>JACEEZ010025955.1:95000-110000 GCA_016584305.1 Chionoecetes opilio | reverse complement strand
AATCCCTGAAATATGAACTCCTGAAATGCGAACCCCTGAAATGTGAACCCCTGAAATAAGAACCCCTGAAACAGGAACCCCTGAAATAAGAACCCCTGAAATAAGAACCCCTGAAACAGGAACCCCTGAAATAAGAACCCCTGAAATAAGAACCCCTGAAACAGGAACCCCTGAAATAAGAGAGCAATGACTTAACTTACTACTACTCCTTTACCCCTGTTTTTCACGAAACTGGGTATGAAATCTGATGTACAATGTATCGGGAGTGCTTGAGATACTGTGTGTTACCTGTGTGTGTTTAACCTGTGTGTTACCTGTGTAACTGTGGGGTTACCTGGGGTGTTACCTGTGAAGCGTTGTCCCAGGTAACCCCAATAGACGCATCTATGGACTGAATAACCAGATGAAACACCACCTTACAGCACATGTTTCACAGAGACCAGCGAGCGCATTAAAAATAACAGTTGGGAGGCTGAGGCGGGGATACTGCTGGTGTACCTTAAGGAGTGCCTCGGTGGGGTAAGAGAGAGAGACGGGAAGATAGGATGCCAGAGTGAGAGCAAGACGAGGATCATGAGAGGAGAGACCGAGAGAACAACAAATACGAAGGTAAGTGAGAAAGAGAACAGAGAAGGAAATACAGAGAAACTAAGGTAAAGGAGAGGAGAGAGAGAGAGAGAGAGAGAGAGAGAGAGAGAGAGAGAGAGAGAGAGAGTATCCATGGGAGCATACGGAAAAGTGTGAATGAAAGGAAAAAAGAGAGAAAAAAATACATGAATTTGAGGGAGAGAAAATTGCTCAACACAAAAAAAGTCAAAAAAATGAGAAAAATAAAATGATGGGGAAAGGAATCCGATGAAGAACGAATGAAAGTGAGGAATACATGTAGAGAGAGAGAGAGAAGAGAGAGAGAGAGAGAGAGAGGAAGAGAGAGAGGAGAGAGAGAGAGAGAGAGAGAGAGAGAGAGAGAGAGAGAGAGAGACAGAAGAGAGCAGACGGACAACAGCGCAGAAGACAACAGGAAAAACAGACAGACAGAAGAAGACAGACAGACATAGGACAGACAAAGACAGACAGACAGAAGACAGAAGCAGAAACAGAAGAAGAAGACAACAGACAACAGACAGGGAAAGGACAGACAGACAGACAGACAGACAGACAGGACAGACAGACAGAGAGAGAGAGAGAGAGAGAGAGAGATAACCAAGAGAGAGAAGGAGTAAACAGATGAAAAAACAAGTAAAGAAGGGAGTAAAAACAAGGGAGTAAAGGGAAGTAAGGAAAAGTAAGTAGTAAGTAAGTAAGTAAGTATAAAGGAAGGAAGTAAAAGGAAGGAAGGGAGTAAAAATAAGGGAGTAAACAGATTTTTTTTCCTTTTTTTCTTTGCAGACACAGATGGCGTGACTAAGATATCCACGTGGGTGCCGACGGACTGCGCCACGCCCCGCCTGTATGCTTGCGAGGCTGGGGTGGGCGACCAACTCCAACTCATTAAACCGCCTAGTGAGTCCTCCTCCTCCTCCTCCTCCTCCTCCTCCTCCTCTAAAGCCTTCAATTTTACTATTCTCTTACCTCTAATACGTAGGAACTATAGTGGTTGAAAGTAATCACACAGGCAGCCTCGTTTGGCCCAGTAGGGATGTTGCTGTCTGTTCTTCCTTTGTATTCTTTTGTATTCCTCCTCCTTGTTTCCCTCTCATTCATTTCTCTCTCTACCTTTTCCATTCCATCCTCTTTATCCTTTCCCAAACTCCTATCCTATCCATTTCTCCTACCTTAATCCTTATCTCCTTCCATTCTCCTCATAATCCTTTTTCATACTCCTTTCCTATGTCCTCCCTTAATCCTTATCTACTTAATTTCTCCTTTATTTCATACTCCTTTGTTTTATTTCATACTCCTTATCTCCATTTCACACCTTTAATTTCTCTCCTTGTTTTCTCAGATGATCGATGATGATGTTCTCAGATGATGTTCTCCCTTATACATCTCTCCTTTCATTTCTCTCCTTGTCCTCTCAGATGAGCGGTATTGCCCTGACGGTTGGGAGCCGGAGGGAGACTACTGTTACTTCTTCAGCTCCAGCGAGAAGTCGTGGGTGGCGGCGAGGAAGGAGTGTACCAACCAACACGCCACCTCGGATCTCGTCTCCATCCTGACCTGGGGGGAGAATGATTTTGTGCGCAGTACGTGTTTTATGGTTTTGTTCTGTGTACGATAGTTTAGTGGGGGAGGTTTGTGTACGCAGAGCTGGGCACTAAATACATTGAATGTATTTAAATACTAAATACTAAATACATTGGAGAAATGTATTTAAATACTAAATGCTAAATACATTTTACGAATGTATTTAAATACTAAATACTAAATACATCAATTGTATTTAAATACATTTGTAAATACATTTTAAATACACACAAATTTTAACATGTCCGAAAAAAATGAATTTCCTTAGGATTTCCTTAGATTTTGGGTTTCCTTAGATATTTCCTTTTCAGGCCTAAATTTCCTTCAAATCAGGACATTTCCTTGCAAGTGGAAATGTCCTGGTGCACTGGTTCGCTGTAACATCAAGGTTGCCAGATAGTTGGGCGGGTTTATGGCCAAATTAACTGAAAAATAAAAAAAAAATTATATTAAACTTATTTAAATACAATGTATTTAAATACTCGTACACTTATTTAAATACTGTATTTAAATACATGACAACCAATGTATTTATAAATACATTTCTAAATACACAAATATATTTAAATACGTATTTAAATACAATTGTATTCAAATACTGCCCAGCTCTGTGTGTACGATAGTTTGTTGGGGGAGGTTTGTGTACGATAGTTTGTTGGGGGAGGTTTGTATACGATAATTTAGTGGGGGAGGTTTGTGTACGATAGTTTGTTAGTGGGGGAGGTTTATGTACGATAGTTTGTTGGGGGAAGTTTGTGTACGATAGCTTGTTGGGGGATGTTTATGTACGATAGTTTGTTGGGGGAAGTTTGTGTACGATAGCTTGTTGGGGGAAGTTTGTGTACGATAGCTTGTTGGGGGAGGTTTATGTACGATAGCTTGTTGGGGGAAGTTTGTGTACGATAGCTTGTTGGGGGAGGTTTATGTACGATAGCTTGTTGGGGGAGGTTTGTGTACGATAGCTTGTTGGGGGAAGTTTGTGTACGATAGCTTGTTGGGGGAGGTTTGTGTACGATAGCTTGTTGGGGGAAGTTTGTGTACGATAGCTTGTTGGGGGAGGTTTGTGTACGATAGCTTGTTGGGGGAGGTTTGTGTACGATAGCTTGTTGGGGGAAGTTTGTGTACGATAGCTTGTTGGGGGAGGTTTATGTACGATAGCTTGTTGGGGGAAGTTTGTGTACGATAGCTTGTTGGGGGAGGTTTGTGTACGATAGCTTGTTGGGGGAGGTTTGTGTACGATAGTTTAGTGGGGGAGGTTTGTGGTGGGATGCTCGATAATGTTTGGATTTGTACGATACAAGTCATATATATATATATTTTATTTATTTTATATTTCATTTACATCTACATTTATTTTATTTATTTATTATTATCAGGTTTTTTTTTTTTGTGTGTAGGCTATATTGTATGTTGATTTTTGTCAGTTTTCATTTTTACAATAATAATGGAATTGACTATAATTGTTAATGTTTTTTTTTTTATGTAGGTAGCTATACTATTTTCTAATCTCAAACCTTCTCTCTGTTTTTCTTCGCCCCAGGCCACGAGAAGGCCAAGGGATTATCTATCTCACAATGAATAAATACTAAAATCTTTTCTTTTGTTACCCTCTTCATCTCATCATTTCTCTCTCTTTTTTTCTCTATCTCTCTCTCACGCACGCACGCACTCATTATTACTCATTCTTTTTTTTTAGTCTTTACATCATCTGTATCTCCTACTCACAAATGCATCCCTGGTAGCCTACTTATATTTTTCACTAATCTTACTAACTAATTTCACTAACTACTACTAATCTTACTACTAATATACTTACTACTAACCTCACTAACCTTTTTTCTTTTCTTCGCCCCAGGCAACCAGAAGGCCAAGGGGTGGCTGGGCCTCAACAAGATGGACGGGGACCACGGGTGGCTCTGGAGTGACGGCAGCGACAGAACCATCACCAACTGGGAGAACGGTGAGGCTGAGACTGGGTGAAATAATACAGGGGAAAAGAAATATAGAGATAAAGGGTAAAGAATAAGGGATTAGATCTCTTTCTGGCTGCCTTTATAGGATCTGGCAGCTAGTGGGTTTTTTGCTACTTCATTTTTATCTTGTCATTAGCATGTAAAAAATGGAAACGCTTAGAACAGACATGAAGAGGAATTTTAGCATGTCAAAAAAGGATCAGGCTAGTACAGGAAAAAGAAATATAGCGATAAGGGATTAGATCTCTTTCTGGCAGTTATTGAGCTTTTTGCTACTTCGGTATTGGTATTATTCCAGATGAACACCGAATTCACTTTGGTGGACGAAACTTTTGTTTTTTTTGGTGAGTTTTTATGTGTTTTGAAAGAATCTGCTAACCATGTCTGTCGCAATATTTTTTTTTTTTTTTTTTTTTTAGGTAAAGATTAGGTTACGTTAGGTTTAAGTTAGGTTTAGGTTAGGTTTGGTAAAGGTTAGGTTAGGTATAAGTTCGGTTAGGTTCAATTTTTTTTTTTTGTAATTTTTGTTGCAAATCACACACACACACACACACACACACAAAATAATATTTGCGACAGAAACGGTTAACAGATTCATTCAAAATACATCAAAGCTCGCCAGAAAAAAATGGTTTCGTCCACCAAAGGAAGTTCAGTGTTCATCTAGAAATGTACCGCTACTTCTTTTAATCTTGTCTTAGCATATAGAAAAACATAACACGTATAAATAAATGCTCATTTCTTCAAAAAAAAAATATAGTCAGAATAAACAGGTAGGAAGAGGAATACATGAATATTAACAGACAGCACAAGACGGAGATATCTGAAAACACAGACTTCACAGACATCCTCATGAAAAAAAAGTTAAATATAAAACAGCCAGGAAGTAAAAAAAAGAAAAAATTGAGCTGTAAAAAAAAATAGTACTAGCCGAAAAAGATACACACACAGTCAGACACACACAGATAGATAGATAGATAGATAGATCATTTATTGACCACAGTGTACATAAATCTTAACATTAACACATAATCTTATAACAATACATACTGTTAGTACTAATATTAAACAACACAAATAATGCAATCTGCAGTCCACACACAGGTACTACACAGGTATTTTATCACTAATCTCTTTATCCTTTGTCATTTTCAGGCGAGCCCAGTGGAAACGAGAACTGTGTTGAGTTATATACGCAGAATGGGAAATGGAATGACTTGTCCTGCTCTGACCTGAAGGCCTTCTCCTGCAAGATGCCAGCCTCCACCATTCCCATCGGCACCCTCACCACCACCACCCCGAGACCCGACAGTAAGTAACACACTGATGAATAGAGAGATAGATAAATAGACACACTGATGAATAGACAGATAGATAAATAGACACACTGATGAATAGAGAGATAGATAAATAGACACACTGATGAATAGAGAGATAGATAAATAGACACACTGATGAATAGACAGATAGATAAATAGACACACTGATGAATAGAGAGATAGATAAATAGACACACTGATGAATAGAGAGATAGATAAATAGACACACTGATGAATAGACAGATAGATAAATAGACACACTGATGAATAGACAGATAGATAAATAGACACACTGATGAATAGACAGATAGATAAATAGACACACTGATGAATAGACAGATATATAATTAGACAGACATAAATATATAGGCATTAATAGACAGGCATATGAAAAGACAGACAGACAGATAAATAGACAGACAGATGAATAGATAGACAGATGAATAGACAGACAGATGAATATACAGACTGATGAACAGACAGACAGATGAATAGACAGACAGATGAATAGATAGACAGATGAATAGATAGACAGACAAGGAAATTACCACAAACTTTCTTTTTAGATACATAATAAGTGGAAACAAGAAGTGGATGTGTTTTTCCATAACTTTTACCTCCATTTTTTTCTTTTTTTGATAGAATTATTACTGATACTGATGAAATTTTTTTGTATTTACAGTGATGTGTCGTGTATAGATAATCAGGAAAGTACTACATATACTTTTTCGTCCCTATTCTTGTAGCTTCTTTATGTTCTTATGTTCTTGTCTGGCACATTTCCCCCTATTTTTGGCATTAAATCAATCAATCTTATGTTCTTATGTTCTTATGTTATGGTCTTATGTTCTTATGTTCTTATGTTCTTATGTTCCCCCAGCGTCTGCCTGCGGGTACGACTGGAGAGAGAACCCCACGACGGGCGAATGTTACCGCATCGAAGTAGTGCAGATGACCTTCCAAGACGCGCGCCTGCACTGCCAAAACCTTTACTACAGCGACGGCCAGTCACAACCCGACGTGGTCTCCATCGCCTCGGTGGCGGAGCAAATCTTTCTTCAGAGTGAGTGTGTTGGGCTGTGTTGGGGGGAGGGAGGGACGAAGAGCTACTGTAATAGATGATATATAGATAGGCTACTACTAGATATATACTACTGCTATTTATCTATTATCTACTATTATAGGTGAGAATAGTGAAGGGAGGATCTTAAAGAGTGTGCTGGCCTGTGTTGGACCGGAGTGCAGTCAGTTCGTACACAAGTTGTTTCGTACACCAGTAGATTCGTACACCAAAAAGTTGTTTCGTAGTCTATATGAAACCATAGTCGTTTCGTACACTCAGCTCAGAGTTGAACTTGACTACTAGAGTTACGAAACGACACCAGGTATGTACGAGAAAACTCAAAATCAGTGTACGAAACAACTAACAAAACCTGGGTACGAAACAACTTGTGTACGAAACTCCCTGTAACCGTTGGGCCGAGGGAGGGACGAGGAGGTACAAGATGAGGGTAGTGAGGGGAGGATCTAGTGAGTGTGTTGGGACGAGGGAGGGACGAGGAGCTACTATAATAGATGATAGATAGATACTACTACTAGATATACACTACTACTATTATAGATGAGGGTAGTGAAGGACTGTGTATATACTTCTTTACAACGCTGTGCACATTATTCAGTATCGACGAGAGTAATGTTGGACTCACTTACATTTCGAGTTGAGTACAAATCCCAGGTAGCAATTATGTTCGTAACTAGGGGAGCGTGTGTATTAGGAAGGGCGGGAAGAGATTCAGGAGGGCGGGAAGAGATTCAGGAGGGCGGGAAGAGATTCAGGAGGGCGGGAAGAGATTCAGGAGGGCGGGAAGAGATTCAGGAGGGCGGGAAGAGTAGCTAAAAGGGCGGCAAGAGTATCAGGAGGGAGGTAAGAGGTTGGAATGAATGGCTGGAGTGTTAGGGAAGGAGAAGAGTGGCTTTGGGAGACAGAAAGGCCGGTAGGAAGAACAAAGCTGACATTTTGGCGAACACGACAAAACAATTACAGGGAAACGTAAGGTAAACAACAAGGAAACATATTGAAGAGTATAATAGAAGACCTTAGGATTTATTAAGCGGATTAAGTGAATTCTCAGATGTAAGTACGTTGATTGAACACGCAAGAACGCTTTTTTTTCCTTCTTTTGCTGTTCCTTGGCTCACATGACTAAACACGTCACAGGGAAACATATTGATGCGTAGAATAAAACACCTTGTGATGTATTAAGCGAGTTTAGTGAACAGTCAGGTTTAAGTACGTTGATTGAACACGCAAGGACGCATTTTTTTTCTTCATTCTTGTACTGCTCTTCGACGAATATGACTAAACACGTAACAGGGAAACATATTGAAGCGTAGAATAAAACACCTTGTGATGTATTAAGCGAGTTTAGTGAACTGTCAGGTGTAAGTACGTAGATGGAACACGCAAGAACACATTTTTTTCTTCATTCTTGTACTGCTCCTTGCTCACATGACTAAACACGTAACAGGGAAACATATTGATGCGTAGAATAAAACCCCTTTGTTATCAATTATGCTGTATAAGTGAACTGTCAGATGTAATTTAAGTACGTTGATTGAACACGCAAGAACACATTTTTTTCTTTATTCTTGTACTGCTCCTTGGCGAACATGACTAAACACGTAACAGGGAAACTTATTGATGCGTAGAATAAAAGACCTTGTGATGTATTTAGCGGGTTTAGTGAACAGTCAGATGTAATTTAAGTACGTAGTTGGAACACGCAAGGACGCATTTTCTATTACATTTATTTATTTTCGTTTTATTCTTTTACTGCTCCTGTGATGAAGAAAGGTCGAAACGGTCTTTTTATTCGTCTATTTTTTCCTCTTGGCTACTGTTGCTCTGGCGGCCTTGTAATAGAGAGGCATTGGAACGCATCTTAAGGACGTAAAGATGGGTTCAGATTCTCTTATTGCTTCTATACTATAGGCAATAACAGCGAGGGGGCGCTTCTTGAGAGAGAGAGAGAGAGAGAGAGAAGAGAGAGAGAGAGAAGAGGAGAGAGAGAGAGAGAGAGAGAGAGAGGAGAGAGAAAAGAGAGAGAGAGAGAGAGAGAGAGAGAGGAGAGAGAGGAGAGAGAGAGAAGAGAGAGAGAGAGATACACAAAAGGCAATCAAAAGTAGGTTTAGTTCGGAGAGAGAGAGAGAGAGAGAGAGAGAGAGAGAGAGAGAGAGAGAGAGAGAGAAGGCAATCAAAAGTAGGGTTTAGTTCTCCCAAGACTTAAGTTCCTCTGCAAATATTCCGGAATAAGTGAATAGCCAACAAAGTACTGAAGGTCGCTAGATGTACAGTATGTCTTCCCTCCGCCCATAGTAAAACTCCCTTTTGTAGACATTGATTGAACATTCCTGAAGGGTTGAGGCTCACGCAGAAGGGCTGACGGAGGCAGTGAAGGAAGGGGCGGTGAAATCAAAGAACTTTTTATTTATCTACTGTGTATTGCAAGCCCAAGGAAAAGAGAGAGAGAGAGAGAGAGAGAGAGAGAGAGAGAGAGAGAGAGAGAGAGAGAGAGAGAGAGAGAGAGAGAGAGAGAGAGAGACCCTTAGCCTTGGTGTATTGTATCATATTTTATTTCATTGTATTTTATCGTATTCTATTGCAATGTTATTTTACTGTTGTCTGTCTATTAATCTATCTGTCTATCTATGTTTGTTTGTTCCTGTTTGCCTGTCTGTTAGTTTCTATGTTTCTACCTCTATTTCCGTATTTGTATTTATCTGTCTGTCTATCAAAGATTTTTTTTACTATCTTCCGTGTATTGTATCCTAATTTCTTTGCATTGAGTCTTATTTCACTTCATTCTAGTGCAATGTGACTTTACTTTTGTCTGTCTCTTTTTATTTTACACTCTTGCATTCCTCCCCTTACGTTTTTTTTGTGTGTGTGTCTGTTTGTTTATGTTTCTCTGTCTGTCTGCTAGTTTCCCTGTGTCACCTTTATGTCTGTCTGTCTGTCTGTACGTATGTCTCTTCTTCTGTATTCCAATCACCTACTATCCCTGTCTTTCCTCCTAAGTGCCTTCTCTTTTGTCTGTCTGTCTTACTGTCTGTTACTACCTCTGTCTTCCATATTCATGACTCTTTTACATTCTACCGTCAATAACACTATAGTCGCCACTGCACTAATGTTACCAGGTGCCATTTATTACGAATTTTAACATCACTACTAATTTGTATGTGCCACTGAAGACAGGTACATAATATAAACTATTGTGCATGCCTCTTCAGTGGTACATACAAATCTGTAGTGATGCTAAAATTCGTAATATATGGCGCCTGAAGACATTAGTGCAGTGGCGACTATAGTGTTAATGACGGTAGCTACAAACGTCGAGTGAAGGAGTTGGAATCGACACAAAATACTTCTTCCTCGCAGGTATAATAGCGGCGCATCCAGAGAGCTTTTCGATACTGTGGATTGGGATGACGAATGACCAGGTGGCGAGCCAGTGGGTGGACGGCACTCCCCTTGTTTACTACAACTTCAAGGACGATGAACCCAGCAGCTACGTGTCCAATCAGTGTGTGGGTAGGTGTGTGTGGTGTGTGTGAATGAGAGGAGAACATAATCAGAGAGAAGAGGCGAGGAAGCAAGGGAGAAAGGGGTAAAGAGAGGAGATGAGAGGTAGGGAAAAAGAAGATATAGGGACAGAGGAAGGGAGGGAAACTACACTAAATGTTAAAAGTCAACGTGTGTGTGTGTGTGTGTGTTGTTGAAATATACTCCTACTTGTATCACCGTTACTACTACAACTACCACTACTAATACCATTACTACTACTACTACTATTACTACTACATGTTCCATCAATACCTACATCTGCCTGAAGCTCGCATGTACGTAATATGTGATGAATTCAAGAGAAAACAGAGTAGTTGCCTTTTAACCCCTTCACACCCAGATCTTTCTTTTGCTATATGAATACGTCTGTTATTAGCCATAAAACTATGAAAAAGTCACTAAATAAACCAAATTAGCTAGTCAACAAGGATATTAAACAGGTCATATCTATATAAAATATTCCTTATATCCACTAAAAATCGTCTAATGGTGGCTAAATTACAATGGAAATTACGTTCTGGGCCTCAAGGGGTTAACTTCAAGGAGAGATATTTGTACTAATTTATTTATTATTAATATTTATTTCCAGTAATAATGAAAGAAATCTGAAATACTTT
Source organism: Chionoecetes opilio (assembly GCA_016584305.1). Taxonomy (NCBI): domain Eukaryota; kingdom Metazoa; phylum Arthropoda; class Malacostraca; order Decapoda; family Majidae; genus Chionoecetes; species Chionoecetes opilio. Next base: position 99,280 of record JACEEZ010025955.1, on the reverse strand, counting down.
ATCGATCCTCACTCATTGTCTTTTCCTTTCTCGGTGTCCTGTGTATCTAGGTGTCCACTATTACCCATTGCCTTTACTATACGTCCTAATCTTTCCTTCCCACAGAGCTTTACACTGACACAGGAGAATGGAGTAGCGGAGCCTGTTTTACATACAAATTCCCCTTTATCTGCGAGAAGAAAGGTGAGCTTACCAATAATCTCAGTTTTTTAACGAGGCAATAATTCCATTCTATCTTAAGGTCTCATGCTTAAAATTATGCCTATGTTTACCTGATAATGTGGTTAACTATGATAAAATACAGCTGAAATTTAAAAGAAGCATAGTATTCCCTTCTCCTGGCATCAAATATCAGTCAGTAAGCAGCAAGGGGGCAGGATTTTTCACCTCTTAAAAAAAAAACCCACAGATTATAGTGTTCAAATATGGGTGAAAATTTACTTTATGACTGTTGCAAGATTTTCAGACAAGTTCGATTTTTTTTCGCTTAATATGTGATGCTTTTCCTAATGGAGATATTTTTATGTGCAAACCTCAAAAAAAATCTGGTCATATAGGTAATAGTAGAATGATGGTATTATGAATCCTTCCTTACAGCGCCTATAAGTCATGGAAATAATGATATATACAGGAGACCCTCGATATAGCGGACCTGTTTAATACATGCTTCCAATTATCCGGACAAAATCAATATATATTAATTTGAGGAATACAATTTTACACATTTTTGAGGAGTGATTGGGTTATGTTATAAGAGATTTTATTAGTTATGGGAACATTCAACATGCAGTACCAGGTAAGGAGGGAGGAAATGAAGGTGCAGAGAGGTGGTGAGGATGTGTGTGAAGGTGAGAATGTGATCGCATGTTTATTGTTTTTCAGGAAAGAATTACGTGTATCCCCAGCCTCCTCCGCCGCCTGATGGTTAGTGGTATGTGTGTGTGTGTGTGTGTGTGTGTGTGTGTGTGTGTGTGTGTGTGTGTGTGTGTGTGTGTGTGTGTGTGTGTCCTCATATCCCTTCACTTTAAGACCTAATCTAGTAGGCTCAAACGTAAAAAAAAGAAAAATATATAAATACTTAGTCTATTAAATCTTAGATCCTTTTTTTTTCTCCTCATTTCCTCTTCAAACTTTCAGCATCGTCCAAAATCTTAAACGAGGCATACCTATTTTTTTATCCTTATGCTCTATTAATTTTCAGATAGTCTACGATAAAAACTATCTCTGCTTTTGACCATTTAGTTCCTGATCTTCGTTTTCTTTATCCATCATCGAGAGCTCTTATTATCATTCTCTATTTTATCATCGTCTAGTATCTTAAACATATTTTTTTCGACCTTACTTGTGTTTTATTTCAGTAAGTCATCCTTAAAAACGATCTCAAGAGCTTAAAATAACATAAAAACGAGCTTATGACCATTACATTTATAGTTCCTGATCTCCGTTTTCTATATCTATCATCGAGACCTCTGATTAATTCTCTTTGTCTAGTGCTTTGCCTTTTTAACCCTTACTTATGCTTTATTTTAGTCAGTCATCCATAAAAACGATCTCTTTTTGTGACCTTCCTGTTCTCCGTTTTCTATATCCATGTTTAAGAGCTGATGGTACCTGGAACTGTCGCCGATCGGAACTCTCGCCGCCGTCGTCGAGTGTTCCAATTCTTGATATTACAGGACCCAATATATACATTTAATCAAGTGTTACCCGTGTTTCTGCATTCAGGGATGAAATACTATCGTTAGCTTGATCAGTTAGGTTAGGTTAGGTGCCATTGTCCAGGTTAGGTTAAAATTTCCACGTCGACGAGAGTTCTAGTTTGTTGTTTCGGCGAGAATTCCCATCGGCGACAGTTCCATAACCGAGCTGATTGTCCTTCTCTCTAAGATTAACTAACCGTCTATCTATTAAATATATTCCATTAAAAGTCAATTCATCTAGCTTCTCTCTTCGCCCAGTGCTTTGTCCCGATGGCTGGTCTAGCTGGAACCTCAACTGCTACCGCCTCTCATCGGTCGCCGCCAATTGGTTCACGGCCGAAGACAACTGCCACGCCATGTTGAGTAGCGAGCTGGTCTCCATCACCAATAAGGACGAGAATGATTATATTGAAGGTGAGTTTTTGTCACTTATGAAGTTTGGTAATGTAGGTATGGACAGGGATTTCTTTTTTCTTTTAATCTTGGTTTATTTATATAGTGACTCATTTATTTTGTTCCATCGCGAATAAGGACGAGAACGGTTATATTGAAGGTGAGTTTGTGTCACCTACGAAGTTTGGTAAGGTCAGGACAGGGATTTTTTTTTTTTTTTTTTGTTTTGTGTGTGTGTGTGTTTTTGTGTTTTGGTCCTCTTCTTTTTTCCATCACGAATCAGGACAAAAATTATTATATTGCAGGTGAGATTTTGTCACGTACGAAGCTTACTAAGGTATGGACAGCTATTTTTTATATTTACATACATATACCTTAATTGATTGGTTTTCTTCATGTTTATTAGTCAATCAATTTGTCAATGAATTCAATCTCTTCTTTCGTGGCCAACATTTTGCTCTTCCTTCTTCCTTTTCTCTTACGTGAATCTTCTTTTCCTACCCTTCCTTCCTTCCTTCCTTCCTTCCTTCTTTCCTTCCTTCCTTTCTTTCTTTCTTTCTTTCTTTCTTTCTTTCTTTCTTTCTTTCTTTCTTTCTTTCTTTCTTTCTTTCTTCTTCTTACTTCTTATTTCTTCCTTCCTTCTTCCTTCCTTCCTTCCTTCCTTCCTTCCTTCCTTCCTTCCTTCCTTCCTTCCTTCCTTCCTGTTAGACTGCTTTTTTCCATCCCTTAATTAAATGGGTATCTTTCATTTCCTGTTTATATGACCTTCGGCGCTTCTCCCAGGACTTCTGCAAGACGCGAAAGTTAACAACACCTGGACGGGGCTATATATGGACTAGTTTATTTGTATGTCTATCAATACCGGTTTATATTGATTATTTTTCTATTTATATATGATTTATTTTTCTTATGGTTTGGCTCTCCTCATTTGTCTATTTTATATTTGTTCAGCTTTTTTTTTTGTGTGTGTAAGTATCCTAGTTTTATTTTCTGTTTTGGTTTGATGTATATAATTTATGGACCTTTTTCTATTTACAGGATGGTGTCTTTTGTAGTTATCTATTATTTTTGTGGAACTTCTCTCTCCCAGGACTTCTGATTGACGCGCAAGTGGGCAACACCTGGCTGGGTCTGCGGGACGACGACAGCGGGAAGGACTGGCACTGGAGCGACGGGTCTCTTTACGACTGGACGAACTGGGGTACCGATGAGCCCAACGATGCTTACGATGAGGAACACTGTGGGGAGGTGAGGAGACAGGGCAAGATGTACTACAGGTCACTTAACATAAGAAACATCGTCACTACATAACATAAGAAAAATACGTCACTTAACATAATGAAACATCGTCACTACATAACATAAGAAACATACGTCACTTAACATAAGAAACTACGTCACTTAACATAAGAAACTACGTCACTTAACATAAGAAACTCGTCACTTAACATAAGAAACTACGTCACTTAACATAATGAACACTATACAAACATAAGAAAATCTCACTAAATAGGGAAACTACACGTGGTAGCCGTACTTAACATAACTACTCCACTTACATACCCATGTCATCAAATGGGTACCAGCTCCTGTTTTAAAGCTCCCTACATCATCTCCGCACTTAAATTTCACCTTGTCCTATGAGTCCCACTCCAATCACTGATCACCCAACCTCTATTTTGAACCAGTTTTTCCCTATTTCTGTTTTAAATTACGCGTTTTCCAGCTTGAATCCGTTACTTCTTGTTCGAAAACACTTCAAGGCTGCACTCTTAGAAAAAAAGGGTAGGAAAAGGGTAGAAAAAAGGTATTTGTAGTGATGAAATACTGCTACCCTTTTTCTACCTTTACAAATATACCCTTTCGGATCGACGCAAATATACACTTTTCCAACCCTCTCGTCTAAAAAGGGTAGATAAAGGGTAGATGAAGGGTATAATCGGCAGCATCTACCCTCCAGCCTGGACATAGGGTTTAAAAGGGTAGTGATGGTGCGAATGTAACATTTCTACCCTAATGTACCCCTTATTTCTGAGAGAGTGCTTAATCACCCTTCCTTCCTTGTGCCGCAGATGAGGGCCAACGACTACTATTACAACGGACAGTGGAATGACATCAAGTGTAGCACAGAGGACTACTACGTGTGCAAGATAAAGAGCAGTAAGTTTTTTGGAGTCATTTTGCAAT
>JACEEZ010025955.1:85000-92500 GCA_016584305.1 Chionoecetes opilio | reverse complement strand
TTAGGAGGAGAATCAAGGTGCTAATGATGGCAATGAGTTTCCCAAGTAGGTGGTTCGTCTGTTTGTGTCTGTTCGTTTGTGAGTTAGGAGGAGAATCAGAGGTGCTAATAGATGGCAATGAGTACCCAAGCAGTGGTTCGTCTGTTTGTGTCTGTTCGTTTGTGAGTTAGGAGGAGAATCAGAGGTGCTAATAGATGGCAATGAGTACCCAAGTAGGTGGTTCGTCTGTTTGTGCCCTGTTCGTTTGTGAGTTTAGGAGGAGAATCAGAGTGCTAATAGATGGCAATGAGTACCCAAGCAGGTGGTTCGTCTGTTTGTGTCTGTTCGTTTGTGAGTTAGGAGGAGAATCAGAGGTGCTAATAGATGGCAATGAGTACCCAAGCAGGTGGTTCGTCTGTTTGTGTCTGTTCGTTTGTGAGTTAGGAGGAGAATAGGGGTGCTAATAGAGGGCAATGAGTACCCAACGGGTGGTTCGTCTGTTTGTGTCTGTCGTTTGTGATTAGGAGGAGAATCAGAGGTGCTAATAGATGGCAATGAGTACCCAAGCAGGTGGTTCGTCTGTTTGTGTCTGTTCGTTTTGTGAGTTAGGAGGAGAATCGAGGTGCTAATAGATGGCAATGAGTACCCAAGCAGGTGGTTCGTCTGTTTGTGTCTTTTTCGTTTGTGAGTTAGGAGGAAATCAGAGGTGCTAATAGATGGCAATGAGTACCCAAGCAGGTGGTTCGTCTTTTTTGTGTCTGTTCTTTTTGTGAGTTAGGGGGAGAATCAAGGTGCTAAAAGATGGCAATGAGTACCCAAGCAGGGTGGTTCGTCTGTTTGTGTCTGTTCGTTTGTGAGTTAGGGGGGAATCAAGGTGCTAATAGATGGCAATGAGTACCCAAGCAGGTGGTTCGTCTGTTTGGGGTCTTTTTCGTTTGTGAGTTAGGTGGGAAATCAGAGGTGCTAATAGATGGAAATGAGTACCCAAGCAGGTGGTTCGTCTGTTTGTGTCTGTTCGTTTTGTGAGTTAGGAGGAGAATCAGAGGTGCTAATAGATGGCAATGAGTACCCAAGCAGGTGGTTCTCTGTTTGTGTCTGTTCGTTTGTGAGTTAGGAGAGAATCAGAGGTGCTAATAGATGGCAATGAGTACCCAAGCAGGTGGTTCGTCTGTTTGTGCCCTTTTTCGTTTGTGAGTTAGGAGGAAATCAGAGGTGCTAATAGATGGAAATGAGTACCCAAGCAGGTGGTTCGTCTGTTTGTGTCTGTTCGTTTGTGAGTTAGGAGGAGAATCAGAGGTGCTAATAGATGGCAATGAGTACCAAGCAGTGGTCGTCTGTTTTGTCTGTTCGTTTGTGTTAGAGAGAATCGAGGTGCTAATAGATGGCAATGAGTACCCAAGCGTGTTCGTCTGTTTGTGTCTGTTCGTTTGTGAGTTAGGTAGATCAGAGTGCTAATAGTTTGGCAATGAGTACCCAGCAGGTGGTTCGTCTGTTTGTGTCTGTTCGTTTGATTAGGAGAGAATCAAGGTGCTAATAGAGGCAATGAGTACCCAAGCAGGTGGTTCGTCTGTTGTGTCTGTTCGTTTGTGAGTTAGGAGGAGAATCCAAGGTGCTAAAAAGATTGGCAATGTACCCAAGCAGGTGGTTCGTCTGTTTGTGTCTGTTCGTTTGTGAGTTAGGAGGAGATCAGAGGGCTAATAGATGGCAATGAGTACCCAAGCAGGGTTCGCTGTTTTGTCTGTTCGTTTGGAGTTAGGAGGAGAATAGAGTGCTAAAAATGGCAATGAGTTCCCAATAGGTGGTCGTCTGTTTGTGTCTGTTCGTTGTGAGTTAGGAGGAGAATCAGAGGTGCAAAAGTGGCAATGAGTACCCAAGTAGTGGTTCGTCTGTTTGTGTCTGTTCGTTTGTGATTAGGAGGAGAATCAGAGGTGCTAAAGATGGCAATGAGTTCCCAGTAGGTGGTTAGTCTGTTTGTGTCTGTTCGTATTGTGAGTTAAGGAGAAATCAGGGGGTGCTAAAAGATGGCAATGAGTACCCAAGTAGGTGGTTCGTCTGTTTGTGTCTGTTCGTTTGTGAGTTAGGAGGAGAATCAGAGGTGCTAATAGATGCCAATGAGTACCCAAGTAGGTGGTTCGTCTGTTTGTGTCTGTTCGTTTGTGAGTTAGGAGGAGAATCAGAGGTGCTAATAGATGGCAATGAGTACCCAAGTAGGTGGTTCGTCTGTTTGTGTGTCTGTTCGTTTGTGAGTTAGGAGGAGAATCAGAGGTGCTAAAAGATGGCAATGAGTATCCAAGTAGGTGGTTCGTCTTTTTTGTGTCTGTTCGTTTGTGAGTTAGGAGGAGAATCAGAGGTGCTAATAGATGGCAATGAGTACCCAAGCAGGTGGTTCGTCTGTTTGTGTCTGTTCGTTTGTGAGTTAGGAGGAGAATCAGAGGTGCTAATAGATGGCAATGAGTACCCAGCAGGTGGTTCGTCTGTTGTGTCTGTTCGTTTGTGAGTTAGGAGGAGAATCAGAGGTGCTAATAGATGGCAATGAGTACCCAAGAGGTGGTTCGTCTGTTTGTGTCTGTTCGTTTGTGAGTTAGGAGGAGAATCAGAGGTGCTAATAGATTGCAATGAGTACCCAAGCAGGTGGTTCGTCTGTTTGTGTCTGTTCGTTTGTGAGTTAGGAGGAGAATCAGAGGTGCTAATAGATGGCAATGAGTACCCAAGCAGGTGGTTCGTCTGTTTGTGTCTGTTCGTTTGTGAGTTAGGAGGAGAATCAGAGGTGCTAATAGATGGCAATGAGTACCCAAGCAGGTGGTTCGTCTGTTTGTGTCTTTTTCGTTTGTGAGTTAGGAGGAGAATCAGAGGTGCTAAAGATGGCAATGAGTACCCAAGCAGGTGGTTCGTCTGTTTGTGTCTGTTCGTTTGTGAGTTAGGAGGAGAATCAGAGGTGCTAATAGATGGCAATGAGTACCCAAGCAGGTGGTTCGTTTGTGTCTGTTCGTTTGTGAGTTAGGAGGAGAATCAGAGGTGCTAAAAGATGGCAATGATTCCAAGTAGGTGTTCGTCTGTTTGTGTCTGTTCGTTTGTGAGTTAGGAGGAGAATCAGAGGTGCTAAAAGATGGCAATGAGTACCCAAGTAGGTGGTTCGTCTGTTTGTGTCTGTTCGTTTGTGAGTTAGGAGGAGAATCAGAGGGTGCTAAAAGATGCCAATGAGTACCCAAGTAGGTGGGTTCGTCTGTTTGTGTCTGTTCGTTTGTGAGTTAGGAGGAGAATCAGAGGTGCTAATAGATGGCAATGAGTCCCAAGTAGGTGGTTCGTCTGTTTGTGTCTGTTCGTTTGTGAGTTAGGAGGAGAATCAGAGGTGCTAAAAGATGGCAATGAGTCCCAAGTAGGTGGTTCGTCTGTTTGTGTCTGTTCGTTTGTGAGTTAGGAGGAGAATCAGAGGTGCTAAAAGATGGCAATGAGTACCCAAGTAGGTGGTTCGTCTGTTTGTGTCTGTTCGTTTGTGAGTTAGGAGGAGAATCAGAGGTGCTAAAAGATGGCAATGAGTTCCCAAGTAGGTGGTTCGTCTGTTTGTGTCTGTTCGTTTGTGAGTTAGGAGGAGAATCAGAGGTGCTAAAAGATGGCAATGAGTACCCAAGTAGGTGGTTCGTCTGTTTGTGTCTGTTCGTTTGTGAGTTAGGAGGAGAATCAGAGGTGCTAAAAGATGGCAATGAGTACCCAAGTAGGTGGTTCGTCTGTTTGTGTCTGTTCGTTTGTGAGTTAGGAGGAGAATCAGAGGTGCTAAAAGATGGCAATGAGTTCCCAAGTAGGTGGTTCGTCTGTTTGTGTCTGTTCGTTTGTGAGTTAGGAGGAGAATCAGAGGTGCTAATAGATGGCAATGAGTACCCAAGCAGGTGGTTCGTCTGTTTGTGTCTGTTCGTTTGTGAGTTAGGAGGAGAATCAGAGGTGCTAAAAAGATGGCAATGAAGTACCCAAGTAGGTGGTTCGTCTGTTTGTGTCTGTTCGTTTGTGAGTTAGGAGGAGAATCAGAGGTGCTAAATAGATGGCAATGAGTTACCCAAGCAGGTGGTTCGTCTGTTGGTTTGTCTGTATACAACATGCAGACCATGTAAATGAAATGAAATGTGTGTGTATTTACCCAGCTGTATTTACCTAGTTGTGATACATGGGAAATTAGTTATACTCATGGGGTCGCATCTCCATATCTCATTTGGTCAATCTTAACTTTATTATTTAATTGCAGAGTATGTTTGTTGAGTAATAATCACTCAGAATAACAAGAAGACCTAGCTAATGATGACAATTTGATGGGTCTTCTGCAAACAAGTGTGTATCTAAATATATACCAGAAATACCAAACTCCGTCGTGTGAGGGAGAAGGAGAATCAGGGCTGCCAACAGGTGCTAATGCGTCTAATGCGTCTAATGCGTCTTCATAAACAAAGGAAAAAGCGTAGATTTAAAAAGGAAATAGGGAAAAACTGGTTCACAAATAGGGTAAATGATTGAAATGGACTATTCTATTGAAAATGGACTCAGTCGTCAGGTGGTTAGTGCAGAGTCAATAGGGAGTTTTAAAAGGAGGCTGGATAATTTCATGGATGGGGATGAAAGATGGATGTAGGTAGTGTTAAGTAACAGGATAAGATAAGATTTTCATCCTATCTAGACACTTTGCAAGTACCAACTACAAGGTTATTGACTATACAAAGCGCCGCCACGTCAGAATAAGTAACAGGAACTACCACGTGTAGGTCTCACGGCCTCTTGTAGCTTCCTTATGTTCTTATGTTCTTCTTCAGCCCACGCGATAGGCTGTGAGGACGGCTGGGAGGCCTTCGGAGACTACTGCTACTGGTTCTCCGATCTCGCTCCTAATAACGAGGATTACCTGACCCATGAGATGGCGCAGGCGCAGTGCCAGGGCAAAGGCGCCAACCTCGCCGCCGTCCACACCGCCGAGGAAAACGACTTCTTGTTCTCCAAAATATCATGTGAGTGACGCGTCTCTCCTTGTTTTTTGCTTTCTATTTCTCTTTTGTTTTGAGACATCGACGCTATGAGATTAGATATGTTGTTCATCCTGAATTGGTTATACGCCCAAGATTACATTTTATTGTTAACTGTTTATTTATCTCTCTAATTTTTCAACATTTTCGTATGTAGATGAATACTACTACGTCTCTGTCTTCATCGGCCTGACGGACGTGGGCCACCACCTGGTGTTCGAGTGGGTGGACGGTTCGCCGGTGGTCTTCACCGCCATGAGCTATTTGACCTACTTGGGTGAGTGTTGGGGGAGTCAGTGTTGGGGGAGCCAGTGTTGGGGGAGTCAGTATTGGGGGAGCCACGGCGCCCCTGCCTGGTGGCGGGTGTCTAAGGCCTGGCCAGACGAGCGGGGGTGCTCGGCGGGCAGCCTGGTCGGTGGACAAATTCTGGCGGGCATGCCCGTGAATGTCGTCCACACGGCAGAGGATGAATGGGCGGGCGTGCCTGACGATGCCAGTAGGTTATCGAGTGCGGTACGATAGATATGGTGCCCAGTACTACTGCCAAGAAAGTATTGTATAGCATAATAATTGCTGTGTGTATAAAGTTTCCGATGTGAACCGTGTTACAACGAAGTGATAAGTGGGAGGCAAGCCTTCTATGAATCCCCAATGTTAACATACGTCTGGCAGAGTCGTAGCTCCTCAAGCCACCGGGCAGCATATTCCCGTTCTCTATGGAGTATGTGGTTTCCTATTGAAGACGCTTGGCTGTAAATCCGAAACTAACCATAGGATTTTCTCGAAAATACGCTCATTGTGATTCCCACACAAAGTGTCCTATGCAACAACCATGGAACCGTTACGGAAACTTAGCCTATCCTAATCGTAACCTAACGTAACCTAACCTGACGTGTTCAAGAGTAAACGCCCCATACTGTTCCAGAAAACGGGAATATGCCACCGGGCACCGCACGGTAATTTCACTTAACTGAGGATCGGGCATTTCGATGGTTTGCCCGCCAAATGTGCCCGATGACGGGCATGCCTGCCGATCAAGCCCGCTCGTTTGGACAAGACTTTTGGGTTAACAAGGCTATGGCTGCACGAGGGACGCTCCTGCGGGACTTACTCGTGAAGGTTTGGATTCCATGAGGAGCTTTTCTTGGTCTTTTCGCGGCATGGCTGTCTGCGAGGGGCTTATAGTGGAACGTTCTGTATGTTTGATAACCGTGTTTGTATTGTTGAGTGGTCAGATCTTTATCCTACCTATATGTAGCGTCTCATCAAAGTCACTCAGATATGGAGAATCGATCGGCCTTTGTCGATAGGAAGAGCCTTTGATCCTTACATTAGATGGCCGAATTAAATCTTTTCTTATTCTTTTCGTTCGTTATTTTTTTTACGTTCATCTTTGCATCGCCAGACCTTCAGAGTAGCACGCTGTGTGGCAGCATCGAAGTCACAACGCGGGAGGGATGGACGCTCCAAGACTGCACCTACCCCTCCCCCTACGTGTGCAAGAAACCCGCGGAGCCCCAGCCCCTGCACCCTGAGGACACCCTGTGCGACCAGGTGAGGCGAGCAAGGGAGGGACTTGCCTTGACTACTGGTGCTCAAGGGACGTCTTCTTAGCTCACGGGCTGAAGGGAAAAAGTTACGGTTCACGTATTTAAGTGCAATTTAGGAATTCAGTACGACCAGTCAAGAAGTTTGTATCATTGAAATAAAAGCTTTAAGGGAGCTTTAAAAGGAGGCTAGATAAATTATGGATGGGGATGAAAGGTGGATGTAGGTAGTGTTAAGTAACAGGAACTACCACGTGTAGGTCTGCGGAGCTTCCTTATTTTCTTATGTTCTTATGTTCTTATGTTCTCTCACCCTTGTCTTTGTCACGCACCCAGGGGGACTTGTACTACGAGGGTTCCTGTTACAACACACCACAAGTCTCGACCTCGTGGGAAGACGCCAAGAAGGACTGTGAGAACCGCGGCCAACACCTGCTTGCACTCGAAGACCAGTGAGTGATTCTTGCCATAGCAATCTTTTTATTTTCCATTGTATGTAAATTTTTTAAACATTCTGTAAAATAAGCACAAATTTGTTAGATGCGATGTTTTTATGGTTTTTGAGACAGAGCGAGGGTATCATGTAGCTCAAAAAAGTGATGTGATAGCGAAAATCTGGGGTCATTTATGGATTCAGAGGCTAAAAGTTAGTCAAAAACAAGTGTCAGATCTAACTCAACGACAATTGTGTTCCCCAGTGTTATCAACGAAGACCTAAGACTTGAGTAGGAGGGCTTGTACTTCCCTGTCTATCTATCTATCCATTCATCTATCTATCCTTCTCCTTCTTTGTTCTTTTTCCTTCCCGCAGAGGTTTCAGACAGCGTAACATACCTATCTATCTATCCATTTATCTATCTATCTCTCCTCTTTCCTTCCCGCAGAGGTTTTAGACTGCATAACATACCTCTCTATCTATCCATTTATCTATCTATCTCTCCTCTTTCCTTCCCGCAGAGCAGAGGTTTTAGACT
>JACEEZ010025955.1:67500-80000 GCA_016584305.1 Chionoecetes opilio | reverse complement strand
TGCCCTTCGTGTGCGAGGCTCCTACGGGTGAGTACTGAGTGTGTTGAGGCTCATTAGTATTAACTTTTTAATTTGGTTGAGTCTTGGGGTAAAAAAAAAAAAAAAAAAAAAAGTGGCAAAAAAATAATAAAGGGGTAAAAAAAGGAGGGGGAAAAATAGGTAAAAAGGGTAAAAATCTTTAACAAAAGAAAAGTTTTAAAAAAATAAGGGTAAAAAAGGGTAAATCATTACAAGAAGAAAAGGTGTGAAAATAATAAAGGGTAAATAAATAAAGGGTAATAAAGGGGTAAAATAATAAAGGGGTAATAAGGGGTAAAAAAAATAAAGGGTAATAAAGGGGTAAAAATAATAAGGGTTAAATAAAGGGGTAAATAAAAAAGGGGTAAAATAATAAAGGGGTAAATAAAGGGGGTAAAAATAAATAAAGGGGTAAAAATAAATAAAGGGGGTTAAATAAAGGGGTTAAAATTAATAAGGGGAAATAAAGGGGTAAAAAAAAAAATAAGGGGTAAAAAATAAGGGGTTCAAAATAAATATAGGGGTAAAATAAATAAGGGGTTAAAAGGGTTAAAAATAAAAAGGGGTAAATAAAAAGGGGAAAATTAACGGGGTAAAAAAAAAAAAAAAGAAGAAAAAAGAGGTTTAATCAGAGTGTTGAGACTCCTTAGTACCTGTTAGATGTGTTGAGGCTTCAGGTATAAAAAAAAAAAAAAAAAGGGGGAAGGATTGAGACCTGGTGACTTTATAGATAACTTTTCCTACACGTGGTTCTAAGTCATTTCCTTTTAATCAACACTCATTGGCATTTCATTTTGACGTCAGGAAGAGCATCTGGGGCGTAAAATTATGGTGCGTAAGTTTAATGCGCTCATGCTGCAAATTTAAATGATAATTATAATCGCCGACAATAGAATTGGAAACGTATCATCGACCGTCTAACCTCATAAGACATTATGGGAAAATTTGACGTTAAACAGAAACATAATGATAATCTCGCTGCTCTCTATCATTCCATTCCTCGCTTCCAACACTCCCTCACAGCACACCATCATTTCCTATTCCACACCGCCCTATTCCTCCCCTCATGCTCTTTCTACACCCTCTCACAACCCTGGCGCTTCATCCTCTCAACACATCTTCACCTGTCTCACCCTATCTCAATCTCCTCATCACTCCCTCCACTCCCATCCCCTTCCAATCCTCACTTCCCACCCTATTCCTCCTCATGCTATTTCTACATCCCCTGATTCCCCTCTCACCACCCTGGCACTTCATTCTCTTCACCTGTCTCACCCGATCTCTATCTCCTCTTCACTCCCCTTACAATCCCAGGTAGTATGATGACCACCGCCAGCCCCCCCACTAAGCCTCCCCTCACCCCCTGTGGCGACAACGCTGCCTGGTACGAGTATGAGGGACATTGCTACAAGTTCATCTCGAGTACTGATCAGCCTGGGGAGACGTGGTGGCGGGCGCATGTGCTGTGTAGGGAGGAGGGCGGTGAGCTTGCCTCCATCGCCTCCGACAAGGAAAATTATTGGATTGAGTCCGTGGTGAGTTTAGTAGCTTTTTGGATATTGATTTTTTCCTTTGTCTGTCTGTCTATCTGTATGTCTGTTTGTTTGTCTGTGTCTGTTTGTGTGTGTGTGTGTGTGTCTTTCTGTCTGTGTTTGTGCCTGTTTGTTTGTCTATCTGTGTCTGTTTCTCTCTCTCTGTCTGTCTGTTACACTCTCTCTCTCTCTCTCTCTCTCTCTCTCTCTCTCTCTCTCTCTCTCTCTCTCTCTCTCTCTCTCTCTCTCTCTCTCTCTTTCTCCCTCCCTCCCCTTCTCTCATTATAAGACTCCCTAACACCTCTTTGTCCGAATGTGTGACTTATCAATATTCTATCAATATATGTCGAGTGTGGTTTTGTTTCAGTGTATTTTGCTTTCATGTGATTTCATAAGGAAGACTTTTTTTTTTTTAGTTGGAGCTCATTTCTGGACCTTTTTTTTTTTTTTAGTTGGAGCTCATTTCTGGACTTTTTTTTTTTTTAGTTGGAGCTCATTTCTGGAACTTTTTTTTTTTTAGTTGGAGCTAATTTCTGGACCTTTTTTTTAGTTGGAGCTCATTTCTGGACCTTTTTTTTTTTTTTTTTTAGTTGGAGCTCATTTCTGAACTTTTTTTTTTTAGTTGGAGTTCATTTCTGGACCTTTTTTTTTTTTCAGTTGGAGCTCATTTCTGGATCTTTTTTTTTTTTAGTTGGAGCTCATTTCTGGACCTTTTTTTTTTTTTTTTTAAAGGCTTATTTCTGGACCTTTTTTTTTTTTTTGTTGTTTGAGCTCATTTCTGGACCTTTTTTTTTTTTTTTAGTTGGAGCTCATTTTTGGACCCTTTTTTTTTTTTTTAGTTGGAGCTCATTTTTGGACTTTTTTTTTTTTTTTAGTTGGAGCTCATTTCTGGACCTTTTTTTTTTTTTTAGTTGGGAGCTCATTTCTGGACCTTTTTTTTTTTTTTTTTTTTGTCTTTTTCAGATCTACGCGAAGGAGGGTCGTGCGATGTGGCTTGGAGGTCGGGCAAAGCTGGGCACTGGGTATGAGTGGCTGGACGGCGAGCCCTTCATCATACCCGGGACTAACGGGAAGCGTGGGAATAACACTATGGTAGTCCACTTCACTTATACCCTTCACCTCCACCTTCCACCTTCCACCTTCCACCTAGATTTTGTTTTATAGACCTTACTCATTTTTTTCTTCTGATATAGGCAAGTTAATGTACCGGAAATGATCAGAAAACTTTCGGGAAATTAAAGGAAAAGGATACAGGAAGGTTTGTTAGATTTATAAGGCACGAGGATGAAATATGGAATGTGGAAGAAGCAAAAACAACAATCAACAGTTTTTGGACGACCAGAGAAAAGAAGAGGAAAGAAAGAGAAAGAAATGAAAAGACAGAATACGAGAGAGAGAGAGAGAGAGGAGAGAGAGAGAGAGAGAGAGAGAGAGAGAGAGAGAGAAAAAAAAAAGAGAGAGAGAGAGGACGTAAAACTGCACCGACATGTTTTTCGTGTTGACGTGTGTTTCTGTTTTCCCCTCAGACCAAGAAGACTGTATTGCCATGTATACTAACCAGCAAGGTTACTGGAACGACCAAAACTGCGGCTCAACGGCGGGGCGCATCTGTAAGCGGACATCGGGCGTCACCCAACCTCCCGCTAAGACCACGAAAGCCCCCGACGGTCACTGTCCTGAAGGCTGGCTGCACACAGGTAGGTCACTAGCCTCACCTGGGCACCTAAAAGGATAGAGGATAAGGTGAATTTTATATATATTTTTTTTTACATCATAAAGGACAAAAAAGGTAAAAAAAAAAAAGGGGGGGGCAAAAAAAAATCCGCTTTATTGCCATTTCTTATATAGAAGACAGTAAGCGAATAAAGAATAGTGTGTGGGTCAATTTAGTTTGGGAGGTGTTTTGTCACTCCACTCATGAAGAATCCAGAGTTTACCAATGAATGGGGATGAAAGTGTGAAGTTACTGATTAACTCTTGCATTAGGAAGATGGATAGAATAGGGAAAACACTCATTACTCAAACAACAAAAAATTGTTCTCAATTACGTGTTGATTTTTCATAATTCATTGTACTCAGAGTTCATGTTGAGTATTTGTATTGTTTTTATTTTCTTTGACTTTGACTTCTGATCTCACTATTTTCCCTTTAGTTTTGTAGGTGCTTCATATTGCCTCCTTGTTGTCCCCTTCCGTTACCTTATAGTGTGTTAGCGATGCCTCTTGCTGTCCTTAATTAAACCCGTTCCCCCTAGAAACTATTCTTCGTCTTATTCGTTTTAATTATATTCTTCGGTGAGGATGGAAGGTGGAAGGTGGAGGTGGAAGGGGAGGTGGAGATGGTGGAGGTGGAGGTGGAGGAGGTGGAAGGTTATGGTAGAAGGTGGTGGTGGAGGGTGAGGTGGAGGTGGAGGTGGAAGGTTATGCTAGAAGGTGGAGGTGGAGGTGGAGATGGAGGAGGTGAAGGTGGCGGTGGAGGTGGAAGGTTATGGTAGAAGGTGGAGCTGGAGGTGGAGGTGGTGGTGGAAGGTGGAGAGAGAGAGAGAGAGAGAGAGAGGAGAGAGAGAGGAGAGAGAGAGAGAGAGAGAGAGAGAGAGAGAGAGAGAGAGAGAGAGAGAGAGAGAAGTCAGGGAAGGCAGTCAGGTGTTATTCAATACGGGTTGTGTGTGTTGTAAGGGAAAGGTAACCTGTCTGCCTTGTATTAATCCATCTGGCTCTCTAATTAGCTACCTATCCGCCAGTCAGTGTTTGTGTGTTTGTATCTATTTGTATGTGTGTCTATCTATATATTTATCTACTTACGTATTTACCTATAACCTGCCTGTATTTTGTATTTACCTATAACCTGCCTGTATTTTGTATTTACCTATAACCTGCCTGTATTTTGTATTTACCTATAACCTGCTGTATTTTGTATTTACTCTATAACCTCCTGTATTTTTATTTACCTTATAATCTGCTTTTACCTTTTTTGCCTTTATACCTGCTTAATTTTTGTTCATCACACACTCTCTCTCTCTCTCTCTCTCTCTTCTCTCTCCTTTTCCCCTCATCTCTCCTCTCTCCTCTCCCCCTCTCTCCCCTCCTCTCTCTCTCTCTTCTCTCTCTCTCCTTCTCTCTCCCTCTTCTCTCTCTCTCTCTATCTCTTCTCTCTCCCCTCTTCTCCCCTCTTCCCTCCCCTCTCCCTCTTCTCTCTCCCCCCCTTTTCCCCCCCCCCCCCCCCCCCAATGGGCACAAAATGCGTCTACTTCAACATGGACGCTCACAAATTCAAAACACTCGCCCAGGTTTGTCAGAAGATGGAAGCAAGACAGACCTGGCTAGTATTCCTCCGCCGGGAGAAAGGGTTTGTGTGTGGGTGTGTGTGTGGGGTGTGTGTGGTTTGTTTTGTGTGTGTGTGTGTTGGGGTGTTTTGGGGTTTGGGGTGTGTGTGTGGGTGTGTGGGTGGGTGTGTGTTGTGTGTGTGGGGTGTGTGTGTGTGTGTGGGGGGTGTGTTGTGTGTGTGTGTGTGTGTGTGTGTGTGTTGGGTGTGGGTGGGTGGGTGGGGTGGGTGGGTGGGTGGGTGGGTGGGTGGGTGTGGTCCCCCTTGTCTTAACTCCTCCTGCAGAAAAGTATGAGCAAGGGACCTGGGGTAATATATGAGACCATCCATCCTTCTTCCAGTAAGCTTTTGGGCTCAAGTCTTTTTTCCGGGAGTAATCTGGAGGAAGAGTGAGCGGGAACCCTTTAGAAGTTTAGACTATAGATATAAAATGTTAGAGTTTCCTTAATCTCATAATATCGAGGGTTATTTTAGTGTTAGTAATGCACGTATAGGAAGAAAACGAATTTAAATGATTTGAAAATGAAATAGTGAAAAACTGGTTCACAAATAGTGTGGTAAATCATTGGAATCGCCTCAGCGTCAGGTGGTTAGTGCGGCGTCAATAGAGAGCTATAAAAGGAGGCTGGATTATTTCATAGATGGGGATGAAAGGTGGATGTAGATAGTGTTAAGCAACAGGAACTACCACGTGTAGGTCTCGCGGCCTCTTGTAGCTTCCTTATTTTCTTATTTTCTTATGTTCATATGTTAAGTTTATTATGTAAGGAACACACGGATACATAAGGAACGTAAGGAACCAGGAACACTGTATATTTTCTAATGTTTTTACAAGTATCTTCCTCACGAGAATGACAGACATACAGGAAGAGACAGTAAATATACCCCCGTAAAGGAAGGAAGTTTAATTAACCCCTTCACGCCCAAATCTTTCCTTTGCTATAAAAAATCATCTGTTGTTAGTCATAAAATTACGAAAAGTAACTAAATATACCAAATTAGTTAGTCGACAAGGATACTAAACAGGTCATATCCATAAAACATTGCTTATATTCACTAAAAATCGCCTAATGGTACCCAAATTACAATGGAAAATACGTTCTGGGCGTGAAGGGGTGAAGTTTATTATTATGTGTGTCTGCAGCGTACCTGACGGCGGCGCTGGTGGGGGTGAAGCAGCACATGTGGATCGGCATGCGTTACGTAGGCGCTTTCAACTGGGTGGATCAGACGGACGTTACCTATGTCAACTGGGATACTGGCGAACCTAATGGCGGGGCTGTCAAGGTAGGGTAGGGAAGGAAGGGTAACCGGACGTTTCAGCCACGGACGTTTTGGCCGTTATGTTAGGTTAAGTTAGGTTAGATTAGGCTGAGGTTAGGAGATACCTGAGGAGATACCTGAATCACCTTCATTAGTTGCACCTGCCTGTGTCTACTCACCTGGGATGCTATGCTTTGTTGTATTATTCCTCACTTCTTACATGAACATCTATATATATATCTTTTATTATTTTTATTTTTTTCATCACAAAGGACTGGCCAAGGGCACACAAAAAAGTAACACAAATTTGCCTTTTTCTTTTTGTTTATTTGTGTATCTTAAACCACCCCGCGTGTGCCTTCAGGAGGAGTGTGTGGAGGTGGACCCTGTGACGGGACTGTGGAATGACAACAGCTGTTCCGGAGTGTTTGGCGCCGTGTGTATGATGACCCAAGGTGTGTTTGACCCGATCCTGACCCCTCCATGACCTTACCTTCTTCCCCTTCCCTTCCCATCCTTTCCACTTCCCTTCCCATCCTTTCCACTTCCCTTCCCATCCTTTCCACTTCCCTTCCCATCCTTTCCCCTTCCCTTCCCATCCTTTCCGCTTCCCTTCCCACCCATCCTTTCTACTCCCTTTCCATATTTTAGTTCCCTTTCATCATTTTCCACACTTTTTCCTACACTTTTCTACCGAGATTCACCTTCATTTGTCTGTCCCCTTCCCTTCCCACCCATCCTTTCCACTCCCCTTCCCACCCATCCTTTCCACTCCCCTTCCCTTCCCACCCATCCTTCTTTTCCAATCCCCTCCCATTTTTTCGTTCCCTTTATCGTTTTCCACACTCTTTTCCTACACTTTCCTACCGCTTCACCTTCTTTTCTTTATTGTCCCTTGAAAATAATAGAAAATCAACTATTACTCGTATGATACATGTCCTAGGTAGTCAGGGGCTTAACGTGGTGTAGGTGGTGATGAGTGACCTGACCTTCCTATCCTTCCTCAGACCCTAAGCTGCCGGACCACCACACGCTGGACAAATGCCCTTCGCCACACGACAACTACCTGGCCTACGACGGCGCCTGTTACCGCGTCGTGAAGGCCCCGCAGACGTGGGAGGTGAGGATGACGATGAGGCTGATGGAGATGAAATAAATGATGAATGATGATAGATGAATGAATGAATGATGAAATGAATGATGAATGATAGATGAATGAATGAATAATAAAATGAATGATGTGATAGATGAAATGATGGACGGGAACTGAAGGGTCGTCCGTTTGCGTTAACCCCTTCACGCCCAAATCTTTCCTTTGCTATAAAAAATTGTCTGTTGTCGAGCCATAAAATAACGAAAAGTAACTAAATATACCAAATTAGTTAGTCGACAAGGATACTAAACAGCTCATATCTATTAAATATTGCTTATAGTCACTAAAAATCGTCTAATGTTACCCAAATTACAATGGAAATTACGTTTGGGTCTCAAGGGGTTAAGAGTCTGATAGAGTGTGGAGTCAATAGGGAGTTTTAAAAGGAGGCTAGACAATTTTATGGATGGGGATGAAAGGTGGATGTAGGTAGTGTTATAACAGGAACTACCACGTGTATATGGTCTCACAGCCTCTTGTAGCTTATTAGCGTTCTTAAGAAGTTGACCTTAGCGAGGCAGTAGTAGTGTGTTTTTTTAGTGACCTTAAGGGATTTATTATTTATCGATTTTCTTTTTACAGGACCTTAGCGAGGCAGTTCTGGTGTGTTATAGTGACCTTAAGGGATTGTTTATTATCGATTTACTATTTAACAGGACGCCGAGGCAGCCTGTACCTTGGAGGACGCGCACCTGGTCTCCGTCATGACGATCTCCGAGGACAGCTTCGTGTGGGCGGTGGGGCAGAACAATCTCTTCGGCAGCCTGTGGATGGGTCTCGACAATCAAAAGGTAAACACACAAAGCCAGACTCCCTCCACTCAGTCTGTATACACTCAGTCTAAGGCAGAGTGTGTCTTGTCCATCTCCATGCATGATAGTGTGTTGCATTGCCTGGCGCCCTTGGTCCTTGTTCCTCGCTGAAGATTCTGTCGCTCCTCTCTTAGTGGGTATAGCCAGGGTCTACTATATGACCCTGGGTATAGCCATAAATCAGGTCGCCGGTGAGCCTCTATGTCATGTGTATACCGTCCGAGGTCAGGTTCAGTTTTGTATCCCGGTTTTGTATCCCAGGTATCCAGTTTTGTACCAATATTTTGACTCCCGTGTTTGCCGCAGCAAGTGGAGACCTTCACGTGGAGCGACGGGTGGCCCACGATCTACACCCACTGGGGGGAGAACGAGCCCGTGGTCACCCCCGTGGGCCACCGGTGCGTCGTCCTCAACGTGACGGACGGCAGCTGGTACACCAAGCCCTGCAACCGAACCTTCGCCTCCCTCTGCAAATACACGAACGGTGAGTGAGTGTCGCGTGTCGCATGGTTGCCCGATGATGGAAGGTTGTGAAGGTTTATGGAACTGTCGCCGATGGGAATTGTCGCCGAAACAACAAACTAGAACTCTCGTCGCCGTGGAAATTTTAACCTAACCTGGACAATGGCACCTAATCTAACCTAACTGATCAAGCTAACGATAGTATTTCATCCCTGAATGCAGAAACACGGGTAACACTTGATTAAATGTATATATTGGGTCCTGTAATATTAAGAATTGGAACACTCGACGACGGCAGCGAGAGTTTCGATCGGCGACAGTTCCAGGTACCATTGTGAACTTGGTTGCGTGCGAGTGTCTTTAGTCTGGAATAAATATAAAAGAACTACAACATGCGTGGCTGTCTATGCAAATACACAGCCACCATCACTCCGTATTAACCCCTTGAGTCCCAGAACGTAATTTCCATTGTAATTTGTGTACCATTAGACTATTTTTATGAATGTAAGCAATATTCTATAGATATGACCTGTTTCATACCCTTGTCACTAGCTAAGCTGCTATATTAAGCTACTTTATGGCTAATAGACGATAATATATAGCAAAGGAAAGATCTGGGCGTGAAAGGGTTAAACACAACAGTTATAGAATTGAACAAGAGTAATTGGCGGATTGGCCTCAAATCAGATCAGATGATGTTGGGGTGTTTCTCTCTCTGTCTGTCTGTGTCTATCTCTGTCTGTCTCTCTCTCTGCCTCTGTCTCTCTGTCTGTCTATCTGTCTGTGTCTATCTCTGTCTGTCTCTCTCTGCTTCTGTCTGTCTGTCTGTATCTGTCTGTGTCTATCTCTGTCTGTCTCTCTCTCTCTCTGCCTCTCTCTGCCTTAGTCTGTCTGTCTATCTCTGTCTGTCTCTCTGCCTCTGTCTATCTGTCTGTATCTGTCTGTGTCTATCTCTGTCTGTCTCTCTGCCTCTGTCTGTCTGTCTGTATCTGTCTGTGTCTATCTCTGTCTGTCTCTCTCTCTGCCTCTGTCTATCTGTCTGTATCTGTCTGTGTCTATCTCTGTCTGTCTCTCTGCCTCTGTCTGTCTGTCTGTATCTGTCTGTGTCTATCTTTGTCTGTCTCTCTCTCTGCCTCTGTCTGTCTGTCTGTATCTGTCTGTGTCTATCTCTGTCTGTCTCTCTCTCTCTCTGCCTCTCTCTGCCTCAGTCTGTCTGTCTATCTCTGTCTGTCTGTGTTTGTCTCTCTGCCTCTGTTTGTCTTGTTGCCTTCCTGTAACGGCACCCCATTGGTTTTGTTTTCTGTGTTTTCTATTATTTTGTTTTATTTTGTTACTGTTGCTGCTGCTTTATAATCCTTTTTTTCTTTTATTCACAGAGACGGCCCCCACGCCTGACCCCCCCGTGACCGGCTACTGCCCCGACGACCGCTGGAAGGACCTCAAGGGCGGCTACTGCTACTTGTTCTCCAACGTGACGGAAACCTGGAACGAAGCCAATAAGATGTGAGGCCTACTAATATTACCTACTAATACCTACCTACCTACTACTAATCACCACCACTATCACTACTACCACTACTATTATTTACCATTACAACTGCTACTCTACCACCACTATTTCTACTACTACTACTACTACTACTAATGCCATCACTATCACTACTACCACTACTATTATTACTACCATTACAACTGCCACTCTACCACCATCACTACTACTACTACCACTACAACCAGTATTACCACTACTATTATTACTACCATTATTACTTCTACTCTTCTACCACTACTCCTACTACTATAACTAATGCCATTATGGAAACCTGGAACGAAGCCAACAAGATGTGAGTCAATGGCTGCTACAATCTTATGATCATTACTCTCTTCCTTCCTTATGTTCATAGCTTCATATATTCATAGTTTATGTTCATAGCTTCCTTATGCTCTTATGTCTCACGAAACTAAACCTCTGCATATCTCTGTGAATCTTTAGCTGCTACAGTCTTAACCGCTTGAGGCCCAGAACGTATTTTCTATTGTAATTTGGCTACCATTAGACAATTTTAATTGCTATAAGCAATATTTTATAGATATGACGAGCTTAGTATTCTTGTCCACTAGGTAATTTGGTATATTAAGTTATTTTTCGTAATTATATGGCTAACAACAGGCAATTTTTTATAGCAAAGGAAAGATCTGGGCGTGAAGGGGTTCAGATCATTAGTCTCACGAAAAAAAATCTCTGCATATCTCTGAGGTACTTAATGGAGCTCTGCATATCTCTGAGGTACTTAATGGAGCTCTGTATATCTCTGAGGTACTTAATGGAGCTCTGTATATCTCTGAGGTACTTAAGGAGCTCTGTATATCTCTGAGGTACTTAATGGAGCTCTGTATATCTCTGAGGTACTTAATGGAGCTCTGATATCTCTGAGGTACTAATGGAGCTTACTCTGAGGTACTTAATGGAGCTCTGTATATCTCTGAGGTACTTAATGGAGCTCTGCATATCTCTGAGGTACTTAATGGAGCTCTGTATATCTCTGAGGTACTTAATGGAGCTCTGTATATCTCTGAGGTACTTAATGGAGCTCTGTATATCTCTGAGGTACTTAATGGAGCTCTGTATATCTCTGAGGTACTTAATGGAGCTCTGTATATCTCTGAGGTACTTAATGGAGCTCTGTATATCTCTCAGGTACTTAATGGAGCTCTGTATATCTCTGAGGTACTTAATGGAGCTCTGTATATCTCTGAGGTACTTAATGGAGCTCTGTATATCTCTCAGGTACTTAATGGAGCTCTGTATATCTCTCAGGTACTTAATGGAGCTCTGTATATCTCTCAGGTACTTAATGGAGCTCTGTATATCTCTCAGGTACTTAATGGAGCTCTGTATATCTCTGAGGTACTTAATGGAGCTCTGCATATCTCTCAGGTACTTAATGGAGCTCTGTATATCTCTGAGGTACTTAATGGAGCTCTGCATATCTCTGAGGTACTTAATGGAGCTCTGTATATCTCTGAGGTACTTAATGGAGCTCTGTATATCTCTGAGGTACTTAATGGAGCTCTGTATATCTCTGAGGTACTTAATGGAGCTCTGCATATCTCTGAGGTACTTAATGGAGCTCTGTATATCTCTGAGGTACTTAATGGAGCTCTGTATATCTCTGAGGTACTTAATGGAGCTCTGTATATCTCTGAGGTACTTAATGGAGCTCTGTATATCTCTGAGGTACTTAATGGAGCTCTGTATATCTCTGAGGTACTTAATGGAGCTCTGCATATCTCTCAGGTACTTAATGGAGCTCTGTATATCTCTGAGGTACTTAATGGAGCTCTGCATATCTCTGAGGTACTTAATGGAGCTCTGCATATCTCTGAGGTACTTAATGGAGCTCTGTATATCTCTGAGGTACTTAATGGAGCTCTGTATATCTCTGAGGTACTTAATGGAGCTCTGTATATCTCTCAGGTACTTAATGGAGCTCTGTATATCTCTGAGGTACTTAATGGAGCTCTGTATATCTCTGAGGTACTTAATGGAGCTCTGCATATCTCTGAGGTACTTAATGGAGCTCTGTATATCTCTGAGGTACTTAATGGAGCTCTGTATATCTCTGAGGTACTTAATGGAGCTCTGTATATCTCTCAGGTACTTAATGGAGCTCTGCATATCTCTGAGGTACTTAATGGAGCTCTGTATATCTCTGAGGTACTTAATGGAGCTCTGTATATCTCTCAGGTACTTAATGGAGCTCTGTATATCTCTGAGGTACTTAATGGAGCTCTGCATATCTCTGAGGTACTTAATTGAGCTTGTCTCCTTCACAGCTGTATGCAGGAGGAGTCACAGCTGGCCTCGGTCCACTCTAAAGAGGAAATGGTACTGCTAACCTATTACATGCAGGGCTACAGTGACCCATTCTGGATTGG
>JACEEZ010025955.1:47500-62500 GCA_016584305.1 Chionoecetes opilio | reverse complement strand
ATCGTTTTATTTATATATTTATCGTTATAATCGTCTACTGCTCATTTACCACTTCGCCTGATACTCTGTCTGTGATTGTGATCAAACGTTAAGCTTAAGTTCCTTTTGAATAAAACCTTATCGTTGAATAACAGGCAATTTCTATTCTGTAATATACCTGAAGTGAAAATAAACGTCTGTATATTTAGTATGAGGGCGAGGAGAGATCAAACACTCCTTATTTCACTCACACACTACGGTATATATTTTCAGTCACAGATATTTCCACATATTTTCACTCACACACTCACAAACAGTTTTTATTACTCCTCGTCGAAAGATTGGCAGGCCTGGATAGAAGCAGCGAGAAGGAACGCCACCCGGGGGGGGGGGGGGGGGGGGGGAGGGAGCAGACACAGATAAATGACAGAAAAATAGACAGAATGTAAATGACAGAGAAAAAAACAGACATAACTGAGAGAGAAAAAAACTGACAGACAGATAAATGAGAGAAAAAAACAGATAAAGACGTGAATTACACATTACATGAGGGTGTCAGTGTTGATGAGGCATGAGGAAGACATCGGATAAGCGAGAGTGATTGCTGTAGTGTTGCTGTAGTCATTGCATCATCGTTGTGTTACGTAGAGAGGAATATATTTGAGGCGTAGGTAGCGTTCCGTTTAGAGGTGAAGAAAGCTACACTGAGGAGATTTGAGGACACTAAAACGACTTATCTCGACTTGCCAGGCGTCCATAGAGCCTGAATGTACACAAACTTGCCTCTAAATGATATCCTAAAGTATTGTTAAGACGATATAGCAAGTAAAGCATAAAATAATGGTCTGCAAAATTGAAAACTCGGTCCACTACCAAGGGAAGACATCGGGAGCAAGGTAGATAGAAGAGTGACTGAGTTCAGGAGAGCATTGGTCCATAGGTAGTTTGTAGTAAGTCTACTAGTAGTTTATAGGTAGTTAGGTCAAATGATAAACTGCATCTATAATAATATAAGCGAACGTGTGTCTGTCCGTGTGTGTGTCTGTGTGTGTCCGCGATAGGTGCCGCCCCCCGTGGCACAATCCCATCATATGGCACAGTTTTGGAACCAGCTCGACCAGGGGCACATTTTAAGCCCACGTATGAGATGATCCGATCACTTTTTTTTTTTTTTTTTTTAGTAGCCTATTAGCGAGAATTGTGAGAAAAAAAACGTGGGTTGCGAGAATTGAGTAAACCTTGATGTAGGGTGATGGTAGGTGAGTGAATGGTGGGTGATGGGGTATGGGTGGATGGGTGGGTGATGGGTGATGGGTGAATGGGTGGGTGATGGGTAATGGGTGAGTGAATGGGTGGGGGGTGATGGGTAATGGGTGAGTGAATGGGTTGGGGGTGATGTGAATGGGTTGGCGTTAATACATACATTTCTACATCCATGATTTCAGAAAAGTTATTCCTATTGTTCCGTTTTTCTTCTTTATAAATAGTTTCTCCACCCTCCCTTCCAACGCGCGGCTAGCTCAGTCGGTAGAGCACGAGACTCTTAATCTCGGGGTCGTAGGTTCGAGCCCCACGTTGGGCTCAATCAGTATATGAGTTTTGCATTATCTGGGAATATTTTTTATTGACCCAGTTTATTTATATTTATGATAGTAATGCTAACAATGATAAATAGCTATCTTAATGATAATCAAAATACAATGATAATATTTATGACTAGCCGCAAAGCCGCCCTCCGGGCGGACTTTTTGGCTAGCTCCTGCGGAGGGCTATTGGTGGGCCTTCGGCCCACCACCTGTGTTTAGTGGGCCTTCGGCCCACCAAACACAGACTCTCCAGATAGCCCCTTCTAGCTTTCCTGAAATCATGGATGTAGAAATGTATGTATTAACGCCAAGCTATTCACATCATCCCCAACCCATTCACTCACCCATTACCCATCACCCCCCACCCATTCACTCACCCATTACCCACCACCCCCACCCATTCACTCACCCATTACCCATCACCACACACCCATTCACTTACCCATTACCCATCACCCCCCATCTATTCCCTCACCCATCAGTCCATCACCCATCACCCCCCACCCATTCACTCACCCATCACCCCACACCCATTAGCCATCACCCCACCCATTCACTCACCCTTTACCCATCACCCTACATCAAGGTTTCCTCAATTCTCGCAACCCACTTTTTTTCACAATTCTCGCTAATAGGCTGCTAAAAAAAAAAAAAAAAGTGATCGGATCATCTCATAAATGAGCTTAAAACCTTCCCCTGCTCGAGCCGGTTCCAAAACTGTGCCATATAAGGGGATTCCGCCACAGGGGGCGGCACTTGGAGCGGACACACACACACACACACACACAACACACACACACACAACATACATACAGTACTGACCTATGAGCGAGATTTGGGAGACTATAGGATTGAGAGCTAGAGATATTACACTTAAATCTTAACAGATTTGTGTGTCATAAAAACGTAGCAATGATATGTATATGGTGAACTTGGAGTGTACCCACTGGAAATTCATATAAAGTGCAGAATGTTAGGTTACTGGTCTCGGCTAATTTCAGGTAAAAACACTAAATTATGCTATATAATGTATCAATGTTTGTTGCATTTGGATATGTTAGGGTTATACACTTCTCCATGGGTTGCCTGCATTAAGAATATATGTAATGAGTGTGGTATGTCAGGGATGTGGTTATCACAAAATGTGCCCAACACTACATGGTTTAAGAAAGCAGTTGAAGTGAGATTAAAGGATCAGTGGATTACTACCTGGCATCATAATTTATCAACAAAATCGTTATGCAGTAACTACAATATATTTAAGCAGATTTATGGTATGGAGGTGTACCTCGTCAAACTACCGAAAAGTATTCGCATCCAGGTAACTAGATTCAGAACAAGCAACAATAGACTACCAATAAATGTGGTAGATACACAGGTGTAAACAGAGAAGATCGTCTTTGTAGCAAGTGTATTGCTAATGTTGTAGGAGATGAATTTCATGTCCTATTCGAATGTACTAACGAGGAAATTGTAAGGCTGCGGGATATGTATATCCAGAAATACTACACAATTAGGCCAACGCATTTTAAGTATGTTGCGTTAATGCAAAGTACCAGTGTGAATGTTTTGAAGAACTTGTCATTATTCATCAGATCAATTTTGAGCATGTTTAGATAAGCTAACAAGTATATCTGATTATTAGTTATCTTTATTTATATTTTTCTATGTGTCACTTAGTTTTGGAAATTGACAATTGGATTTCTCCTAACTTTTAGTTTACGTAGTACTTATCTGTATGTACATGCATGCACACTTATCTTATTGGTATCGTTTGAAATGTCCTGCCAAATGTATTGTATTTTATAGGAGCTGTGCTCCATACTTTATTTATAAAGTCTGAGCAATAATAAATTCTATTCTATTCTATTCTATTCTATTCACACACACACTTTCGCTTATATTATTATAGATTATGATAATTGAAATATTGATGGCAATAGTTATGATAATGATAATCAAAATACAATGATAACAATATTTATGCTAATGATAATGAAAATACAATGATGATGCTAATAGTTATGATAATAATTTCTATCTATCTTATAATAATATAAGCGAAAGTGTGAGTGTGTGTGTGTGTGTCCGCGCTAAGTTCCGCCCCCCGTGGCACAATCCCATCATATGATACAGTTTTGGAACCAGCTTGACCAGGGGCACATTATAAGCCCACTTATGAGATGATCCGGTCACTTTTTTTCTTTTTCTTTTTTAGCAGCCTATTAGCGAGAAAAGTGAAAAAAAATGTGGGTTGCGAGAATTGAGGAAACCTTGATGTAGGGTGATGGGTAATGGAGAGTGAATGGGTGGGGTGATGGGTAATGGGTGTGGGGTGATGGGTGAGTAAATGGGTGGGGGGTGATGGGTAATGGGTGAGTGAATGGGTGGGGGGTGATGGGTAATGGGTGAGTGAATGGGTTGGGGGTGATGTGAATGGGTTGGCGTTAATACATACATTTCTACATCCATGATTTCAGGAAAATTATTCCTACTGTTCCGTTTTTGTTCTTTTTTATAAATAGTTTCTCCACCCTCCCTACCAACACCCGGCTAGCTCAGTCGGTAGAGCATGAGCTCTTAATCTGGGGGGTCGTGGGTTCGAGCCCCACTTTGGGGCTCATCTTTTTTTAGTTTTGCATTTTGTCTGGGAATATTTTTTGACCCAGTTTTTTTATTTTTTATGATAGAAATGCTAACAATGTAAATGCTATTTAATAAAAATAAAAAATACAATGAAAATTTTTAGATTATATAATGCAAATAATGAGGGCAAAATTTTATATAATGTAATCAAAAACAATGATGATGCTAATAGTTATGAAAAATCTATCTATTTTTTAAAATAATATAAGCGAAAGTGTGTGTGGTGGTGTGTGTGTGTGTGTGTGTGTGTGTGTGGGCCGCTCCAGGTGCCGCCCTCTGTGGCGGAATCCTTCATAGGGCACTTTTGGGAAACCGGGCTCGGGGGGGAAGGTTTTTAAGCCCTTTATGAATGACCCGATCACTTTTTATTTTTGTTTTTTTAGCACCCTTTTAGCGAAAATTTGTGAAAAAAGTGGGTTGCGAGAATTTGGAAACTTGATGTAGGTGAGGGAATGGGTGAGTGAATGGGGGGGGTGATGGCAAATGGGTGTGGGGTAGGGGTGATGAAGGGGTGGGGGGGGAGGGAATGGGTGAGGGAAATAGATGGGGGGGAGGGGTAATGGGTAGTGAAGGGGTGTGGGGTGAGGGGAAAATGGGTGAGTGAATGGGGGGGTAAGGGGGTGGGGGGTGATGGGGTAATGGGTGAGGAAGGGTTTTGGGGGTGATGTAAATAGGTTGGCTTTAATACATACTTTTCTACAGCCTGATTTCGGAAAACTAGAAGGGGCTTCTGGAAGTCTGTGTTGGTGGGCCTTGGGCCAAAACCCAACACGACTACCCTCCCGGGACCCTCGCAGGACTACCCAAAAAAGCCCGCCCGGGGGGCAGCTTTGGGGCTAGTATTCACATATTTGTGTTAAACTCACCATCAGTCCCCACTATTTTCTCTCTTCTATTTTTCCCCTCTTCTTCTACCTTGACGGGGAGCTCGAGGCAGCCAATGGGAGGCCGCCATTTTGCCAGCCTCGTCCCCCGCCAATAGCCCCACCTCACCTCCCTCTCCCCACCCCTCAGTTCAAGGTCATTTGTCGTGCGCCCCCCCAACAACTAACGTTTACCCCCTGCATTTTTTTTTTCCCCGGGTAAATTTAAAACTAAACTTCCAACTTTCGATGGTACGAGGTCAAGGTGCAGCCAGACTCAACTGTCTTCCCCCTCACCCTCTGTAGTGGAAACGACCCAGAAACGAGGCGCTGTGGTAGAAAAATGCAAAACGAAGTGTGACATCGGCTTCTGCGTTCATGAACCTCGTGTGTGGGCCCATCGCTTCGTTTTTCGTTTTTTTGTTGTTCACTATGGTAACTATAGTGTTTTTTTAGTGGCATGAGCCAGTCTTCCTAAAATGACGCTACAGAGGCTCCCTCAATCTGTCATGATTATCACTGTGGTCGTGAAGGTAGTGGGGCGACATGATGACAGCGGGGGTGACTAACAGGGGGGCCCCCTCTCCCTGCTTTGTTGGCAGCGCGGGTAGGCTTAAACCCCCAACACACACACAACACACTCACAACGAAAGATGCACCATAAAATGATACAGAAATGCAGACAACAGACAGACGACATATATACAGTTTTGACAAAGACAAAGATAGTCCAGAAAAAAAAAAATAACGAAAAATAAATCAACGTATAAAATTTAAAACAAGTGTGTACCGCGGACACAAATAAAAAACAAACATAACATTAGAAAAAAAGAACTACAAGAGGCTATGAAACCTACCGTGGTAGTTCCCGTTACTTAACACATCTTTTTTTTGTGACCTTTTAGCTTATATGCATAAGGCCTCTTCAAATTAGTCTCCTTCGTAAAAAATTTTGTCAAATCTTCCCTTGTCATTTCACCCCAGATGCTAAAACTTTTTTATTAGTTTTTTGTTGCCTTACCTCGATTTCGTACTACGAACACCTACGATTTGACACGATACCCACCTACCTACCCACGATTCCCTATTTCCCCCTTTCTGGCAGATAATCCGCCTGTGTAAAGGGGTTTGGGAGCCTTGAACAGACAGCGACAGTGGTTTGCTTGGAGGTCGTGGCTGGGGGAAGAAGGACAAGTCTGGACAGGAAAATAATCTTTTTTCTACCTCCTTTTTTCCCCCCGTTTTCTTCCTTCCTTTTTTTCCTTTTTCTCTTGTTCTTTACTTTACTTTTCCTTTTCCTTTTTTTAAATTTTTTTTCCTTCAGTACCATCCTTCCCCCTTTTTTTAATTTTCCTTTCTTTTTTCTTCCAATTTAAAACCTTTCGTACTAAATTTTTATATCCTTTTTTTTCCCTTTGGCAGGTGGTGGCGATCTCAACGCTTGCACTATTTAATCATACACTCGTGAAGGCGTGTGCCAGGCGGGGCACCGGTAAACCATGGAACATGTTTGAAATATTAAAGCTCGAAAAAAATTTTTCATGCTCATTTTGGTTTAATTTTCGAGGGGGTGGGGAATAAAAAATTTCTGAAAAGAACACCCCTAACTTTTTTTAGTGCTACTCAGAAACCGAGGGCCCGTCTTAAAAAAGGTTGAAATTAAGCTCAGAAAAAACTGTGAAGCAAAAAAAAGTGGAAAAAATATCAAGAAACTTCACTAACTTTTAATATGTACCCCGAAATCAGAGGCGAGTTTTAAATATTTACCGGAGACAGCGACGCGGGTCTTTTCGATGTACCGCCGCGGCTATCCCAACACTTTCTATCCTATCCTCTACCTCGACTATTCCTTCGCAAAAAATCCCCCCTTTGGCATGATTTCTCGACGATAGAAAGAAAAAAAAAAACTCCCAAACTGAGGGGGAACACGTGCGATAAGTTAATTTTTTACCAAAATTACAAACGCCCCCTCACATTGTAATGATACGGGGCCTATAGTTATTTTTTTATATGGCAAAAAAGCACTAAGAGCCACACCCCCTGCCCCCCCTTCTATTCTACGAGCAGCTGATTGGTGCATTCCTCGTTATCATCACTACCAATCACAATATCTTCACTACTTAACAGCGGCGTGACCACGGGGACAGAGCAATCTTCACTACAGAGGGTGACAAAATCAAAAAATCCCTCTGTAGGGGAAGATTGCTCTGGCCAAGGGTTTCACGCGCTTTTAAAGTAGTGAAGATATTGTGATTGGTAGTGATGATACGAGAATGCACCAATCTCTGCCCCCATAGAAAAGGGGAGGCGGGGGGGCGTGGCTTCTTAGGGGCATTTTGACCAAAAAAAAAAAAAGACTATAAGTACATGTAGCTCTCGTCTCAAAGGCCCTGGATGTCATCAGCACTCTGGTACACTATTAGTCACCCATGCACAACCCTCGCATGTGGATGACATCTCTCGACTGATGAGAGTGCAGTTATCAGTGAAAAATCAGAATCAGTGATTCAACTCCGTGTGAGGTGAGTTTTCAAATTTTATTTAGAAAAAATAGTTTGACCAGCACGATGCGCGGAGCTCCAGTGAGTGTGAGATCAGTGAGCTCCGTGTGAGTGATTTCTGTGGCTTGTATAACAGAGGCGATGTTGCGTTTGCGGGTGACCGGTGACGAACAAGACGTTGTGAACGATTCCCAGCCGGCGGACCCTCGTAGCGGTGGCCTCGGTGAGCGTTGCCAGGGTGGCGCTGCTCCTACGTCGTGGTGGCGGGATAAGATGGTGAAGTATGCGGAAGTAACGAGGTCTAGAAAGGAAAAATAAACTATAGTGATGATACCCAAGTTATACGTGATGTCTAATGATGAACACTAGTCCGTGCAGAGTCCTTCCCGTGTGTCAAGCCGTGGCCACCGAGATGAGATCTCGGTGGCCACGGTCAAGCCCGGCACTGCACACCACAGCTCAGGTAAGTACGTCCATTATAATGTTATTTACTATTATGTCCTCAAACATGAGCACGAGACTGTGTGTGTTGAATATTATGCTCGATATTATTTCCTTTATCCTAAAAAAAATATTCGTTAAAGATTCAATGCTGTATCTGACAATGAAACTTAAAAAAGGGGAAAATATAAATGTATATACACGCACATATTTCTTTTCTTTGTTTCTTACGACTGTATAAAACCTTGTGTGTTGGCAGGCGTATAATTATCATTTCTGGTCTTTGTGATGGGAGGACAGCGTGCTAGCATATGTGAAGAGGTCAAACAAAGGTCAACAGACACACACACACATAATTATTGTTGACTCCATTACTACTCCATTATTCCCCACTGTTTTCTTCTTGTTTCCTTCTCCTTGCGAGGAAATGACACACACACATAATTATTAACTTCATTACTCTTCTTTATTACTCCTTATTCTTACTACATTACTATTACTTATCTTTCCCTTTAAAATTACTACTCCATTTTTCCCCCTTTTTTTTGGTCTTTTTCCTTTTCCCCCTTTCCCTTCTCTAAGCCCCCTTTCCCCTCCTCTTCGCTCATCCTAAGTCATAAGCCCCCCTACCTTCTCAACACTCCCTCCTTGCTTTACTCTCCTGCACCATCCCCCCCCCTCCCTTCTTTCCCCCCTTTCCCTTTCCCTTTCCTTCTCCTTCCTCTCCATCCTTCTTCCCTTCCTTCCTTCTCCTTCTCCTTCCTTCGTCTTACTTGTTTTATAACCCCTCCTCCCTCCACCGACGACATGTCTCCTCCTCCTCCTCCCCTCCCCCTCCTTCCTCCCCTCCCCCTCCTCCTCTTTCCCCCTCCCCGCCAAAGTCTTTTCCCCTCTCACATTTCCACCCTTTATATTTTCAGTATTACAAAAAAGTGTTTGTAGTGTTTGCACTGCCTAAGTTGAAACAAAATGAGAAATTATTTTTATTATCTCTCTCTCTCTCTCTCTCTCCTCCCCCCCCTTTCTCTCTCTCTCTCTCTCTCTCTCTCTCTCTCTCTTTTTTCTCTCTCCCCCTTCTCTCTCTCCTTCTCCTTTTCTCTCTCTCTCCCCTCCCCTTCTCTCTCTCTCTCTTCGTCACAAAGGTCAAATTTTTCGATAACTATCCTGAATATTTTCTTTTCATATTAAATTTTTTGTATTGTATGTGCCATTGTCAGACAGCTTTTTTAAACCCCTTTTGGTGGATTACCTACATGTCTGAGTATTATTTTTTTGTATGAGGGGTATTATAGTATGCTGTTTCGCAGGTTTAAATTCGAAAAGTATATTTTGTTTTTTTTGCACACACACACCACACACGCCACGACGCACGCACGCACGCACCCGCCCGCACCACGACGACGCACCCGCACCACGCACGCACGCACGCACGCACGCACGCACAAACACCACCCCACCCACACACACACACACAAAACAAAACAAAAACACACACACAACCCACACCACACCACACACACACCCACCACATCACACACCCACACACACACACACACACACACACACACCACACACCACCACACACAGGCGCCCCCGGGGTGCCTCCCACGGTGCAAGGCGGCTGCCGCGGATTTTGGGCCACCACCAGCTCTCTGCTGCCGAGCCCCAGGACGCCTCCCCAGACACGCCGCCATCAACGACATCTTTCCCGCCCCTCGCAGCCGCTGGGTACCGGGCCACCCCTCGAACCGCGGGGCCTGGACCTGGCTACGGCAACGGCCGGATGGAGTCACCCTCACAACCCTTCAGCATCGGGAGACCCTGCTATGGACGCCACATGTACCAACACCTTCGCGCTACCCACGCACCGACTGCGCCATCAGCCCCGGACCCCGCCCGCGTCCAGAGAACAACGCAAACGCACGCGCTACGCGCTTGGCAACCGATACCGGTTCGAGCCCCTCGCATGGAGCGACCGGCTTGTTGCACCCAGCGATCTCCAAGCTCCTCGCTGAACTAGGACCCGCATAAACCACACAGAGGGGAGAACGGGAGACCTCTGATCACCCAAGGATCAGCCTTGCCCAAAAGTGCGTGGGAAACGCCGCCGCCATCAACGTGCCCTGACTGAAGCTGAAATCACTATGTAATTAAAATATTCAATAAACATAACATTTTAAGAGTATGGTTTGCACGCCCACATCATGGCGACCCGCCGGGGCCAACGACTTGCGATCTTAACGAGCTTTACGAGCCGCTAACATTGCAACTCCTTACGGATGGAGGCCCTTTTTATAGGGTTAAAAAACACACACACACACACACACACACACAAAACCCCACAACACACACCACAAACGCGACATCAAAATATAAAACTAGACAACTAGATAATACACACACCACACACACAGTCTCACACACAGTCTCACACATACACAAGTCTCTCACACACACACATACACAGTCTCTCTCTCTCACACACACGTCACAGTCTCTCACACACACACACCACACATACACAGTCGCAGTCTCTCACACACACACAACCCCACACACACACACACAACACACACCACAACACACACACACACACACACACACACACCCACACACACCACACACACACACAGCTCTCAAAGTCCACACAGGGAGAGATATTTTTCCAATACGCCAATTAAATGTCTCTCGGGCGTATGAATTTTAGGCGGGGAATATTTTGCTGTGTCTAATTTCAGATGGGGATAATTTTGTTTCTTATTAAGGAGAGGAGAGAGGAGGGGAGAGAGAGAGAGAAGAGAAGAGAAAAAGAAAGAGAGAATATATATAAATGACAAGAAAAGAGACCGTAAATACTGGAAAACCAGACATAACTGGAGGAGAAAAACCCAGCAGACAGATAATGCAGAGAGAGTGAGACAGAGACTTTGAATTACAGTGTATTACATTTCATTAAGTTTCATGTTGAGGAGGCATGAGGAAGACTTTGGGATAAGCGAGATTTGATTGCTGTAGTTTTTGGGCTGTGTCATTGCATCATCGTTGTGTACGTAGAGGGGAATTAGTTGAGGCCGTAGGTAGCGTTCCGTTTAGAGGTGAAGAAAGCTACACTGAGGAGATTTGGGGACACTAAAACGACTTAATCTCGACTTGCCAGGCGTCCATAGAGCCTGAATTACACACACTTGCCTCTAAATGATACCCTAAAGTATGGTTAAGACATATAGAAAGTAAAGCATAAAATAATGGTCTGCAAAATTGAAAACTCGGTCCACTACCAAGGGAAGACATCGGGAGCAAGGTAGATAGAAGAGTGACCGAGTTCAGGAGAGCTTTGGTCCATAGGTAGTTTGTAGTAAGTCTACTAGTATTTATAGGTAGTTAGGTCAATGATCAACTGCATCTATAATAATATAAGCGAAATTTGTGTCTGTCTGTGTGGTGTGTCCGCGATAGGTGCCGCCCCCCGTTGGCACAATCCCATCATATGGAAACATTTTTGGGAAAACCAGCTCGACCAGAGGCACATTGTAAGCCTCCTATGAGATGATCCGATCACTTTTTATTTAAAAAAAAATTTAAGTAGCCTATTAGGAGAATTGTTGAAAAAAAAAACCGTGGTTGCGAGAATTGAGGAAACTTGATGTGAGTGAGGGTAATGGGTGGGGTGAATGGATGGGGTGAGGGGGGGTTTATGGGTGAGTGAATGGGTTGGGGGGTGATGGGTGATGGGGTGAGTGGATAGTGGGGGGTGATGGGTAATGGGTTGAGTGAAGGGGTTTGGTGGGGTTTGATGGGTATTGGGGGGGGGGTGATGGGTAATGGGTGAGTGAATGGGTGGGGGTGATGGGTAATGGGTGAATGAATGGGTTGGGGGTGATGTGAATGGGTTTGGCGTTAATACTTTACATTTCTACATCCATGATTTCAGGAAAGTTATTCCTACTGTTCCGGGGTTTGTTCTTCTTTATAAATAGTTTCTCCACCTTCACTTCCAACCCCCCCCGGCTAGCTCAGTGGGTTTAGAAGCCACGAGACTCTTAATCTCGGGGTCGTGGGTTCGAGCCCCACGTGGGCTCAATCAGCATCTGAATTTTGCTTTGGTCTGGGAATATTTTTTTTTTTGCCCCCAGTTTATTTAAATATTTATGTTAGTAATGCTAACAATGATAAATAACTATCTTAATGATAATCAAAATACAATGATAATATTTATGATTATGATAATGCAAATAATGATGGCAATAGTTATGATAATGATAATCAAAATACAATGATAACAATATTTATGCTAATGGTAATGAAAATACAATGATGATGCTAATAGTTATGATAATAATCTATAATAATATAAGCGAAAGTGTGTCTGTCTGTGTGTGTGTGTGTGTGTCCGCGATAGGTGCCGGCCCCCGTGGCACAATCCCATCATATGGTACAGTTTTGGAACCAGCTCGCCAGGGCACATTTGAAGCCCACGTATGAGATGATCCGATAACTTTTTTTTATTTGTTATTTATAGTAGCCTATTAGCGAGAATTGTGAAAAAAAAAAACGTGGGTTGCGAGAATTGAGGAAACCTTGATGTAGGGTAATGGGTAATGGGTGAGTGAATGGGTGGGGTGACGGGTAATGGGTTTTGGGGTGATGGGTGAGTGAAGGGGTTTGGGGGTGAATGGGTGATGGGTGAAGGAATGGGTGGGGGTGATGGGTAATGGGTGAGTGAATGGGTGTGTGGTGATGGTAATGGGTTGAGTGAATGGGTGGGGGTGAGGGGGAAATGGTAGTGAATGTTTTTAATGGGTGGGGTGAATGGGGGGGGTGGGGGGTGATGGTAATGGGTGAGTGAATGGGTTGGGGTGATTGTGAATGGTTGGCGTTTAATACATACATTTCTACATCCATGATTTCAGAAAGTTAGAAGGGGCTATCTGGAGAGTCCTGTTTTTTGGTGGGCCTTCGGCCCCACAAACATGGGGTGGGGGCCGAGGCCAAGGAAGCTAGAGAGACTGTTCTCTAGCTTCCTTGGCCGAGGCCCACCAATAGCCCTCCGCAGGAGCTAGCCAAAAAGTCCGCCCGGAGGGCGGCTTTGCGGCTAGTATTCACATATTTGTGTTATACTCACTCACTCAGTCACTCACTATCTTCTACTCTTCTATCTTCACCCTCTTCTATCTACCTTGACTGGGAGCTCGAGGCAGCCAATGGGAGGCCGCCATATGCCATGCCTCGTCCCGCCAGCCAATCAGCAGCCACCTCAGCCTACCTCTCGCCCAGTCTCTCGGTTCAAGGTCAGTTGTCGTGCGCCTCCCAAGACAATTACACGTGTTATCCCTCGCAGTTTATTTTTCCCGGTGAATTAACTCAACTTACCAACATTATCGATGGTACGATGGTCAGAGGTGCAGCCAGGACTAGCACTGCCTTCGCCTCACCCTCTGTAGTAAGGAAACGTCCCAGAAACGAGGCGCTGTGGTAGAAAAATAGCAGAACGTAAGTGTGACATCGGCTTGCTGCGTTCATGTAACCACTCGTGTGTCGGCATCGCTTCGTCTTTCGTATTTTGTTGTTCACTCATGGTAACTATAGTGTTGTTAGTGTGCATGAGCCAGTGCTTCCAGTCAATGCACAGCTACAGAAGCTGCCGTGAATCTGTCATGAGTTATCACATCGGTGTCATGAAGGTAGTGAGGCGACATGATGACAGCGCGGGTGATTAACATGGTGGTACCTCTGCCTGCTTCATGTTAGCAGCGCTGGTAGGCATTTGACACACACACACACACACAGAAAGACTGACACAGATACAATGATAGAGAAATGCAGATAGACAGACAGACAGTCACACATTCATAAAAATAACAAAATAAATCATTAGTATACAATTAACAAGTGTGTAGCTGCGGACAGGAATAATTAAGAACATAACATTAGAAAATAATGAAGCTACAAGAGGCTATGAGACCTACACATGGTAGTTCCTGTTACTTAACACTATCTTCTTCTTGTGACCTTCGACGCTTAGCATCACTTCATAGGTCCTCTTCAACTTCGTCTCCTTCGTTAACAATTTTGTCAACTTTTCCTTTGTCTATTGCACCCTAGATGCTAAAACATTTTCATTAGTTTTCGTTGCCTTACCTACGATTACGTACTACGATACCTACGATTACGACTACGATACCTACCTACCTACCTACGATTCCCTATTTCCACCTTTCTGGCAGATCAATCACGCCTTTTGTAAGTGTTGGGAGCCTTGAGACAGAGCAAATCAGTGTTTGCTTGGCTGGTCGTGGCGTGGGGGAAGAGAGGACAAGTCTGGACAGGAAAATAATCTATTTCTACCTTCCTTTCTCCTCCCGTTTTCTCTCCTTCCTTTCTTTCTTCCTTCGTTTCTCTTGTTCTCTACTTTACTTTTCCTTTCCTTATTTTAATTTCTTTCCTTCAAGTACCTATCCTTCCCTTTTCTTAATTTCCTTTTCTTTTTTCTTCACAATTAAAATACCTTTCGTTACTAAGTTTTTATATCCTTTCTTTCCCTTCTGGCTGGTGGTCGGCGATACTCAACGCTTGCACTAGTTTAATCATACACTCGTGAAGGCAGTGTGCCAGGCAGGACACGCGGTAATGCCATGGAACATGTTGAAATATTAATGCTCAGAGAAAATTTACATATTCACTTTGGATTAGTTGTCGAGCGACGTGGAGAATAAAAATTGCATGAAAAGAACACCGCTAACTTTTAATATGTAGCTACTCCCCGAACCAGAGCGTTTTAAATATATGTTGAATATCTAAGCTCAAAAAAAAACTGTGGGGAAACAAAAAAAAGTGTTTAAAAGTATCAAGAACACTTCACTAACTTTTAATATGTACCCAGAAATCAGAGGCGAGTTTTAAATATTTTCCGGAGACAGCGACGCGGCTCTTTACCGATGTACCGCCGCGGCTATCCCAACATCTTACTATCCTATCCTCTACCTC
>JACEEZ010025955.1:32500-42500 GCA_016584305.1 Chionoecetes opilio | reverse complement strand
TTCTAACGTCATATAAAATCCATAGGTATATTGAACGTTATAACATCACTATGAAAAAAAAAAATCATACAAGAGTAAAGTAAAATGATTTATTCTTCAAGCTTGTGCATTGACAGGTAGAAATGAAGGAACACGAATACAGGTTAGTTTAGTTTATTGTAAAAATATATACCACTGTCCAACACTTTACGACACTCAGACATACATGCATACATACATACATAGTACAAACATACATACATAGGTACATACAAACATACATACATCAACTCCAGACCCCCCCAGACCCCAGACCTTAGTTGACTTAGGCGTCTATGTTGTATTTACATATTCAGGTTTTGATCTGCTTTTTTGTCATGTACGTAGAGTAAAAATATACGTTCTCTTTTGGGGTCTTGTTAATTGGCTCGAGAGAGAGAGAGAGAGAGAGAGAGAATTTGTTCGATGAATATTATGGTATCGAGTATGATATTTCATCCCTATACTGTTAGTGGTAAATCCTGACCAATTGGTTATTAATCTCTCTCTCTCTCTCTCTCTCTCTCTCTCTCTCTCTCTCTCTCTCTCTCTCTCTCTCTCTCTCTCTCTCTCTCTCTCTCTCTCTCTCTCTCTCTCTAACTCGCATATCAATTTTAAAACGAAACGACAAAACGCTTGGAAGTTAGCCAGGAAGAGAAAATAATAGTGTTTTGAACGTCATTTCGAGAGAGAGAGAGATAGAAGAGAGAGAGAGAGAGAGAGAGAGAGAGAGAGAGAGAGAGAGAGAGAGAGAGAGAGAGAGAGAGAGAGAGAGAGAGAGAGAGAGAGAGAGATAAACAGTATTAATTATGACACTAGTAATAATGATTGTAAGAATAATATATATATGTTAATAATAATAATACTGATAATAATACTGATAATAATAATGATAATAATAAGGATAATGCCAACATAAATATTGTGATAATAATGATAATGATAAAGACAAAGCCAAATAATATCATGAATCACCTACGATCAATCATAATATATATACTAAGTGAAAAATAAATAGAAATAGTCATTGAAATCCATACCCACCACACCTCAGTACACAATAATACTAATAGCCAAATAATAATAATAATAATAATAACAACAAATTAATCAATACACAATAACAACAACTTCTATCCTGACATAAAAAAAAACCCTGAAAATATTCATCCCGGTTTTCAAATGGACGAAAATATTGTCTCCTGCATAAACTGGATAATTAAAATGAAGGAAATAGAGGCTGAGTTTGAAGCCCTTTGCCTGGCGCTGGCTTCGTCTTGCTGTCCTTAGGGTAGTGGTGGTGGTAGTGGTGGTTGTGGTTGCTGTTGTGGTTGTGGTTGTAGTGGTGTGGTCGTGGTTGCAGTGGTGGTGGTGGTTGCAGTGGTGGTGGTGGTGGTTGCAGTGGTGGTGGTGGTTGTGGTTGTGGTTGTAGTGGTTGTGGTGGTGGTGGTGGTGGCAGTGTTGGTGGTGGTGGTGGGTGGTAGTAGTAGTGGTGGTGGTTGTAGTGGTGGTGGTGGTGGTGTGGTGGTGGTGGTGGTGGTGGTGGTGGCGGTGGCGGCTCTCCAGTAGTCTCTTATCCTCACACGATCTGAGAGAGAGAGAGAGAGAGAGAGAGAGTTTAGCCTTATCTCAACCGTAAATATTAACATTTTTCATTAGCATTAATTATTTTTTTGTGAGAATCAGAAAATAAACTGCTATTATATATCAGTGTTGCCCTCTCGTGTGTTAGCATTTAGAACACACACACACACACACACACACACACACACACACACACACACACACACACACACACACACACACACACACACACACACACACACACACACACACACACACAAAACAAAAAATACAAGACATACAATAAAATACAACTAAACAACTAGATGAATACACACACACACACACACACACACACACACACACGCGCGCACACACACACACACACACACACACACACACACACACACACACACACACACACACACACACACACACAGACACACACACACACACACACACACACACACACA
Source organism: Chionoecetes opilio (assembly GCA_016584305.1). Classification (NCBI taxonomy): domain Eukaryota; kingdom Metazoa; phylum Arthropoda; class Malacostraca; order Decapoda; family Majidae; genus Chionoecetes; species Chionoecetes opilio. The sequence continues at coordinate 40,446 of JACEEZ010025955.1, read as the reverse complement.
CACACACACACAGTCTCTCAAAGTCCACACTGGAAGAGATATTTTTCCAATACGGCGAAATTATCGTCTCTCGGGCCGTATGAATATTTAGGCGGGGGAATAATTTGCCTGTCTATTTCAGGATGAGGATAAATTCTGTTTCTTATTGAAGTCGATTCGTATGCGTGGAGGGTCCGCCAGCGCTACTAAATAGGTGACTTTAGATAACCCTGGGTGGATATCCGGAGATTTTAATGTTTATACTTATTTGTTATTGATTTAACCCCTTCAGACCCAAAGCTTTTTTATTTTGTCATTTTCTTTTTCTAATGTAATAACTGCTTTTCCTGGGTGGGATATCCCGGTGATTCTAATGTTTATGCTTATTTATTTATTAGAAGTGTTTTTTTTCTTTCTGTAATTTTTGTAAAGGCGGTTCTAGGGGACACTGTTACCTAGCATTGGAAGTAGAGAGAGTTTTTAAGATAGCAACTCCGTATTTTTTTCCCTATTTTCTCATTATGCAAGTCGAAAAATTCTAATATTTATCGTTAATTGTTACTTATATAATGTTTTTTCTTCTTCAATAGTCTTCTTTTCTTCTATAATAATCTGTCTTCTTGGGATATCCCGGTGGTTCTAAGGTTTATCGGTATTTGTTATTTATGTAATGGGTGTTTTCGTGTAGGTAATTACTGTAAAGGCGGGTCTAGGGGACACGATTATGTAGCATTGGAAGTAGAAAGACTTTTTAAGATACTCCGCATTTTTTTTTTCTCTTGGGTAATGTTTATCGTTATTTGTTATTTATTGAATGGGTTTTTTCGTGTAGGCAGTTACTGTAAAGGCGGTTCTAGCGGACACTTATTATGTAGCATTGGAAGTAGAGGGACTTTTTAAGATACTCCCCATTCTTTTTGTTTCCTTAGGTAATGTTTATCGGTATTTATTATTTATTGAATGGGTGTTTTCGTGTAGGTAATTACTAAAGGCGGGTCTAGTGGACACTATTATGTAGCATTGGGAGTAGAAGGACTTTTTAAGATACTTCGCATTCTTTTTATCTCTTAGTAAGCCGAAAAATCTGACTATGATGTGTTTTTTCTGATGATTTATTTTATTCATAGTATTTTGGCGTCAATAATATTATGTAGCATTGGAAATAGAGGGAGTTTTTAAGATAGTTACTCCGCATTTTTTTTTTCTTTTTTCTCTATGTAAGTCGAAAAACAGCAGAGGAAGTAGAGGGAATTTGAAAGCTAATCCGCATTAATATTTTTTCTTATATACCTAAGTCGAAAAATCTGACTATAATTTTTGATCTTTTTCTGTTATATTTTTTAATCATAGAAATTTACGACTTGAGACCAGAAACGAATTTCCTTGTAATTGACTACTAAAAAGACGATTTTTAGTAACTCTAGCAATATTTGTATATAGACCTGTTTAGTATCTTTGTCCACTAGTTAATTTGGTATATTCAGTCACTTTTCGTAATTCTATGGCTAACAACAGACGATTTTATATAGCAAAGGAAAGATTTGGGCGTGAAGGGGTTAAAGATACTCGGCATTTTTTTCCTTATGTAATTCGAAAAAATCTGACTATAATTTTGAGCTTTTACTGTTGATTTATCTTATTCATAGTATTTTAAAGATACTCGGCATTTTTTCCCTCCTTATGTACTACTAAGTCGAAAAACCAGACTATACTTTTGAGGTTTTTCTGATGATTTATATTTTATTATATTAATTTATGATATTTTATTCATAGTATTTTGGCATCAACAAGGCAAGCTATGATGTGTTATAATGTTATTAGTGATGGTTAGGTTGGAATAAAAAAAAGTTTATTGAGACGTTAAGATGTGTTTGTATATACGCTACGTTTGTGTGCTACGTTTATTTATTTATTATTATTATTTTTTTATCAGGTTGTAGGCACACGAAAAATTAAAAAAATAATTGGTTTGTGTGAAGACTTGACAAGAAAAACGTTTTAAAGTACTGAGTATGTGATAAAGTAGGCGGTAGGAGTTGGTAAAAAATAATTAATGAAGTAATGATTTCACGTCTAGCATATTTAATGACTTCCACCACCACACCCCCACACACACCACCACACCACACACACCATCACACTCACACTCACACTCACACCACACCACACACACACACACACACACACTCACACCACACACACACACCACACACACGCATACTCACACACACACACACACACACACACACACACACACACACACACACACACACACACACACAACACACTACAACATACAACACACATAAAACACACACACACACACACACACACACAACAACACACAACACACACAAATCAGAGAAAAAAAAGTAGAAAATAATATGAAGTAAAGTTATTTAAATTTTTCTTAATTTAGTATAAGAATATTTAGTCAATCGAATTTAGTTAATCAATTTAGTATAGAAGATTATATGAAGTAAAGTCATTTCAATTTTTCTTTGCAATAATTTCAACTTCGTAATATCATGATAACTGAAGCGCTACGGACGACGAGTTTGATGAAAGTAATGGAAAAGAATAAGGTCTCTCTCTCTCTCTCTCTCTCTCTCTCTCTCTCTCTCTCTCTCTCTCTCTCTCTCTCTCTCTCTCTCTCTCTCTCTCTCTCTCTCTCTCTCTCTCTCTCTCTCCCCTCCCGGCAAGCTACAATAACAAGGACATGATCTTTTCCTTCGGCTTTGGCACTAATGGCTGTAAAGTTATGATCAAGCCTGGTTCTGTTTGTTTCTTTCAGCAACACAAAACACACACAAAACACACACACACACACACACACAGCACAGACACAGACACAGACACAGACACAGCACACAGAACACAGACACAACACACACACACACACAGACACAGACACAGACACAGACACAGCACACACACAACACAGCACACACACCACACACACAACACACACAACACAACACACACACACACACACACACACACATAACATAAAATTACGCACAAGAACACAAACAAATCAATGATCAGGAAGGTAAAAGATAGGCGATCAAGGAAGGAAGATGTGACAAGAGAGAGAGAGAGGAGAGAGAGAGAGAGGAGAGAGAGAGAGAGGAGAAGACTGAAAGCAAATTTAAAGGAGCGATTATTTGGCTAAGATAAATAATAACAATAAAAATATATATTGGATAGCTATATAAAAAGATAAATAAACCATGATTTAAGACTAGAATGGAGCGAAAAAGAGCAATGATTTAATAGGAAGGACCGAAAAAGATCATGAACTTATTAGGAAAGAACGAAAAAGAACAAGGAATAGATAACAGGAAGGAGCAAAAATGAGCAGTGATTTAATAGAAAAGAGTGAAAAATTTAATGAACAAATGATATAAGAATGGGAAACCACTAAAAATAACAATGATTTAAGAATAGGAAACAAAAATGCACAATGATTTAATAGGAAGGAAAAGAGTATTGATTTGATATAAAAGAGTGAAAAAGAACCGATTTAAAAATAGGAAATAGCGAAAAGGAGCAATTTAAGACTCGAACAGAGGGTAAAGGAGCATCGTGTAGGAACAAAGGACAGAGGATGACAAAGGAACTACGTGCTTGTGTTGCAAAGGGCGTGTGTGTCAGAGGAGATCCTGCCTAGAGTCCTTTGGGGCTACACAGGGAACGAGTGGACAAAGGGCTTGATCGGGAGTCCTTAGAGAGAGAGAGAGAGAGAGAGAGAGAGAGAGAGAGTCAAACGGGGTATGCATATGGACTAAAGATGTTGACTGAATATGTTCTTAGAGATCTATGTATCTTTTTTTTTTCTCTCTCTCTCTCTCTCTCTCTCTCTCTCTCTCTCTCTCTCTCTCTCTCTCTCTCTCTCTCTCTCTCTCTCTCTCTCTCTCTCTCTCTCTCTCTCTCTCTCTCTCTCTCTCTCTCTCTCTCTCTCTCTCTCTCTCTCTCTCTCTCTCTCTCTCTAGCACGACATACTCAGGAAATACAAATATCTTTCCTTTTGAATTAAAATGCGTCTAGTAAACAGAGAGATAGAAGCAAGACAAATTCAAGCTTCACTAACTAAAGAAAAGTAAGAAATGCCAGAGAGAGAGAGAGAGAGAGAGAGGTACGGCTTCCCCTCCCCTCCACAAAAAAGCTTCATTTCAGCAAGATTAAATGTTGCAATTCTCATTTCATTAAAAGGTAAAGCTTTCTGTGCCTTTGGGAGAATGAAGTGAGTGAGAGAGGATATTACTACTTTGGCTTGAGGTGCTTCGAGTGATTAATTCTCTCTCTCTCTCTCTCTCTCTCTCTCTCTCTCTCTCTCTCTCTCTCTTCTCTCTCTCTCTCTCTCTCTCTCTCTCTCTCCAGTTTTTGTCATTTTTTCTTACATTTCATTAGTTAGAGTGATCGTTAAATTTGTTAGGAAACGGAGGCACGCAAAAAATTCTCAATTTTTTTGCTTACCACACTACAAATCAAACCCTTTAGAATTAGGTTAATTAGGATGTTAGTTAGTTAGGTTAGTTCGGGTAGTTTGTTAGTTAGTTAGTTAATTAGGACTAGATAATTAGGCCTAAATATAAAGATTTTGCTACAAATAATCACAAACATCAGAATCGTAAAGAAAACGGAAGACGCAAAAAATTCACGAAATCAAGTTCAAAATAAACATACCCTTACCTGGAGACTTGTGGGGAGTGCTTGGTCTTGGTCTTGGTCTTGGCTTGCTACTGGTGGGGGGTGTTGTGGGGGGCGGGTGTGTGGCGTCAGGGGCCGTGGGGGGAGGAGAAGAGGATGGTGGTGGTGGCGATGACGGTGGAGAACAGAAAACAGGCGAGTAGGAACCTGTCAAATACCAACGCCACCTGTTGAGAGAAAGAGAGAAGGCGTTGGTGAATATAATGAAAGAGTAACAATGCGAAATGGAACTAGAGATGTAGCGAGAAGGGAGGAAAAGTTGATAAAGCGCATTGCCACCTGGTGAGGAAGAGAAGTAGTAGTGGTAGTAGAAGGTATTTTAAATGTAGTACTGGTAGTAGAAGGTAGTTTAATGGTTGTAGTGGTAGAAGAAGGTAGTTAAAAGGTAGTACTGGTAGAAGGTATTTTAAAGGTAGTACTGGTAGAAGGTAGTTAAAAGGTAGTACTGGTAGAATAAGGTAGTTCAAAGGTAGTACTGGTTGTAGAAGGTATTTAAAAGGTAGTACTGGTTGTAGAAGGTAGTTACAAGGTAGTACTGGTTGTAGAAGGTAGTTAAAAGGTAGTACTGGTTGTAGAAGGTAGTTAAAAGGTAGTACTGGTTGTTACAAGGTAGTACTGGTTGTAGAAGGTAGTTAAAAGGTAGTACTGGTTGTTACAAGGTAGTACTGGTTGTAGAAGGTAGTTAAAAGGTAGTACTGGTAGTTAAAAGGTAGTACTGGTAGAGGAAGGTAGTTAAAAGGTAGTACTGGTTGTAGAAGGTAGTTAAAAGGTAGTACTGGTAGAAGAAGGTAGTTAAAAGGTAGCACTGGTTGTAGAAGGTAGTTAAAAGGTAGTACTGGTAGTTAAAAGGTAGTACTGGTAGAGGAAGGTAGTTAAAAGGTAGTACTGGTTGTAGAAGGTAGTACTGGTTGTAGAAGGTAGTTTAAAGGTAGTACCGGTAGAAGAAGGTAGGTAGTTCAAAGGTAGTACTGGTAGAAGAAGGTAGTTCAAAGGTAGTACTGGTAGAAGAAGGTAGTTCAAAGGTAGTACTGGTAGAAGAAGGTAGTTCAAAGGTAGTACTGGTAGAAGAAGGTAGTTCAAAGGTAGTACTGGTAGAAGAAGGTAGTTCAAAGGTAGTACTTGTAGAAGAAGAGATGTAGTGGTAAACAAATATAATGAAAGAACAAAAATGCGTAACAGAAATAAAGAAATGTAGAGAGGAGGGAGGAAAAACGCAGAGAAATAGTAGTTAAAAATGAAATAAAAACGAAAATGCGTTATGGAAATGAAGAAGTGTAGAGAGGAGGGAGGAAAGTTGGTAAAGCGTGTTGGTTCAATTATTGGTGGTGTTTTTTAATTATAGTTTTTTTTTTTTTATTTTTTTGTTGTGTGAATTTTGTTGGTGGATTTTGTGTCTGGTGATTTTTCTTGTTTTTGTGTTGTTCGTGTTTGTTTTTATTCATAGTTTTGAGTTATTTTTGTGGTTCGATGAATACTGATGACTATTTTTGGTTCGTGTGTTGTATGTCGGGGCGAGTTACAAAGGAATGAATGCAAGGAAGGGTAATGGTAGTCACTGTAGTAACGCTTAATGATAACACGAACATGATAAAACTAATATATTACACACAGCTTTTATTTATATACGTGTGTACTTTATACCAATGAGTTTGAAAATAGTAATTATTGAGAGACTGGAATTTACTTACTATCGAGATAAAATAGGGCAGCAGATGAGAGAAGAAGAGTGAAATAGGGGCAATATATAAGAGAAGAAGAGTGAAATAGGGGCAATATATAAGAGAAGAAGAGTGAAATAGGGGCAATATATAAGAGAAGAAGAGTGAAATAGGGGCAATATATAAGAGAAGAAGAGTGAAATAAGGGGCAATATATAAGAGAAGAAGAGTGAAATAGGGGCAATATATAAGAGAAGAAGAGTGAAATAGGGGCAATATATAAGAGAAGAAGAGTGAAATAGGGGCAATATATAAGAGAAGAAGAGTGAAATAGGGGCAATATATAAGAGAAGAAGAGTGAAATAGGGGCAATATATAAGAAGAAGAGTGAAATAAGGGGCAATATATAAGAGAAGAAGAGTGAAATAGGGGCAATATATAGAGAAGAAGAGTGAAATAGGGGCAATATATAAAAGAAGAAGAGTGAAATAGGGGCAATATAAAAGAGAAGAAAGTGAAATAAGGGGCAATATATAATAGAAGAAGAGTGAAATAGGGCAATATAAAGAGAAGAAGAGTGAAATAGGGGCAATATATGAGAAGAAGAGTGAAATAGGGGCAATATATAAGAGAAGAAGAGTGAAATAGGGGCAATATATAAAAGAAGAAGAGTGAAATAAGGGCAATATATAAGAGAAGAAGAGTGAAATAAGGGCAATAGATAAGAGAAGAAGAGTGAAATAGGGGCAATATATAAGAGAAGAAGAGGGAAATAGGGACAATAGATAAGAAAAGAGGGAAATAGGGGCAATAAATAGGAGAAGAGTGAAATAGGGGCAATAAATAAAAGAAGAATAGTTAAATAGGGGCAATAAATATAAGAAGGGGAGTGAAATAGTGAAAAACTGTTAATTTTATCAACAAATTATTTCTTTCCCGAAGGACACCAAACCTGCTCCTGTTTAGAATATTGAGCAAATTAAATAGTCATAGGTAATTACGTCAAAATCCGTTGTTAAGCTGGCGGCTGGCATGCATAATGTCAGGCTGGGCAGAAGGATTCCAACTAGTCTATACGTGAATAATTTAATCTTACTGATGAATTAGGTTAATGAATACTTGAATAGCTCATTGTTATACGAGCATCCTATTGAGTCCAGGATTAAGTTATTGTTATGGTCTGTAGCGCTGAAACGGGACTGTAATGATAGATTGTAATTGTAATGATTGATTGTAATTGTAATGAGAGATTGTAATTGTAATGATAGATTGTAATTGTAATGATTCAGATTGTAATTGTAATGATTGATTGTAATTGTAATGATTGATTGTAATTGTAATGATTGATTGTAATTGTAATGATAGATTGTAATTGTAATGATTCAGATTGTAATTGTAATGATTGATTGTAATTGTAATGATTGATTGTAATTGTAATGATTGATTGTAATTGTAATGATTGATTGTAATTGTAATGATTCAGATTGTAATTGTAATGATTGATTGTAATTGTAATGATTGATTGTAATTGTAATGATTGATTGTAATTGTAATGATAGATTGTAATTGTAATGATTCAGATTGTAATTGTAATGA
>JACEEZ010025955.1:17500-25000 GCA_016584305.1 Chionoecetes opilio | reverse complement strand
ATTCACTGCACACTTGAAGATGTGGAGTGTGGCGGCCTGGTGCATGTCAGTCTGTCGCACTACACGGTTCCACAGCCTGCTGTATCGCGGCAGGAAGGAGCGGAAGAAGGTCGCTGTCCTGGCGAAGGGAACAATGAGTTGTTGGTCCCTCTTGTTGGCGTCCCTGGTGGAGTATGGGTGAGGTGTCGCCCACGGCTGCCGGAGTATAGCGAGGTGTGGGCGCCCTGCTTGAGGATTTTGTACGTGACGCACAGGCCGGCCACGTCTCGCCTGTGCTGTAGGGGCTGTAGGGGGGCGAGCTGCATGTCTGGTGCTGCCTTCAGGGAGATGAGCCGCTGGGCACGGTTTTGTACCTTGTCTAGAAGACCAAGGTACGAGGGGGGGCAGGATGACCAATTCAGGGGGGCGTACTCCATGAGGGAGCGGACTTGGCCGCATAAAGGGTCGTGACACCCCGAGCGTCAAGGAGTGGGAGATGCGCCTGACGCAGTTCAACCTGCCTGCGGCCTTAGAGGCTGTCTTCCTGACGTGGCTGGTGAAGGAGAGGGTGCTGTTCACCTCAACGCCGAGAATGTTGACCGTCGGCTGCAAGGGCAACACCTTCCCGTCCAGAAGAATGGGTGGGATAGGGGTGGCTGGGGGGTGATGTCGCCGGGAGATCAGCATGACCTGTGTTTTGTCCTGGGCGAGATCAACCTGCCACCGTCGTCCCCCATGAGGTGATGGTCTCCAACACTTGGTTGACGAGGGCGACAGTAGTGCGGTGGTCAGTACTGTCACAGGGGAATGTGAGGGTGCAGTCATCCGCGTAGGCGTGTGCCTCCGGGGTGAGCATCAGGAGGTCGTTAAAAAACACATTCCATAATAGGGGTCCAAGAACACTGCCTTGTGGGACACCAGCTCCAATCGGGTGTTCTTCCGAAGTGTGTCTGTTCACCGCCACGCTGAGAGATCTGTTCCGCAGGTAGTCGTGAAGGAGGTGGAGAAGGCCGCCAGTCACTCCCATGCTGCGGAGTTTGGTGATGAGACCGGAGTGCCACACCCTATCAAAAGCTCCGGCGATGTCCAAGGCGATGACGAAAGTGTCGCGTCCTCTGTCCAGGGATTGGTGCCATAAGGTGGACATAAGGAGAAGGATGTCGTTGGCAGACCTGTTAGGGCGGAAGCCGAACTGTCTGTTGCTGAGGATGCGGTGTGTGGTGAAGAAGTAGGAGATCCTGCTGGCAATGATGGTTTCCAGTGTCTTGCCGAGGACAGACAGGAGGGAGATTGGTCTGTAGTTTTTTTGGCTCCGTCTTCTTTCCCTTTTTGTGAATGGCTGCTACTCTTGCCACCTTCCACGTGGAGGGCCACTTACCAGTGCTGAGACAACACTGGAAGATATCGGTGACGGGGGCTGCCAGCTGGGCGGCGCAGTGCTTAAGGATGTGGGGGGACACCCCGTCTGGTCCAAGGGCCTTCTTAGGGTCGACCAGTTGCAGCTGTCGCATCACCTCTTCTGTGGTTAAGGTGATGGTGTCGAGCGTCGCGTTGGTGAGACGTGCCACGGCAGGAGGAAGGCGGTCAGGATCAGAGACTGTCATCTTTCCTGAGAAGTGGGCCGCTAATACCTCAGCCTTCTCGCAACTCCGAGTGGCTACTGAACCGTCAGCTTTATTTAGCGGGGGAATGTGGTCATCGGGTGCAAAGCCTTGCTGTTCCTTGAGGGCAGTCCACCAAGACTTACTACCCACAGAGCGGTCAGAGAGTTTGAATTTCAGCTCATCTTGCCACCGTTGCTGAGCCACCCGCTGTACCCTTTGCATGTTGAAGCAAAGGGTACACTCTCTCTCTCTCTCTCTCTCTCTCTCTCTTTGATGGGTAGGTATGCGTTTGCTGCTCATTGATAACGTTCGCTTTCATGTGCAATATTATTCAATTTTACGGATGACTAAGTTTTTCTGGTTACGAATCTAATAATATCCGAGTGCATTGTGGTGAGAGGAGGAGGAGGAGGAGGAATTGAAGGTTATATGTATATTTTTTCTTTCTCTTTCTCTCTCTCTCGCTCGCTCTCACTCTCTCTACCTATATATCTGTCTAGAAACCATTGTCTTGAGTAGTAGTAGTAGTAGTAGTAGTAGTAGTTTTTTTCCACTTTTTTCATGCACTTTACATATTTCTAACCCTTTTGTCATCCACCTCTTCTTAAATTCCCTTTTTTTATCGTTTTTTTGGTTCACTACCTCACTTTTCCCCCTTTTTTCCACCCACCCCTTTGTGTCGCATTGTCTCCCCCTCTACATCCCTTTCCCTTTTATTTCCCCTCACTAACCTGTTGTTGTTGTTGTTACACTTCCTTTATTTTCCCCCTTTATTACATCCACCTCCCTTGTCTCATTGTCTCCTCCTTTTCCATATACATCCCTTTCCCTTTTATTTTCCCCTCTTTGACTTACCTGTTGCCATTCCACTCTGGTTGCTTTTCCTCTTCCCCTTTTTCTTCCTTCTATATCATTACCCTTATTCTGGTTTATCCTATTTTTTCCCTCTATGACATATGTGATGTAAAAACAAAAGAAAAAAAAACTTGTTGCCATTCCACTCTAGTTGATTTTCTTCTTCCCTTGTATCTGTTTCTTCTTTATCATTACCCTTATTCTAGTTTATCATATTTTCTTCCCCCCTTTCACTAACCTGCTGCCATTCCACTCTAGTCGCCTCTCTTCGGTCCTGTTCGGCGAGTCGCATCTCGTTCTTCTCTATCGTCTGGTACACTTTGTTCAGCACGCGGAGAAACTGCTGCTCGAAGTCTGCCCGCCGCCCACACAATCCCAGGGGTATGGGTGTTGGTGGTGGTGGGTGGTGGCGTGGGCGTGGTGGATGGTGGGTGGTGGCGTGGGCGTGGTGGATGGTTGGTGGTAGCGTGGGCGTGGTGTTAATAGGGAGAGAAGAAACAATCATATATTAATAAACAAGAAGGTACCTGATTTAGTGATGCCTGTGACAGTTAAACATGAATTAACAAAGTAACTAATTTAGGTGGTGGTGTGGTGTGGATGGTGGCGTGGGTGGTGGCGTGGGCATGGTGGATGGTGGGTGGGTGGTAGGTGGTGGGTCGTGTTAATAGGAAGAGAAGAGAAAAAAAATAGATGAATAACAAGTTATTATAATATTATTGCTTTAATTTAATATCGTGTTATCAGGAAGAGAAGAAAGATTTGTTTTTAGATTAATTAGCAAGGTAATTTATTTAATGATACCTGTGGCAGTAAAACACAGTAATTGGTGGTGTTTTATGCAACTCATGTAAAATCTCAGGTGGTTTATTAGGGTAGGAAGGAGGTGGATCAATTAACAAGGTAACATTGCTTTAATTTAATGACACTTGTGGCAGTAAAACATATTAATTAAGAAAGTAACTGATTTAATGATACCTGTGAGTGTGAATGTTTTAGTTAACATTATTATTGCCACTTATACTAAAAATATCAGGTGTTTTATTAGGGGGGGATGGAAGGACAGGTGGATTAATATGTCCAGAGAGAGGGAAGAAAGAAGAAAAAGTATCGTTATTAATGGTATTTGTGGAGAAGGAAAAGTGAAAGTATGGTTATTAATGATACTACCTGAGTTTGTTTTGTTTTGAGTTCTTTCCTTAATATGTCAGAGAGGGAAGGACAATGGAATGTAGCCCCTATGGTTATTAATTAATGGTACCTGAGTTTTGTGCAGCCGTGGGTGTGGGCGTGGGTGAGGTGCAGTCATAGCCATGGGAAGGGTGGCGGCGTGGGTTGAACTTGGGGGACACGTTGAAGAGGTCTACGTTGTCCACCTCGGTGACGTGATACTTCTCCGCGCCGAGGTGGTCCAGTCTGACGCCTAGCTCCGGGCGTAGGTCCTGAAGGGGGGAGGGAAGGGGGGGAGGGTGTTAATGGGGGGAAGGGAGATTGTAAATGGTGGAAGATACACATACATAAGATAAAAAAAAGATAGATAGAAAGAAATAGATATAACAGATATAGAAATAGAAAATAAAAGATTAAATAGATAGAAAAAGGGAGGAAGAGGAGATAGAGAAAAGGAGAGAATAGGGAGGAAGGTAGAAAAGCATGTAGGGGAGAGCGGGGCAGGTTGCATCATTGCCTCTAACTCGCATTAACTTTTTTTGTTATTATTATTGTTGTAGTAGTAGTAGTTTATAGTAGTAGTAGTAGTAGTAAGACGATGTACGTGTGATAACATGCGAGTTAGAGGCAATGATGCAACCTACCCTCGATGCAACCTGCCCCGCTCTCCCCTACTGTGTGTGTTTATAATAATAATAAAAAAGGAATATAAGAAAAGGTGGGTGACTAAAAAGGTTAGAAATATGTAAAATGCATGAAAAAAGGGGAAAAAGTGGATTAAAAATGGATTAAAGTGAGGAAGTGGATTAAAACAGTGGATTAAAGTGAGGAAGTGGATTAAAAAAGTGGATTAAAGTGAGGAAGTGGATTAAAAAAAGTGGATTAAAGTGAGGAAGTGGATTAAAAAAGTGGATTAAAGTGAGGAAGTGGATTTAAAAAGTGGATTAAAGTGAGGAAGTGGATTTAAAAAGTGGATTAAAGTGAGGAAGTGGATTAAAAAAGTGGATTAAAGTGAGGAAGTGGATTAAAAAAGTGGATTAAAGTGAGGAAGTGGATTAAAGTGAGGAAGTGGATTAAAAAAGTGGATTAAAGTGAGGAAGTGGATTAAAAAAGTGGAAAAAAGTGAGGAAGTGGATTAAAAAAGGGGAAAAAAGTGAGGAAGTGGATTAAAAAAGGGGAAAAAAGTGAGGAAGTGGATTAAAAAGTGGAATAAAGTGAGGAAGTGGATTAAAGTGAGGAAGTGGATTTAAAAAGTGGATTAAAGTGAGGAAGTGGATTAAAAAAGTGGATTAAAAAAGTGGATTAAAGTGAGGAAGTGGATTAAAAATGGATTAAAGTGAGGAAGTGGATTAAAAAAGTGGATTAAAGTGAGGAAGTGGATTAAAAATGGATTAAAGTGAGGAAGTGGATTAAAAAGTGGATTAAAGTGAGGCAGTGGATTAAAGTGAGGAAGTGGATTAAAAATGGATTAAAGTGAGGAAGTGGATTAAAGTGAGGAAGTGGATTAAAGTGAGGAAGTGGATTAAAAAAGTGGATTAAAGTGAAGTGGATTAAAAAGGAATTGAAGAAGAGGTGGATGAGAAAAGTGAAGAAATAAGGAAAGTGCATAAAAAGTTGAAAAGTGATAAAGTAAATAGCAGAAGTGGATGAATAATAGGGGGAAAAGTGAGAAAGTGGATGAAAAAAGGGATAAAGAATAAGAGAAGGGGAGAGAATAGGGTGGAAGATGTGAATGGAGGGACGAAGGGAGGGAGGGGAGATAATAGGGTGGAAGATGTAAATGGAGGGACGAAGGGAGGGAGGGGAGAGAATGGGGTGGAAGAATGACAGGAAGGGAATAATGGAAGGGCGGTAAAAGAGGGAGAGATTATATGGAAGGGAAACGTGATTGAAGGTTTGATTATACTGATGTCACGTATAAAGAGAGAGAGAGAGAGAGAGAGAGAGAGAGAGAGAGAGAGAGAGAGAGAGAGAAGGAGAGAGGGGAGAGAGAGAGAGAGAGAGAGAGAGAGAGAGAGAGGAAAAAACATTCAAATCCTTTTTTACATACATTTTTTCTCTCTCTCTCTCTCTCTCTCTCTCTCTCTCTCTCTCTCTCTCTCTCTCTCTCTCTCTCTCTCTCTCTCTCTCTCTCTCTCTCTCTCTCTCTCTCTCTCTCTCTCCTTCTTCCTAACATCCATTTTGTGCGTTCATTTAGTTTATTTTTACCTCGCCATAAATCTGTGTCAAAACATTCCACTATTTGCAAGTACTCTCTCATGCTCTCCTCGCCCCCCCCCCCTCCCTCTCCTCTCTCTCTCTCTCTCTCTCTCTCTCTCTCTCTCTCTCTCCTTCTCTCTCTCTCTCTTCTCTCTCTCTCTCCCTCTTCTCCCCTCTCTCTCTCTCTCTCTCTCTCTCTCTCTCCTCCATGCCCACTCGTCTCTCTCGTTATATAACTTGTAAACATGGAGATCAAAGCTGGAAGGGTTTTATTTTATGTATTTATTGCTATCTATTCACTAGGTTTTTTGTTTGGTTTATTTATGTGTGTATTCACGACTGTTTTAATTGGTTCATGTTTTGCTAACTTTTCAAAATACGTATTCTATGATTTTTTTTTATGTGCTTTTTATTGCATTCAGTACCCTTCATTTTTATTCCTTCTATTATTTCTATTATTATTATTATATTTATCACCCATTTCTATTATTTCCATCATTTCTATTATTCTATTATTTTTATTTCATATTAAGTATTTTATTATGACATGTAACTTCTTGTATATCTTTCCCTTGAGACTATAAAGTGTAGTTTATAAATATGAAAAATAGCCTCGGTTGTACCTTCAAATTTCTTGCTGTTTGTTCTTCCTTTGTGTTCTATGTTCCTCAAAACTTGTTCTATCTATACTATACTGTTCTTCCTTTGTGTTCTGTTATGTTCTTTGTGTTCTCCCATGTTCTTTAAGCTTTGTTCTATCTATACTATACTGTTCTTCCTTTGTGTTCTGTTATGTTCTTTGTGTTCTACCATGTTCTTTAAGCTTTGTTCTATCTATACTGTTCTTCCTTTGTGTTCTGTTATGTTCTTTGTGTTCTCCCATGTTCTTTAAGCTTTGTTCTGTCTATACTGTTCTTCCTTTGTGTTCTGTTATGTTCTTTGTGTTCTCCCATGTTTTTTAAGCTTTGTTCTATCTATACTGTTCTTCCTTTGTGTTCTGTTATGTTCTTTAAGCCTTGTTCTATCTATACTGTTCTTCCTTTGTGTTCTGCTATGTTCTTTGTGTTCTCCCATGTACTTTAAGCTTTGTTCTATCTATACTGTTCTTCCTTTGTGTTCTGTTATGTTCTTTGTGTTCTCCCATGTTCTTTAAGCTTTGTTCTATCTATACTGTTCTTCCTTTGTGTTCTGTTATCTTCTTTGTGTTCTCCCATGTTCTTTAAGCCTTGTTCTATCTATACTGTTCTTCCTTTGTGTTCTATCATGTTCTTTGTGTTCTCCCATGTTCTTTAAGCTTTGTTCTATCTATACTGTTCTTCCTTTGTGTTCTGTTATGTTCTTTGTGTTCTCCTAAGTTCCTTAAGCCTTGTTCTACACCAGTGTTCCTTAACCTTGTCACCACCACGCCCCTTCAGTAGTTGGTCCTTGCCTCCATGCCCCCCCTTCACTTCTTCAACCAAAATATTTCAAAATAATCCTGAATCAGAAAGAAAAACTGAAAAAATAAGTGTTTTTAGCTCTTATTGTGCACATAATGCTTCATAAACAGTTATTTAACACCTTGTATATACCGTAACCCAGCATATAATAGTAAGAGCACGTTTAACCCCTTGAGGCCCACAACGTAATTTTCATTGTTATTTGATTACCATTAGACGATTTTGATAGATATAAGCAATATTTTATAGCTATG
>JACEEZ010025955.1:0-7500 GCA_016584305.1 Chionoecetes opilio | reverse complement strand
GACTTAATAGATTTTATAAAAGAGAGGCAAGAGGAGGAGAAAGAGGAGGATATTATGGTAGTGGTGGTAGGTAGTAGTGGTAGTTGGTGGTAGTGGTGGTTGGTAGTAGGTAGTTGGTGGTAGTGGTAGTGGTAGTAGTAGGTAGTTGGTGGTAGTGGTGGTAGTGGTTGGTGGTCGTGGTGGTAGGTAGTAGTGGTAGTAGAAGTAGGTAGTTGGTGGTAGTGGTAGTGGTAGTGGTGGTGGTAGTAGGTAGTTGGTGGTAATGATGGTGGTAGGTAGTAGTGGTAGTTGTAATTGGTGGTAGTGGTGGTAGGTAGTAGTTGTAGTAGAAGTAGGTAGTTGGTGGTAATGATGGTGGTAGGTAGTAGTGGTAGTTGTAGTAGGTAGTTGGTGGTAGTGGTAGTGATAGTAGTTGGTGGTAGTGGTGGTAGTGGTAGTAGTAGTTGGTGGTGGTAGGTAGTAGTAGTAGTAGTAGGTAGTTGGTGGTAGGTAGTAGTAGTAGTAGGTAGTTGGTGGTAGTAGTAGTTGGTGGTAGTGGTGGTAGGTAGTAGTGGTAGTAGTAGTAGGTAGTTGGTGGTAATGATGGTAGTAGGTAGTAGTGGTAGTTGTAGTTGGTGGTAGTGGTGGTAGTGGTAGTAGTAGTTGCTGGTAGTGGTGGTAGTAGGTAGTTGGTGGTAGTGGTGGTAGGTAGTAGAGGTAGTAGTAGTAGGTAGTTGGTGGTAGTGGTGGGAGGTAGTAGTTGTAGTAGAAGTTGGTGGTAGGTAGTAGTGGTAGTTGTAGTAGGTAGTTGATGGTAGTGGTAGTAGTAGTTGGTGGTGGTAGTAGTAGTTGGTGGTAGTGGTAGTGGTAGTTGGTGGTAGTGGTGGTAGTTGATGCTCTTGGATGAATGGAGGGAAAAAAAAAAGAGAAAAAGAGGCAATATACATGAAAACAAAGAGAATTTGATTAATCTGTGAAGGTGGTGGTGGTGAAAACTCTTTGAAAATTGAAGAAAAAAATTAGAAAGTGAGGTAATTTACAGGAAAATAAAGAAATGGAGAGAAAAAGAAGAGAAAAAGAGGCTATATACATGAAAATAAAGAGTATTAATGATGCAACTGTAGAAGATGAAGATAGAAAAGAAGGAGGTGGAGGAGGAAAAGATGATGGTGACAGTGGTAATATAGTGGACAGTATTACTACGTACATACATAAATCTAATGGTAAATTTCGATAAACATGGACACTGGCATTTTAAATAGTCTACCATTAACTCGTGTCTTAGTCAACTTTCATTTATATCCCATTATTTCTAGTATTTCTATGTATTCTCTTCTAGTATTTCTATTTATTCTAATATTTTTTCTTTTATTTTCATTAGTCAGTGACAGCTTATTCCCCCTCCACTCCTCATAAAAAAACTATTCCAAAAATTGAATCTGAAAAAACACCCCTGTCTGTCTCTCTCTCTCTCTCTCTCTCTCTCTCTCTCTCTCTCTCTCTCTCTCTCTCTCTTCTCTCTCTCTCTCTCTCTCTCTCCCCTTCCTACATTCTTCCTCCACTTTCCACACACATTTATTCTTCCTCCACCTTCCTACATTCCTCTTTCTCTCTCTCTCTCTCTCTCTCTCTCTCTCTCTCTCTCTCTCTCTCTCTCTCTCTCTCTCCTCTCTCTCTCTCTCTCTCTCTCTCTCTCTCTCTTCCTTCCTCTTCCACACACATACAAACAAACACACCTTTCTCTCCTCCTCACACACACACACACACACACACTTCCTCCTCCCAATACCCCCAGTAGCGGTAGTTAGCCCTCCTACCCCCTTGTTACCCAGTTTAGTCCCTCCTACACCACAACTATAGTCTCGCATCGCTACTTTTATTAATGTTGTCCTCTATCGCTACCTATAATCTCCTCTCTCCACACGTATAGCCTATTATCGCTACGTAACATTTCCCTAACACCACTCATTATCAGCTACAAAGAAAAGTACATTAATTAAACTACAAGTATAACTGGATAGATAAAATAATGAGGGATAGATAGATAAAGTAATGACTTCTGGCATGTTGCTTTTCTGCCTTGACTCTGTGCGCGGAATCAAGAAATAATGTACCTCAAATCTCTTACAATTATTATCACACAACGCTTGTAACAACACATAGGATGTAAAAAAGATGTATTAAATCAGTAGTAACGTTTTGGTGGGCGAAAGAATGGCAGTAACAGTGTATATAGGAGTAAATAAAGAGATAGAGAGAGAGTAAAGGAACCATGCACTCCGCTCCGCTCTGGCCTGCCTACCGCCTCCCTCCCTCCTGCCTCGCATCACCAGCGCGGCGCGGCGTCTCAAGCAAAGTATTCTCGCATCTATCCTTTTTTTCTGTGTTATCTGACCACCGCGCCCTTCCTACCTGCCCTTCCCTCCTACACCAGTACCTGACGAGGCCTAGAATACTTCGGCAGCACACACAACCTCCTCATATAGGTATTTCTTTATGAATTTGCTTGTTATATGATGTTGCCTTTTCCTACACGAGTGCTTAGCGGGGTAGGTTTGGTGATTTTGGTTCAGTTATAAGTGTTAATGGTTTATGTGCTTCCTAAGGGTACTAAGGGTTTTCTAAGGGTTCTCCAAGGGTTCAAGGGTAAGGGGAATGTTCATGATGATAAGGTAGTGTTTATTGAGTTAGAAATATGAGTAGTTAGTGTGTTAGTGCGTGTGTATGAGTGTAAGTGAACTTTTTTCTCCGTATTCTGTGATTCTTTCAGCGAAGATACTTGCTACATTACTTAATTAAGTATGTTTATTTTTTGGCGTTTACTTTAATGGTGGTGATTTAAGGTGTTATTTTAAAGGTTGGTACTTTATTCTGGTTGACGTGTGGTAGTGTTGGGTGCGGGAATGAGTATTATATAGTTCTTTTGTTATATAAATGAGGTACCTAGTGTTTGTTTGGGTATTACGGTTGTGGGTAAAAAAAGAAATAATATGAGTGACGGTAATTATGAAATAGAAAACGGAGACGAAGCATTTTAGAAGTTCTTACCTCCTCCCCGCCCTACCCCGCCTTCTCCCCCATTCCCCCTCCCCCCCCCTCCCTCACTGTCTCTCGCACTGCTTGCTTCCTCCCCCATCCCCCCAACAACCTTACCACCATTTCCATCCCATTCCCCCTGCCTCCCTCACTGTCTCTCTCTCTCTCTCTCTCTCTCTCTCTCTCTCTCTCTCTCTCTCTCTCTCTCCATACATGCTACCTACCTCCCTTCCTTACATCATTCCCTCATTTCAATTTCCCTCATTACATCACGTTACCTCCTTCACCCGCCTCCCCCACTGCCTCTCCCGCCTTCCCCACTGCCTCCCTCCCTCACTGCCTCTCCTGCCTTCCCCTGCCTTCTACCCTCCCCCGCCACCTCGCACTTGTCCTGCCATTATTACACCACGTTACCTCCTTCACCCCCCATTCCCCGTCTCCCCCATTGCCTCCCTCCCTTCCTTCCCCCTCTGCCTCGCCCTGCCCGACCATCACGTGACTTTCGGCGTCTCTCGCAGGCTCTCATCATCGTCGCGTCGTCAGTAGCTCCTCCACCTTCTTCCACCCTTCTTCCATTGCCATTATCCTCCTTGCTTCCATCCGTTTTTCCTTGCCATCAGCACCACTATTTATGTTTGTACTACTCCACCGAAAGTTATTTAGGAGTTATTGGTCCCGAGTTATATAGATTGCTTACCTCATGCGTTTATCACCACACGCCAACACATTGCCACGCTCTCCCTTCCACACCAACACACCCATGCCAACACACACACACACACCCTTCCTCTCACACCAACACACACACTCCAACACCCCCATACACACCCACTCCTCACCCACACTTTCCTTCCACACCAACACACACTTTCCCACCCACACTCACACCCACACACACACCCACGCCAACACACACACTCCCTCCTTCCCACACCCACACTCACACCCACACACACACCCACGCCAACACACCTCCCTCCTTCCCACACCCACACTCACACCCACGCTAACACACACACACTCCCTCCTTCCCACACCCACACACACCCACGCCAACACACACACTCCCTCCTTCCCACACCCACACTCCCTCCTTCCCACACTCACACCCCACACACCCACGCTAACACACACACACTCCCTCCTTCCCACACCCACACACACACCCACGCCAACACACACTCCCTCCTTCCCACACCCACACTCACACCCACACACACCCACGCCAACACACACATTCCCTCCTTCCCACACTCACACACACTCCCTCCTTCCCACACTCACACCCACGCTAACACAACACACTCCCTCCTTCCCACACCCACACACACACCCACCCCAACACACACACTCCCTCCTTCCCACACCCACACTCACACCCACACACACACCCACGCCAACACACACATTCCCTCCTTCCCACACCCACGCCAACACACCCACGCCTTACTCAGTTGTTATAGAATATGATGTCAGGCTTCGCTTCCAAACACACGCCCACACCTCCCCACACACACACGCCCCCCCCCCCCCCCACCCACTCACTTGTTATAGAGTATGATGTCAGGCTTCCACACGCGCTGGTAGGGCACGCGGATCACCTTGATGCCGCCGAAGTCCGTGGCGTTCCAGGTGAGGTGCGCGTCACGCCACACCTGTGTTAGCCAGCAGTTGGTGGTCAGGATCTGGTTCTTCTCGTCCTGCGGGGGGAAGACGAGGGGGAGATGGTGGTGGATTAAAGCGCGTTTTCGCGACGTTCACCACCCTGGTCCAGTCCAGTCTATACCGTTCCAGGCTGGACTGATGCTCGCTAAAATACATCGAGACTGGCCCCGTCCCATTCGTCGTTCCTATTGGCTGGGGGATCGAGTGGGCGGTCCTCTGGGCAGAAATGCACACATTTTTAAAAAGCGCTCGTTTTATTTATTTGACTTCTCAATGGGAAGTAAAGTTGCAGGGATGACTATGAAAAAATGAATGATGAAATTTCATTTCATTTACCGTTAATAACACTATCTATAGTCGCCACTGCACTAATGTCGCAGGGGGGCATATATTACGAGTTTTAGCATCACTACAGATCACATCACGTACACAGTACGTAGTTTACATTATCTACATAGCACTATAGCTAAGGTACATGTCTTCAGTGACACATACAAGTCTGTAGTGATGCTAAAATTCGTAATATATGTCGCCTGGTGACATTAGTGCAGTGGCCACTATAGTGTTGTTGACGGTACATTAATTTCCCAAGATGTTGTTTCAGCAAATTGCGAATATTGTCATTTTTCGTGAAATTACTTTAGTCTTATGGTCGGCCATCATGGTGTTTCATGTCTTATCAGCAGCACGAGAAGCTCCTGGTCGTCTTCCCCGCTGACTGTAGTGCGCATGCGCCAGTTCTCCACACACTGGCAAAGACGGTATACTAAAGAAAGACTGGAAAGCTTTAAAATAAGGTGTAGTAAAGGCTAACTGGTTACTCTTTAGTTCTTTCGTCACTAGATGAGGGCGTTTAGCGTCAATAAAGCTATGACTATTCTAAAGACACGAAGTGTGAATTGTACAATGCAGATATGTAGATTAAGGAACATGTTTTACTACATTGCCTGGAAATCAACATATACGGATGAAGTCGTTGATGTTACAACACCGTGTAAAGGAAACCAAAACAGTCATTTGGAATTTCTTAATTTACGTAAAACAAATAGGAACAACAAAATCAGTGGATCTTTTTCAGATATGTCAAAATAGACACCAAGGAACTATATTGTGGGCAGAAAATTAGATAAATTCCGTAATTAAACACTTTAGGTGGTGCCGTTGCAAAATCAGTAGTCAGTACCTCCTGTGCAATCATCATCTCGCGGTGGGTTGTTACAATTTTACATCTTTGAATCAACTCGGACGTCCGTCGTCCAGTCGTCCACTCGTCCACTCTTTGAGCTACCGTGGTGGTGGCAAGACGTGTATGCTCCTGTTCCTCCACCGAAATATTACCGCTACTACCGCTTCCCTGACCACGACACTACACTACGTTGTACTGTGTGCCTGGTTATACATATATGACACCAATTTCACTTAATATATCTAATATTTTCCCTGAAATAATAGAAAAAAAAAAGGCTAGCATATCTGGAACCACTGAGGTAGTTTTTCGTCCACTCAATAGATGGCGCTCTAAACACAAGAATCGGGTGCTATCTGGCATCGTTCTGGCTACACTTATTTGTTATGTTGGATAGGAATATTTCCCGTCTTTCTTTAGTATACAGTTCTTTGACACTGTCCAACCTGGTCCTGCTCGCTGGCCTGGCCCAGTCTAGCCCGTTCCAGCCTGTTCAATCCGCCTCGCGAAAACAGTGGCCGCTCGGGACTAGTCCAGTCCAGACCGGGCCAGAGCGGTCGCGAAAACGCGCTATTAGTGTACAGGATGGGAAATTGGATAGAAAATTGAAGGAAAAGTGTACAGGACAGTTACGTAATTGAACAGGGAATTGAATGAGGGTACATGATAGAAATAGTTAAATAAGGGAGGAGGAGGAGGAGGAGGAGGTAGCTTAGTGTGCAGGATAGCTAAATGAACAGAACATTGAAGGCTAGTACGTGACAGAAATAGTTTAAGGGAGGAGGAGGAGCAGATTAGTCACTGTTTAGGATGGCAAATTGAACGGAAAGTTGCAAGGGAATGATTGAAGGGAAAATTGTGCATGAGAGGAATAAGGAAATTAAGGGAAAAAAAAAGAAATATGAAAGAGATGTATGAAAAAAGGAGAAAAATAAGTAAAAATAAGGAAAAATGAAAGGACAGAAATTCCAGAGAGAGTACATGGGAGAAATAGTCAAATCAAGAAAAAAAGAAAATATGTAGAAGGGAGGAGGAGGAGGTTCGTGTACAGGATGGTAATTGAACTGCAAATTGAAGGAGAAGTATACAGGATAATTACCTCATTGAACAAGGTACATGAGATACATAGTGAAATTAGTAACAAAAGAAAAGGAATTATGAGGAGGAGGTGAGAAAAGTGTAATGACAGTTACCTAATTGAACAGAACATTGAAGGAGGGTGTGAGAGAAATAAGGAAATAAGGAAAACAATATGAAGGAGGAGGGGAGGGGGGGGGGAGGAGAGGAGAGGAGGATTACATAGGATTACATAGGAGTAACAGACACCAGGAGACCTATTGGTCCATACGGGTATTGTTGACTACTACTACACTTCAACTACTTGTAAAAACGTTGGAAATGTACAGTCTAAGAGGATGGACATGGAAATTTCATAGTGCAGAATGATAGATTGAAAAAAACTTAATACAAATACCACTACCACTGACAACTAATCGATACGGGGGGACTAGATACGAATTCACACTATCAAAAACCCATTTACTTACTAACAGTGCGGGCCCCTTCGTCAAGTCGTTTTTTGAAGTAGTTATGTGTTTCTTGCCTTTTTGGGTTTTTTCCCCCCAAAAACCCTT
>JACEEZ010025953.1:2500-64125 GCA_016584305.1 Chionoecetes opilio | reverse complement strand
CCTTTTAAATTATTTTGCCCCTGTTGCCAGAGAGTGAATAAAGGTGTTAATGTTTTAAAAATACCCTATGATGGCTGTGCAGATAGGAAATAAGGGTGATAATGAATATAATAGTGATAAATAAATCGTGGGTGGTAAGCGGCTTGGTCCCATGTCGATTGAAATTTTTTAAAGGGGGTTTGGGCTAAAAACCTTTTTGTCCCCTTAGAGCTGGGTGCACTAAGCTATAGGATAGGAAAGATCGCCACCCAGGGCAAACCCTGGGTATACAGGCAACAAATACCAACATCTGGCTGGGTAACCAGGCTACACATAGAACGAAAGAAAAAGAAACACACTTTCTGGCAACGCCGTGCCAATCTTACCGAGGCCGGCTGCCGCCAGCCGGCTCGGACCCATTCTTTTTTTTGCCTTCATAGCGTAAAACACCTGCTGCGCTCCTGTAACACGTTTTGTTTCTCTTCAGGCCATATGGTAACACCTGCTGTTTTTGTGTTTACGTGGGTGGGTGTGAAGTTTACTCATCTGCTTCGTAATCCTTTGGGGGTAGGGGGTGTTACGGGGAGTGTATTTTTTTCCTCGGCGGGGGCCGGGGGCGGCTTTATTTTTTTATTCCCCGCCGGTTTCCTGTGTTCGTGGTTTTAAGCTGAGGGGCGGATTTCCCCATTTCTCCCCGGGCCCCCCCCCGCCGGGCCGTCCCCCTGGCCTTTGGGACCCGGGTTGCCACGTGTAAGCTTGAGATGGGCGGATGGTTACGTAGTTCTCCCAGCCGCCCCCCCCCCCCCCCCCCCCCCGGGACCCTCCCAAGGGCCGATGCGGGGGGTTTGGTGGTACCTGGTCTGCCACGTGTAAGCTGAGATGGGCGGATGGTTACGTAGTTCTCCCAGCCACGCTCCCCCCCCCCGCCCGGACCCCCAAAGGCTGGTGCGGGGGGTTGGTGGTCCCTGGTCTGGCACGCCCCTGGCCTGCCACGTGTGGCTGAGATGGGCGGATGGTTAGTCGCTTTTGCTGGTGCCCAAACCTTCCCGCTCCCCCGCCCGGACCCTCCCATGGGCCGGGTAGGGGAGTGAGGCGTCCCTGGCTGCCATGTCGACCCCCCCCCCTCCCCCGCCCTCCACTTACCTGGGGGTCGGGGCAGTGCGTGTGGCGATGCAGGTGGGGTTTTGGGGGCGTTTGTGTTGCGTCTAGTACCTTTCCCTCTCACTGTTTTTCCCCTTCTTTTCCAGCGGATCAATTGTGAGGCCCAGGGCTGCTCGGGTCTTTTAGGTCCCGAGGCCACAAGTTCTGCCCCTCGCACGCCCCGTGCCTTCTGTCGGACCTTTTCGTCCCGCCGATTGCCCGGTTGCTGTGGATGGTGCGGCTCATCCTCCCAGAGGGGGGGGTCCCCTGTTTTACCGGCGAGGCCTATGTGACCTCAAGGAGTGGTGGTCAAGGCTTTGAAGTCTCGCCAACGCAGCCACTTCCGTCTGTCCTGGGCGGACCGGTCTCGGGTTCTCGGCAGGGCCTCGCCAAGTCGTCCATCTCTCCTCTCTCGCACCTCCCGACCCCCTGCCTCTCTTCCATGAGCTCGGCGTCGATCGTGTGACGGGGAGCAAGATCTGGCGGTCTCCTCAGTCCCTCACCATGACCGCGACTCCCAGGTCGAGGACTTGCCGGGGGGGTCTGTGGCTCCTACGGCTGGTCAGGCGTTCCTGGGCCTTCCCCACCCTCACCTCCTGTGCCTCCGGGTTGCCCGGCTTGGATGACTTCAGTGAACTCCTTCATGGCAAGAATGGGGGGCCACTTAACTTCTGGGTCCCTTTCTCCGACACCGAGGCGTCGCAGGTCCCCTTCGCCTGCTTCCCTCTCACCGGTGCCTCCTTCTGAGTCTGTGGTAGTCGAGGATGAGTCCCTGGTGTGCTCCGAGGGGGAAAAGAGGATGCTGCCCTACCCTGCCCAAGCGACGACGGTTCGGGGACTTCCCCCCCCTGGCTTCCTGCCCGCCGGGCCTTCCTCCGCCTTTTCTTCTGAGGTGCCTTTCTAGGTGCACTTCCCCTCGTCCCGCTGCGGAGGATGCCTTGGTACCCCCTCCTTCTTCCTCCGTCCTGTTTACCTGGGCACCGATGCCACCGTCGATTGCTTGTAGACGGTGACGGGCGGCTTGTTGCCATCGGTCGTCTGGAGGACGGCTCCTGGGGCCCAGTTCCGGACTTGGAGGTGCGTCGCTCCGGGAGGACGGGGGGACAGGAGTTCTACCTCTACGGCCGGATTCCTTTCTCTCCCCTGAACGCCCCCTCGAAGCAGCCTGCGGTTTCTTCGGCGGCCGCTTTGGATGCTCTGGCCTCCTTACTGGCTGAGCCTAGTTTGGTCAGGGAGGGGCTTCCCGTGCGTGGAGGGAAGCCAGGATGCCAGGTGGCTTTCTCTCGGGGGCCAAGAACGGTTGCCCTGGATGAAGGCCGGCCGGGGACCCTGCCGAAGTGTGGAGAGAGGGTACCACCAGTGTGAACCGGGGTCCTTCTCCGTCCTGGGCCCCGATCCCGGTTTTCTCCCGGCCTCTGGTGGCTTTCCACGTGTGATGGCTGATTTCCTCCGGGTGTCCCGGCTTTCTGCCAAGGACCTCCGTTGGCAGGCAACCGGTGAAGGAGGAGCTTTTTCGCCGGGACTTTCAGGAGCGGCAACACGCCTCCCTGTTGACCTCTTCTGTTGCCTTCTTCAGTAGCTGGGGGAAAGTGGCTCTCCTCCCTCGCCGTGGATCACTCTTCCCTCTCCCGGCCCCCCCGGGTTTCGGATGTCTGTCGGGCTTTGTCGACGCCTGTAATGCGTTCGGCGCCTCCTCCCCCCCGACGGTCCGCCCTGCCATTGACAGGGCCTCACTGCCCGCTTGGCTCTTCGGCGCGAGGCCTTTAGGGGCCTGCCGGATCTGACTCGACAGCAGATTCTCCGGATTAGTCCCTTCGTTCGGAGGTCTTGTGGGAAAGCCTCCTTGCAGAAAGTGTCTCGCCTCAATCCCCCCCACCGTCACTCTGGTGTCTACCCCGGCCCCCAGACCGTCTCGGCCGGGGGGTTCCGGGAGGGGGTCCAGCAGTGTTCGTCGGGGCTCTTCTCGTCGGGAGGGGAGTCCAGGAGTGCTCACCCCGTGTGGATGGTCCCAGGATCCTCGTCGTCCCAGTCGGGGTGGGCCCTTCCGGGTTCAGGGGCTCTGGGTCTGGGCCTTTCGCTCGGGGCCGCTACTGTCCACAAGCCTTCCTCCAAGGGTCACTCTCGCTTCTGACCCTTCCCTTCCAGGGCCTCCTGTCCGGGTTTCGGGCAGCCTGGCCGCAGAGAGGTTGGGCCGCCAGGGTGGTCCGAAACGGTCTTTCTTGGCCCGGGAATTGCCCTACCGCCCCTTCGGCGACCTCCTTCTTGGACGCCGGTCTCCACAGTGCTCGCCGCCCACGTGTCGGACATGCACTCCTCCGGGGTAGTGGAGAAGGCGCGGGAAAGGTCTTCCTTTCCCGCATGTTTCATCGTACCCAAAAAGGGGACTCTTCGAAGGGGCGGCTTATCTTGGACCTCAGCCGCCTAAACGGATTTGTGCGCAACCACCGGTTCCGTATGCTTGACCTTGGGCCCGGCCCGCCTTCGGCTGAGGCAAGGGAGGGATGGGCGTCCCTCGATCTCAAGGACGCCCACTGGCATTCCCCATTCATCCTCGATTCCGGCGCTTCCTGGCCTTTCCAGGTGGGATCGGACACGTGGGAGTCACCCGACTGCCCTTCGGCCTCTCCATCGCTCCGAGGGTTTTTACGCGGTCACCAAGGTGGTGGCTCAGCGGATGGTGTCTGCGGGGTGAATTGCCTCATGTATTTTGGGCGATTTGGGTGGTTCCGCCCCGTCTCAGGAGGAAGCGGTCGCATGCTGGACGAGCTTTGGCGGTGGCGGGGGGGGTTGGGGTTCTAGTCAACAAGGGAAAGTTTCCCTCCTTCCCCCTCTCCCCGCATTACTTGGCTGGGCATGCAATGGGACTCCCGTTCGGGCTGCGGTCCGCATCTCGGGGGAAAATGCGGCAAGCTTCATCAAGCCTCTTCCGAGCTTTGGTGTCCGTTTTTTGTCAAGGGGGCATTGGGAGTCCTTCTCTCGCTCGCTCAACTTCGCCGCAGAAGTCACTCCCCTAGGCCGCCCTTTGTCCTCCGTCGCCTTGTCCGGGTTTGGGGAACACAGCCGTTCCGGTGCGGCCCCGCGACTTTCTCCGGCCCGTCCCTCCCCTGGCCCTCACACTACTGGACGAGTGGTTGGGTGGAGGGCGGTTTCTCCGCGTGGACGGGTGGCTGCCTCCGCCCCCCACGGTCTTCGTGATGTCGGATGGTCGGACGTCGGGTGGGGCTACCAATCCCCGGGCGGCCGGCAGGGTTTCGGCGGGTGGTCCGGGGTGGGCGCAGAATCACATCAAAAGTCAAGGAGCTGCTGGTCCCACTTTTCTTCCTCCGTTCGAACCCGATCCAGAAGGGACGGCTCTCTGCTTCAGATGGACAACATGGTCGCGGTCCACTGTCCGCCCGCCCAAAGGGGCATCCAGATCCGCCCTTCTGTTTCCCTTTCGGAGCAGATCTTCGGCCTGGCGGCCCGTTTCCACCCTTTATCTGTCTGCCAGGTTCCTGCCGGGAGTGGAGAATGTGTGGGCCGGGCGCCCTGTCTCGCTTCCGGGGCTCGTCGGTGGGGTGGCAGCTTCACCCGGAGCGCTTTGCGGCTCTCTGTCGGCGGTGGGGCACTCCGGAGGTGGACCTCTTCGCGTCCCGCCGCTCTACCCAACTACAGGCCTTTTTGACGAGGGGGGACCGGACAGCTGCGGGAGGCCCGGACGCCCTCACGGAAGACTGGAACAGGTGGCGCCATGTTTACCTGTTTCCACCTCCCTCCACCAGTGTCCTCCTGAAGGTATGCAACAAACTGCGTTTCTACAGGGGCAAGGTGACCATGGGGCTCCTCTCTGGCCGGCGCACCGTGGTTCTCCGAACTGAAGGCCTGGTGTCCCTCCCGGTTCCTCTAGGGGCCCTCGCTTTGTTGGAGGAGCTCCCGGCCAGGCTTCTTTCCACCTTGAAGCTACACGCCT
Organism: Chionoecetes opilio; assembly: GCA_016584305.1. Taxonomy (NCBI): domain Eukaryota; kingdom Metazoa; phylum Arthropoda; class Malacostraca; order Decapoda; family Majidae; genus Chionoecetes; species Chionoecetes opilio. The sequence continues at coordinate 59,057 of JACEEZ010025953.1, read as the reverse complement.
GGAGTTCTCCGTACCTCTCTCCGTCGGACGGTCTCGGACGCGGTAGCGGGGGAATGTTGGCGGCTCTTCGCCCGTTTTTCTACGAGACAGTATCAGTCTCACTGGAAGGCCTTTCAGTCGTTCCTCAAACTCAAGGGCCTCCGCGACGTCTCTGAATCGGTCGTCCTGGATTTCCTCTCCTTCCTGGCCCACGACCGTGGGAGGTCCTCCGCTACTCTCTCCACTCACCTTGCGGCCCTGGCTGACCCCCTCAAATACGGTTGGGGTTTGGTCCTGGACCGGCGTTCTGTGACCCTGTTGAAGAGGGGTTTGTTCCACCAAAAACCCCCTCCCCGTCGTCCTGGTCCCTTCTGGTCCCGGAGAAGGTTCTCCGGTTCCTGCAGGGCGACCAGTTTGGGTGGACGTGCCGGACCTCGCCTCCTTCAGAAGGCCTTGTTCCTGGTGGCCCTGGCTACGGGGTTTCGGGCTTCTCAATTTAGGGCGCTACCCGTTTCCCCAGTGGACGACCTTCTCGCGGGACGGCTTCCCCCTGTCTCCCTCTCCCTCGCGCCCAAGGTGCTGGGTAAGAACGAGGGGGGCAGGACCACCGTTTTCCAACCGGTCGTCGTTCCGGCTTGGTCTGCTGGGGACGCCGCACACCCCTTGTGCCCGGTTTCGGCGCTCCGGTGTTAACTGGATGCTTCCGAGCCCTGGGCGTTTTGGGCCTGCAGTTCCTGTCCGCGATCCTGTCATGGTCGTTCCCTCACCAACAGGGGGATTTCCGGCCGGCTCCGGGGGTATCGAGTCGGCGGATCCGGGGCACGCCCCTCGCGCCCATGACGTCCGGGGGGTTTCTGCGTCCCCTGGCCTTCCTCCGCACCCATTCCTTGGAGAGGGTACGGGAGGGGGGACAGTGGAGTACGGGCCCCGTGCTTTGTGGCTCGTTACCTGTCCCACTCCGTCGTGGACTTCCCCTGTGTTCCTGGGGGCTCCCTCCGTCCGGAGGGGGCTGGGGGGGTGGGGGCCGGGCCTCCCATGACGTCTCCGCTTGATTCGGGTGAGTATAATAGTGGTATCGTTTTGTTCTTGTGCAGTTGCTCTTTTGCCTCCCCCCGGGGGTCGGGGGCTTCTTGCCCCGTCTCCAAGTGGCAGGGGAGATTAGTGCACTAGCTCTAAGGGGACCTAAAATGACGGCTTTGAAGTATGAAAAGCCTATTTTTGGGTCCCTGACAGAGCTAGTGCACGGCCTTCGGCCCCCCACCCTTCCTTCCCCCCGTTTTAGCCCCCTCCCCGGGGAGGAAGGGGGGGTTTAGGGCCCTCCGAAGCCTTTGGCGGCGGGGGCCCTTGTAGGTTCACGGCGTTGCCGCTGTGTTTTTTTTTTCTTTCACAGGTGCCGGTTACCAAGGGGGGTTTTTTTTGGCCCCCTTTCCCCGGGTTTTGCCCGGGGGGGACTTCCTTCCATCTTAGGCACCTCTGTGGGGCCCTTTTTTCATACTTCAAAGGGGGCTTAAGTTTAATCGGAAAAATTCTGCGGCCCTTGCTCCTTCCCTTTGCCGTGAAACACGGGGTCGGTGAGGCCCTCTTCCTCGTGCCGTGAAGGAAGGGGGGGGTAAAGTTTATCTTTCCTAAGAGGGGGTTAGGCCCTCCTTTACCCTCCTTTTAAAACATGGGGGGTTTGGGGGGCCCTTTTAAAAGGCCCGTAAAGGCAGCGGGGGGGTTTGGGGGGTTCCTTCACCCACCTAAGGGGGGGGGGTGGGGCCCCTTCCTTCCCTGCCTAAAGGGCCGCGGTGGCGGGGAGGCCCCCCCTTTCCCCTTGCGTAAAGGGCGGCGGGGCTGGTGAGGGCCCCCCCTTCCCCTCCCGGAAAAGGAGCGGGGGCGGTGAGGCCCTCCTTTCCCCTCCCGGAAGGCACGCGGGGGCGGGGGGCCCCTCCGGGGGCCCATGAGTAGGCGGGGGGGGTGGGGAGGTTTTGTTGATTTAAACAACCCCAAGGGGGTTAGGCCTTTTCCCTTAAACTAACCGCACCTTAACCCCTCCTGGTCGTAAATTTTTTGGGGGCGGGTAAGGGCTTGTTGGGGTTTTAACAGGGGGGGAAAAACCCTTTGGGTTCCCAATCCTCTCCCAAACCTAAGGTTGGGCGGGTGAGGCCCTCCCTGCCCCTGCCATAAAACACGCGGTGGGGGGTGGGGCCCCTCCCGCCCCCCTTGCCGTGAAGGGGCGGGGGGGGTGAGGCCCCTCCCTCCCCCTTCCCGGGGAAAAGCAGCGGGGGTGAGGCCCTCCTGCCCTTTGCCGTGAAGGCACCGGGCGGGTGAGGCCCTTTCCTGCCCTCCCCGAAGGCACGCGGGGGGGGTGACCCCTCCCTCCCCCTTAGTGAAGCCAGCGGGGGGGGGTGAGGCCTTCCTCCCTTGCCTAAAGGGGCAGCGGGGGGGTGGGGCCCTCCCTGCCCTGCCTGAAGGCCGGGGGGGGTGGGGCCCCCTGCCCTTCCAAGGCAGCGGGGGGGGGTGACCCCCTTTCCGCCCCTGCCTAAGGCACGCGGGGGAGGGTGAGGCCCCCCTGCCACTGGCCTAAAAGCACGCGGGGGGGGTGAGGCCCTCCCTGCCCCCTCCCCATAAGGGACCGGGGCGGGGACCCCTTCCCTGCCCTTTGCCTAAAGGGGAATGCAGGGGCGGGTGAGGCCTCCCTCCCCTTGCCGTGAAGGCATGGGGCGGGTGAGGCCCTCCTGCCCCTTGCCATAAGGCACCGGGGCGGTGGGCCCCCCCCTTTGCCCTTCCCTAAAGGGCCCCGCGGGGGGGTAGGCCCCCCCTCCCCCAACCAAAGGGCATGCAGGGGGGGGTGGGGCCTCCCTCCCCTTGCCGAAGGGCATGCAGGGGGTTGAGGCCCTCCCCCCCTTTTATGAGGCTCCCGGGGGGGGGTGAGGCCCCCCTGCCCTTCCATAAGGGCCCAGGGGGGGGGGGCCCCTCCTCCCCCTTTTATAAGGCAGCGGGGCGGGGAGCCCTCCCGCCTTGTCTGAAGGCACGGGGGGCGTAGGCCTCCCTCCCCCTTTGCCTGAGGCACGGGGGGGTGGGGCCCTCCCTCCCCCTTTCCATGAAGCACGGGGCGGTGGGGCCCCCTCCCTGCCCCTTGCCTTAAAAGGCATGCAGGGCGGGTGGGCCTCCCTGCCCCTTCCCTAAGCACGGGGGGGGGGGCCCTCCTCCCTGCCATGAAGGACCAGGGGCGGGGGGGCCCCCCCTCCCCCTTGCGTGAAGGCAGCAGGGGGGGTAGCCCTCCCTCCCCCGCTTAAGGCAGCGGGGGGGTTTTGAGGCCCCCCTGCCCTGCCGGAAGGTGCAGGGGGGTGGGCCCCCTGCCATTGTAAAGGGCGCAGGGGGGGGTGAGGCCCTCCCTGCCCGTCCAAAAGGGCAGCGGGGCGGGTGAGGCCTTCCCCCCCTTGTTTAAGGCGCGGGGGGGGTGGCCCTCCTGCCTTTCCCGGGAAAGGCACGGGGGCGGGTAGGCCCCTCCCTGCCCTTGCAAAAAGGCAGCGGGGGCGGGGGGGCCCCCCCTGCCCTTTGCCAGAAGAAAGGGGGGCGGTGACCCCTCCCTGCCCCCTTGCCGTAAAGGGCTGCAGGGGGGGTAAGGCCCTCCCTGCCCCTTCCCCTGAAGGACCGGGGGGGGGGGGCCCCCTCCCCTCCTTGATAAAAGGAGCGGGGGCGGGTGAGGCCCCTCCCGCCCCTGCGTGAAGGCAGCGGGGCGGGTGAGCCCCCCCGCCCCTTCCCGGAAGCACCGGGGGGGTTTGGGGCCTCCCCCCCCTGCCGTGAAGGGCAGGGGGGGGGGTTCCGCCTGCCGTGAAGGAAAAGGGGGGGGGGTGAGGCCCCCCCTCCCCCTTGCCAAAAGGGCAGCGGGGGCGGGTGAGCCCTCCCCCTCGGCCGTAAGGCGCGGGGGGGTTTTTGGGGCCCCTTTCCTTGCCCCTTCCCGGGAAAGGGCATGCAGGGGGGGTGAGGCTTTCCCGCCTTTTGGTTTAAAGGCATCAGGGCGGGTGGGCCTCCCTCCCCTTGCCAAAAGGCAGAGGGCGGTGGGGCCCTCCCGCCCTTGGTAAGGCATGCAGGGCGGGTGAGGCCCCCCCCTCCCTTGCCGTGAGGCAAAAGGGGGCGGGAGGCCTTTTCCCCCTGCCCCTTCCTGAAGGCACCGGGGGGGTGAGGCCCTCCTGCCCTTGCTAAAGGACGCGGGGGGGTGGGCCCCTTCCGCCCCTGCCAAAGGAAAGCGGGGTAGTGAGGCCCCCCCCTCCCCCTGCCGTGAAGGAAAGCAGGGGGGGGTGAGTTTTCCCTGCCCTTCCCTAAAGGCAGGGGGGGGGAGGCCTCCCCCCCCTTGCCTGAAGGACCAGGAGCGGGTGAGGCCCCCCCTTGCCCCTGCCGTAAAGGATGCGGGGCGGGTGAGCCTCCCTGCCCGTGCCGTAAGGAGCGGGTTTTGGGTGAGGCCCTCCCTGCCCTTTGTTAAGGCAGCGGGGCGGTGACCCTCCCTCCCCTTGCCGTGAAGGATGCAGGGGCGGGTGGGGCCCCCCCTGCCCTTGCCTAAAGGCATGGGGCGGGTGGGGGCCCTCCCCCCCCTTCCTGAAGGACGCGGGGGGGGTGGGCCCTTTCCCCCTTCCCTGAAGAAAGGGGGCGGGTGAGGCCCCCCCGGGCCCCTTGCCAAAAGGAAACCGGGGGGGTGGGGCCTCCCTGCCCCTTGCCGTGAAGGCATGCGGGGGGGGGGCCCCCCCTCCCTTGCCAAAGGCACGCGGGAGAGGGGACCCTCCCCCCCCTTCCCTAAAGGGAGAGGGGGGGTGAGGCCCCCCCCTCCCCTTGCCGTAAGGCATGCAGGGGCGGTGGGGCCCCTCCCTGCCCCTGCCGTGAAGGCGGGGGGTGGGGAGGCCCTTTTCCTCCCCCGGGTGAAGGCAGCGGGGCGGTTGAGGCCCCCCCCGCCCTTTCCGTAAGGGCATGCGGGGGCGGTGGGGCCCCTCCCGGGCCCTTTGTTTGAAGGCATCGGGGGGGTGGGGCCCCTCCCCGTCCTTTGAAGGCCGGGGGCGGTGGGGGCCTCCCTGCCCTCCCTGAAGGCACGGGGGGGGTGAGGCCCTTCCCTGCCCCTGCCTGAAGACGCGGGCGGGTGAGCCCCCCCCTGCCCCTTGCCGGAAAGGGCAGCGGGTACGGGGCCCCTCCTCCCCTTCCTAAAGGGCAGCAGGGCGGTGGGGCCCTCCCTCCCCCTTGCTTAAAGGGCAGGGGGGGTAAGGCCCCCCCTCCCCCTTCCAAAGGAGGGGGGGCGGGTGGGGCCCTCCGCCCCTTGCCGTAAGGCGGCGGGGGGGGGGGCCCTCCCTGCCCCTTGAATGAAGGCAGCGGGGGGGTAAAGGCCCTCCCTGCCCTTGCCGTAAGGCATGAGGGGGTGAGGCCCCCCCCCTGCCCCTTGATAAAGGCACCAGGGGGGGTGAGGCCCCCCTGCCTTCCTGAAGGCTGAGGGGGGGTGAGGCCCCCCTCCCTTGCCTGAAAGAAACGGGGGGGGGTAGCCCTTTCCCGCCCCTGCCTGAAAAAAGCGGGGGGGGTGGGGCCCCTCCGGCCCTTGCCGGAAGGCACGCGGGTAGGGAGGCCTCCCTCCCCCCTTCCGTGGGGCAGCGGGGGGGTTGAGGCCCCCCCCTCCCCCTTGCCTGAAGGCCCCCCCGGGGGGGTGAGGCCTCTTGCCCCCTCCCCGAGGACCGGGGGGCGGGTGGGGCCCCTTTCCTGCCCTGCCGAAGGCAGCGGGGGGGGAAAGGCCCCCTCCCCTTTGCCATAAGCACGCGGGGCATGGGCCTCCCTGCCCTTCCCGTGAAGGGAAAAGGGGGGGAAGCCCTTTTCCTGCCCTCCCCAAAAGGGCAGCAGGGGGGGTGAGCCCCCCCTCCCCCTTTGGTGAAGGATGCAGGGGGGGGTGAGGCCCCCCTACCCTTGCCGTAAGGCAGCAGGGGCGGTTGGGGGCCTTTCCGCCCCTGTTGAAGGCATGAAAGGGGGGTGAGGCCCCCCTGCCCGTCCCCGTGAAGGGGGGGGGGGGTGGGGGCCCCCCCTGCCCCCTCCCTGAAGGCACGCGGGGGTGGTGAGGCCTTCCCCCCCTGCCGTGAAGGAGCGGGGCGGGTGAGCCCCCTGCCCTTGCCTGAAGGACTGGGGCGGGTGGGGCCCCTCCCTGCCCTCCCGGGGAAGGGAGCGGGGGGGTGAGGGCCCCCCTTCCTGCAATGGGGACGCGGGCGGGGGGCCCCCCGCCCCTGCGTGAAGGCAGAGGGGGGAAGGCCCTCCCTCCCCCTTGCTAAGGCAGCGGGGGGGGGTGAGGCCCCCCCTCCCTTTGGGAATAAGGATGCAGGGGGGTAAGGCCCCTGCCCTTGCCGTAAGGCATGCAGGGGCGGTGAGGCCCTCCCCCCCCCTTGTTGGGGGGATGCAGGGGCGGGGAGGCCCTCCCCTGCCCGTCCCGTGAAGGCAGGGGGGCGGGTGGCCCCTCCTCCCCCCTTCCTAAAGGGCAGCGGGGGGGGTGGGTTTTTCCTGCCCTTCCCGTGAAGAAGGGGGGCGGGGACCCCTGGCCCCTTTGCTGAAGGCACGGGGGTGCGGGGGGCCCCCCCTGCCCTCCGTGAAAAAGCGGGGGGGGTGGGCCCTCCCTGCCCTTCTAAAGGGTCGGGGGCGGGTGGGGCCCTCCGCCCGTGCCGTGAAGGCCCCGGGGGGGGGGGGGCCCCCCCCTGCCCTTGCAAGGCAGCGGGGCGGGTGAGGCCTCCCTGCCTTTTTGCCGTAAGGCATGCAGGGGCGGTGAGGCCCTTCTGCCCTCTCCCCGTGAAGGCAGCAGGGGCGGGGGGGGTTTCCCTCCCCCCCTTCCCTGAAGGATGCGGGGGCGGGTGAGGCCCTCCTGCCCCTGCCGAAAAGGCAGCGGGGGGCGGTGAGGTTTTTCCCCCCCCTGGGAAGGCAGCGGGGGCGGTTTGGGGCCCCTCCCTTCCCCTTGCCTGAAGGCAGCAGGGGGGTGAGGCCCCCTCCCCTTGCTTGAAGGCAGCGGGGCGGTGAGGCCCTCCCTGCCCCTCCGTGAAGGCATGCAGGGGGGGTTGGCCCCTCCCTGCCCCTCCCGTGAAGGATCGGGGGCGGGAGCCCCCATGCCCTGCCGGAAGGAAAGGGGGGCGGGTGGACCCTCCATCCCCCTTCGTGAAGGAAGCAGGGGGGGTTAGGCCCCCCCGCCCCTTGCCTAAGGCATCGGGGCGGGTGAGGCCCTCCTCCCCTAATATGAACGAGGGGGGGGGTTGGGGCCCCTCCCTGCCCCGTGCGTGAAGCCGGGGGGGGTGACCCTTCCCTGCCCCCTTGCCGTAAAGGCACGGGGGGGTGGGCCCCCCCTGCCCCTTGCCTTAAGGCGCGGGGGGCGGGTAGGCCCCCCCTGCCCCTTGGTGAAGGCGCGGGGGGGTGAGGCCCCCCCTTCCCCCCTTTTGCCTGAAGGCACGCGGGGGGGGTGACCCCCTCCCCCTTGCGTAAGGCACAGGGGGGGTGAGGCCCCCCGCCCCTTGCTTAAGGCCGCGGGGGGGTAAACCTCCCGCCCCCTGCCGTAAAGGAAAAAGGGGCGGGGGGGCCCTTCCTGCCCCTCCTGAAGGAAAGCGGGGGGGGTTGGGGCCCTTCCTCCCCTTTTTCCGTGAAGGAAATGCAGGGGGGGTTTTACCCCCTCCCTCCCCCTTGCTTGAAGGCATCGGGGCGGGGGGGCCTCCCTGCCCCGCCGTGAAGGCACGCGGGGGGGTGGGCCCTCAATCCCCCCTCCCGTAAGGCAGCGGGGGGTGAGGCCCCTGCCCCTCCCCTGAAGGCACGCGGGGGGGGGTGAAACCCTCCCTCCCCCTTTTCCCTGAAGGCATCAGGGGTGGAGGCCCCTCCCTCCCTTTTGCCAAAGGCAGCAGTGGGGGGTTAAGGCCCTTTCCCCCCATTGCCGTGAAGGTGCGGGGGGGTGGGGCCCCTCCCTCCCCCGGGGTGAAGGACCGGGGGGGTAAAACCCTCCCTGCCCCTTGCCGTAAAGGCATCAGGGGGGGTGAGGCCCTCCTGCCCCTGATTAAGCCGCGGGGCGGTTAAAAACCCCCCTGCCCGTGCCGTAAAGGGGGGAAGCAGGGGCGGGGGGGGCCCTCCTTGCCCCTTGCCATAAAGGCAGGGGGGGTGAGGCTTCCCCTGCCCTTCCCTGAAGGAGCGGGGGGGGTGAGGCCCTCCCCCCCTTGCCTGAAGGCACGGGGGGGGGAGCCCTCCCTCCCCCTTTGCCGTGAAGGCCGGGGGGGGTGGCCCCCCCCTGCCCTGCCTAAAGGGCAGCAGGGGGGGTGGGGGCCCCCTGCCTCCCATGAAGGACGGGGGGGTAAAACCCCTCCCCCCCTGCGTGAAGGCAGCGGGGGGAAAGGCCCTCCCTCCTTTTTTTCTTAAAGGGCTGCGGGCGGGTGAGGCCTCCCTCCCTTGCCGTAAAGGCAGCAGGGGGGGTGAGGCCCTCCCTCCCCCCTTTGATGAAGGATGCAGGGGGGGTGGGCCTTTCCCTGCCCTTGCCTAAGGCAGCGGGGGGGGTGAGGCCCTCCTCCCCCTTGTATGAAGCACGGGGGGGGTTGGGGCCTCCCTCCCCCTTGCCGTGAAGGCTTTAGGGCGGGTGAGGCCCCCCCTGCCCTTGCCATGAAGGCAGGGGGGCGGGTGGGGCCCCTTTCCCCTGCCCTTCCCTAAAGAAAGCGGGGCGGGTGGGCCCCCCCGGCCCTTTGCCATGAAGGACGAGGGGGGGGGTAAGGCCGCCCTCCCCCCTTGCCGTGAAGGCTGCAGGGGCGGGTGAGGCCCTCCCTGCCTTTTGCCATGAAGCACGCGGAGGAGGGAGGGCCCTCCCTCCCCCTTTGCTTGAAGGTACGGGGGGGGCGGGTGAGGCCCCCCCTTCCCCGTGCCGTGAAGGCCGCGGGGGCGGAAGGGGCCCCTAGCTGCCCCTTCCCCTTGAAGTTTCGCGGGGGGGGGGTGAGGCCGCCCTGCCCCTTGCCGTGAAGGCATGCGGGGGCAGGTGAGGCCCTTCCTGCCCCATGACGTGGGGGCAGCGGGGCGGGTGGGCCCTCCCTGCCCCTTTTTCCATAAAGGGCACGGGGGGTCGGGTGAGCCCTCCCTCCCATGACCGTAAAGGCCCGGGGGGGTTGAGGCCTTTCCTTCCCCCATGCCGTGAAGGATGCAGGGGCGGGTGGGGCCCTTTCCCCTTTGCCCCTTGCCTGAAGGCAAAGTGGCGGGTGGGGCCCCCATCCCCCCCCTTGCCATAAATACACCGGGGGCGGGTGAAGCCCCCCTTTCCCCTTTGCCGTAAGGATTCAGGGGGGGGGAGCCCTCCTTCCTCTTGCCGTGAAGGACGTAGGGGCGGGTGAGGTCATTCCGCCCCATGCCGTGTAGGCACGCGGGGTGGGTGAGGTCCTCCCTGCCCCGGCCGTGAAGGCCGCGTGGGGGGTTTGGGACTTCCCCCTGCCCCTTGCCGTGAAGGCATGCGGGGCGTATGAGGTCTCCCCCCCCTTTGCCGTAAAGGCATGCAGGGGCGGGTGGGGCCCCTCCCTACCCGTCCCCGTGAAGGCACGCGGGGGGGGTGAGGACTTCCTCCCCCAGCCGGAATTCACGCGGGGGCGGTTGCGGCCATCCCTGCCCCTTGCCGTGAAGGCATGCAGAGGCAGTGAGGCCCCCCCTGCCCCTTGCCTTGAAGGCACGCGGGGGCGGGTGAGGCCCCCTCCCCGTACCGTAAAGGCATCGGGGCGGATGGGCCCCCCCTGCCCGTGCCGTGAAGGCATGCTGGGGCTGGTGAGGCCCTCCCTCCCCCGGGGCCGTGAAGGCACGCGGGGGGCGGGTGGGGCCCCCTCCATCCCTCTGCCTGAAGGCATGCAGGGGGTGGGTGAGGTCCCCCCTGCCCTTGCCGTGAAAGCCGCAGGGGCAGGTGATGCCCTCCCTCCCCCTGCCATGAAGGCACGTGGGGGCGTGTGAGGCCCTCCCTGCCCCGTTCTGTGAAAGCATGCGGGGCTGGGTGAGGCCTTCCTTTCCACTTACCGTGATGGCATGCAGGGGCGGGTGAGGCCCCCCCTGCCCCGTAGTGAAGACATGCAGGGGGGGTAGGCCCTCCTTCCCCCTTGCCATGAAGGCCCCAGGGGCGGGAAGGCCTTCCCTGCCTTTTGGGGGGAAAGGCATGCGGGGGCGGTGAGTCCTCCCGCCCTTGGTGTAAAGGGCCCTGCGGGGGCGGGTGAGGTCCTTACTGCCCCCGTGCCTTGGGCAGCGGGGGCGGGTGAGGCCCCTTCCTGCCCCGTGCCGGAAGGCACGGGGGGCGGTTGAGTCCCCTATGCACTCTTCCGGAGGGCATGGGGGGGTGGGTGAGGCCCCCTGCCCCCTCCCGGAAAGGGCACTCGGGGGTGGGGGGGCCCTCCCTGCCCCGTCCGTGAAGGTACGCAGGGGCGGGTGAGGCTTCCCCTGCCCCGGGGCCGTAAAGGGCATGCGGGGGCGGGTGGGCCCGTCCCTCCCCCTGCCTGAAGGCACCGGGGGGGGGTTGAGCCCCCCCTCCCCTTTGCCGTGCGGGCATCAGGGGGGTTGAGGCTTCCCCTGCCCTTGCCATGAAGGACGCAGGGGCGGATATGACACTCCCTGCCCCTTGCTGGGGAAGGCAGGGGGGTGGAAAAGGCCCTCCCCTCCCCCTTGCCGTAAAGGCTAAAGGGGGGGTGATGCCCTCCTCCCCTTCCCAAGGCAGGGGGGCGTGTGGGCCCTCCCTGCCCCGTTCTGTGAAGGCATGCGGGGCGGGGGTGGGGCCCCTTCCTTCCCCTTTGCCGTGAAGGCAGCGGGGGCGGGGGGCCCCCTCCTGCCCCTTGTAGTGAAGACTGCAGGGGGGGGTGGGCCCTCCTTGCCCCTTCCGGAAGGCACAAGGGGGGGGTAACCCCTTCCCCAGCCCCTTGCCGTGAAGGCAGCAGGGGCGGATGAGGTCCTCCCCGCCCCTTGCTGTGAAGGCATGCAGGGGGGGGGGGTCCTTACGCCCGGCCGTGAAGGCACGGGGGGGGCAGGTGGGCCCTTCCTCCCCCACGTGAAGGCACGCGGGGGGGGTTGAGTCCCTCCTTTACTTTTCCGTGAAGGCACGAGGGGCGGGTGAGACCCCCCCTGCCCCGTGCCGTGAAGCATGCGGGGGGGGGGGAGGCCGCCCCGCCCGTCCCTGAAGGCCGTGGGGGCGGGTGAGCCCCCCTCCCCCTTGCCGGAAGGATGCGGGGGGAAGGCCTTCCCTCCCCCTTGTAAAGGCACGGGGGGCAAATTTGTGAAAATCCCCCCCTTGCGTAAGGCATTGCAGGGGGGTAAGGCCCTCCCTCCCCCTTGCCGTGAAGGCATGCAGGGCGGGGGGGCCCTCCCTTCCCCTTGCCGGGAAGGCATGCAGAGGGTGGGTGAGGCCCTCCCTCCCCCTTGATTTGAAGGCATGCAGGGGGGGTGGGCCCCCTCCCTGCCCTGTGACGAAAGGCATGCGGGGGCGAGTGGGGCCCTCCCTGCCCCTTGTATAAAGGCATGCAGGGGCGGATGAGGCCCCCCCTGCCCTGGCCGGAAGGATGTAGGGCGGGTGAGGCCCTCCGAGTATCTAGTGGTTCGTTTTGTTCTTTGTCTTTTGCTCTTTTTGCTCCCCCGCGGGTCGGCTCTTCTTGCCACGTCTCCAAGTGGCAGGTAGCTTGAGTGGCACCTAATCGCTGAAGGGGACCTAAAATGACGGCTTTGTCAAGTATTGAAAAGCTAGTTTTGGTCCCTGACATAGCTAGTTGCCGGCCTTGTTCGGCTCCCGATCCTTACCTTCCCCCAAGTTTTCAGCCCCTCTCCCGTGGATGATTATTGTATGGTTATATTGCTCCGATCCGGCTGGCTGCAGCCGTCCTCGGTCAGGCATTGTCCCGGCGTTGCCAGTACTTGTTTTTCTTTTCTTCAGTTCATAGTGTATCCGCCTGGTTCCCTAACTGGTATGTTGGTATTTGTTTCCTGTATACCCAAGGTATTGCCCTGTGCGATTCTTTCCTATCCTATAACTTAGTAGCACTAGCTCTGTCAGGGACCCAAATAGGCTTTTCCATACTTCAAGCCGTCATTATAAGTATTATATTTCGGAACCAATTCTGCGTACCTAAACTCCGCGTGCCTTCACTTCGTTGCCGTGTGAGCACGCGGTTCTGGTGAGCCCCCCTTCACTCGTGCCGTGAGGCACTCGGGGTCGGGTGCGACCTCCTTCACTCGTGCCGTGAAGGCACTCTGGGTCGGGTTAAAAGATCTTCCTTCACTCGTGGCCGTGAAGGCACTCGGGGTCTGGGTGAAGACCTCCTTCACTCGTGCCGTGAAAGCTACGCGGGCTTGGTGATTCCCCTCCTTCACTCGTGCCGTGCAGGCACCGGGTGCGGTGAAGACCTCCTTCACTCGTGCCGTGAAGGCACGCGGGGGCCGGGTGAGGCCCTCCTTCACTCGTGCCGTGAATTGCCGCGGGCGGCGGTTGAAGACCTCCTTCACTCGTGCCGTGAAGGCACGCGGGGGCTGGTGGGCCCTCCTTCACCCGTGTCGGTGAACATCGGGGGCTGGTGAGGCCCTCTTTCGCCCGGTGCCGTTGATGGCATGCCTGAGGGGGTGAGGCCTCCTTCACCGGCCGTGAAGGCACGCGGGGGCTTGTTAGCCTGTCCTTCACCCGTCCGGAAGGCACGCGGGCTGGTGAGGCCCTCCATTCATCTGTGTCGGTGAAGTCATGCGGGGGCTGGGAGGCCCTCCTTTTCACCCGTGCCGTGAGGCATGCGGAGCTGGTGAGGCCCTCCTTCACCCCTTGCCGTGAATGCACGCGGGCTGGTGAGACCCTGCGGTGGCACTGGCGTAGTCGCCCACGTGGAGGTGGTGGCCTGGAGACTGTCAGGGAGGATTTTGATTTGATTTTTAATATTCCATTACCCCTAATGTGTATGGTTTAGGTTCCATTCTTCTTAACTCCACCTGCACTTCTTACCACCTCCAACTGTTAACGTACTTTTTATATAGTGCTGTAATGAGGCTGTGCTGGTTAGAAGTCAGTTAAGGAGTTTTAACACCTTATGGGTTTCAATTTCTCAACTTCACCTTATGGTTGCGGCGAGGTGAGGCCTCCCTGCCCTTTTGCCATGGAAACCGTGTTGGCGTGTTAGGCGCCTCCCTGCCCCTTCCGATAATGCGCCGCGGGGGCGGGTGAGGCCCTCCCTGCCCTTGACGTGAAGGCCCGGGGGCGGGTGAGGCCCTCCCTGCCCCTTGCGTAAGGCACGCGGGTGCGGGTGAGGCCCTCCTGCCCTTGTCCGTTAATGCACGCGGGGGCGGGTGAGGCCCTTCCTGCTCCTTGCCACTGTTAAGGCAGCAGGGGCGGTGGGGACCTTGCCTCCCCATGCCTAAAGGCAAGCGGGGCGGGTGATTCCCTCCCTGCCCCTTGATGCGAAGCCACGCGGGGGCGGGTGAGGCCCTTTCCTGCCCCTTGCCGCAAGGCACGCGGGGCGGGTGGAGGCCCTCCCCTTCCCCTATGCCGTGAAGGGCACGCGGGCGGGTGAGGCCCTCCCTGCCCCTTGCCGTGAAGGCATGCAGGGGCGGGTGAGACCCTCCCTGCCCCTTGCCTGAAGGCAATGCGGGGGCGGGTGAGGCCCTACCTGCCCCTTGCCGTGAAGGCATGCGGGGCGGTGAGGCCCTCCCTGCCCCTCGCCTGTGAAGGCATGCGGGCGGGTGAGGTCCCCCCCCCCTCCCTGCCCCTTGCCGTGAAGGCCTGCGGGGGCGGGTGAGGCCCTACCCGGCCCCTTGCCGTGAAGGACTATGCAGGAACGGTTAAGGCCTCCCTGCCCCTTTGCTGTGAAGGCATTCGTACGGTGAGGCCCTCCCTGCCATTGCCATAAGGCACGCGGGGTCGGGTGCGGCCCTCCTGCCCCTTGCCATGAAGGCACGCGGTGGTGGGTGAGGCCTTCTCCGCCCCTTGCCGTGAAGGTATTCAGGGGCGGGTGAGGCACTCCCTGCCCCCTTGCCGTGAAGGCTATGAAGGGGCGTGTGAGGCCCTCCCTGCCCCTTGCCATGAGGCACGCGGGGGCGTGTGAGACCCTCCCTGCCCCTTGCCATGAAGGCCCGCGGGGTTTGGTGAGTGTCCCTCTCCGCTGCCCGCGTGCCGGTGAAGGCATGCGAGGCGTGTAGGTCCTCCCTATCCCTTGAGCATGAAGTCATAGCAGGGGCGGTTGAGGACCTCCCTGCCCCTTGCCATGAGGCTACGCGGGGGCGGGTGAGGTCCCCCCTGACCCTTACCATGATGGCAGCGCGGGGGCGGGGTGAGGCCCTCCCTGCCCAATTGCCTAAGGGCACCCTGGGCGGGTGAGCCCTCCCCTGCCCCTTGCCATGAAGGCACGGGGGGGCGACAATGCCCTCCCTGCCCTTGCCTTGATGGCAACGCAGGGCGGGTGAGGCCTTCCCTGCCCTTGCCATGAAGAAAAAGATCAGGGGTGGTGAGGCCCTCCCTGCCCCTTGCCTTGAAGACCTCACGGGTCGGGTGAGCCTTCCTGCCCCTTGCCGTTAATGCATGCAGGGTGGTGAGGCCCTCCCTGCCCCTGCCTGAGGCACGCAGGTGGCGGATGAGACCCTCACTGCCCCTTGCTGTGAAGCAAGCAGGGCGTGGTCAGGCCCTCCCTGTCCCCTCGCCGTGAAGGCATGCAGGGCGGTGTGAGGGCCCTCCCTGCCCCGTGCCGTGAAGGCATGCCGGGGTGGGTGGGCCCTCCCTGCCCCTTGAGTTTATGAAGGCTGCAGGAAGCGGTGGGACATCCCTGCCCTGTGCCTATAGACAGGCATGCAGGGGCGGGTGAGGCGCTCCCTGCCCCTTGATATTAAGGCATGCAGGGCGGGGTGAGCCCTCTACTGCCCTGTGCCGTTGAAGGCATGCAGGGCGGGTAAGGCCCTCCCTGCCCCTTGCCATTAAGGCCGCGGGAGGCGGGTGAGGCCCTTCCTGCCCTTTGGCCAAGGAAGAAATGCTCGGGCGGGTGAGGCCCTGCCGGTCTCTTGCCATGAAGGCACGCGGGGGAGGGTGAGGCCCTCCCAGCCCCTTGCCATGAAGGTACGCAGGGGCGGGTGAGGCCCTCCCTGCCCCGTGCCCTGAAGGCACGCTGGGGCGGGTGATGCCCTCCCTGCCCCTTGCCGTTGAACTTACGCGGGGGCGGTGAGGCCGTCCTCTGCCACCTTGCGCGTGAAGTGTGCAGGGGTGGGTGTAGCCCTTCCTGTCCCCATGCCGTGAAGGCATGGAGGGGCGGGTGAGGATCTCCCTGCCCCTTGCCATGAAATAAAGCGGGGGCGGGTGATGCCCTCCCTGCTCTGTGCCGTTAAGGCACGCGGGGGCGGTTGAGGCCTTCCTTGCCCCTTTGCCGTGAAGGCTGCAGGGGCGGGTGGGGCTTTCCCTTCCCCTTGTGTGCAGGCATACAGGGGCGGGTGAGGCCATCCCTGCCCTTGCCATGCAGCACGAGGGCGGGTGAGGCCCTTCCTTGCCCCTTGGCCGTGAAGGCATGCAGGGTTGGGTGAGGCCTTCCTTCTGCCTTGCCTTGGAAGGACGCAGGGGCGGTTTTAGGCCCGTCCTGCCCCATGCCGTGAAGGCATGCAAGGCGGGTGGAGGCACTCCCTGCCTATTACATGAAGGCACGCGGGGCGGGTGAGGACCTTCCTGCCCCATGCGTGAAGGCCTCGGGGTGAGTGATGCCCTCCCTGCCTCCGTGCTTTGAAGGCACGCAGGGGCTGGTGGAGAATCTTCCGTGCCCCTTGCCGTGTAGTGCATGATTGGGCGGATGAGGCCTCCCTGCCGCTTGTCCGTGAAGGCATGCAGCGATGGGTTGAGGCCCTCCCTGCCCCCTAGGCCGTGGCAAGGCATGAAGGGCGGATGAGTCCTCCCTGCCCCTTGCCGTGAGGCATGCAGGGGCTGGTGAGGCCTCCCTGCCCCTTGCCATGAAGGCATGCATGGGCGGGTGAGGCCCTCCCTGCCCTGTGCCGTGAAGGCATGCTGGGGCGGGTGAGGCCCTCCCTGCCCCTTGATTATTAAGGATGCAGGGGCGGGTGAGGCCGTCCCTGCCTTGCCGTGAGGCATGCGTGGCGGGTGACGCCACTCCCGTGCTTCCGTGCCAATGAGGCACGCTTGGGAGGGTGAGCCATCCCAGCCCTTGCCATGAAGGTAACGTCAGGGGTGGGGTGAGACCTCGCCTGCCCCTTGCCGTTGAAGGCATGCAGGGGCGGGTGAGGCCCTTCCTGCCTCAAAATGCACCATCCCGTGAGGCTACCTGGGGCGGTTGAGCCCCCCTGCCCTTTGCCGTGAAGGGCATGCGGGCGGTGAGCCCTCCCGGCCCCTGCCTGTAAGGCAGTCGGGGGCAGGGTGAGGCCTAGCTGCCCCGTACCGTGAAGGCTCGCATGGCGGATGAGGCCCTCCCTGCCTTGATGGCCTGAAGTCATGCGGGGCGGGTAGGCCTCCTCTGCCTCGTGCGTGCAGGCACGCGTTGGCGGGTGAGACCCTCCCTGCCCCTTGCCATGAAGGCATGCAGGGGTGAACGAGGCCCTCCCTGCCCCTTGCCATGAAGGCACGCAGGGGCGGATGAGACCCTCCCTGCCCCTTGCTGTGAAGGCATCAGGGCGGGTACGGCCCTCCCTGCCCCTTGCCGTGAAGGTATGCAAGGGCCGGGTGATGCCCCTCCCTGCTCCTTGCCGGAAGGCAGGCAGAGTGGGTGCGGCCCTCACCTGCCCCTTGAATATGAAGGCATGCAGGGGCGGGTGAGGCCCTCCCTGCCCTGTGCCGTAAGGGCATGCAGGGGCGGGTGAGGCCCTCCCTGCCCCTTGAAATAAAGGCATGCAGGGGCGGTGAGCCCTCCTGCCCTGTGCCGTGAAGGCACGTAGGGGTGGTGAGGCCCTCCTGCCCCTTGGCCATGAAAGCACGCGGGGGCGGTTGAGACCCTTTCCTGCCCCTGCCATGAAGAAACCGGGGCGGGTGAGGCCCTCAACCGTCCCCTTGCCATGAGGGGCACAGTCGGGTACGGGTGAGGCCGTCCTGCCCTTGCCGGAAGGCATGCAGGGGCGGGTGAGGCCCTCCCTGCCCCTTGCCATTAGGCACTTGGGGAGGGTGAGGCCCTCCATGGCCCCTTGCCACGAAGGTACGCGGGGCGCGGTGAGGCCCTTCCTGCCCCGTGCCGTAAAGGCACGCGGGGGTGGGAAGGAGGCCGGCTCCCTTGCCCCTTGCAATGAAAGCTACGCGGGCTGATGAGCCGTCCCCTGCCCCTTGCCGTAAGGCATGCAGGGGTAGGGTGAAGCCCTTCCTGCCCCATGCCATGAAGCATGCCAGGGGCGGGTGTGCGAGTCCTTCCCTACCCCTGCAGTAAGGCACGCAGGGGCGGGTGAGGCCCTCCCTGCCCTTGTTCGTGCCCGGCACGCGGGGCGGGTGAGGGCCTCCTGACCCTTTGCCGTGAAGGCATGCAGGGGCGTGTGGCCTTCCAGCTACTTGCCAGAGGCATGCAGGGGCGGGTGAGGCCTTCCCTGCTCCTTGCCGGAAAGGCATGCAGGGGTTGGTGAGCCCTCCCTGCCCCCTTGCCATTAAGGCATGCAGGGGCGGGCGAGGCCCCTCCCGTGCCCCTTGCCGTGAAGGCATGCAGGGGCGGGTGCGGCCCTCCCAGCCCCTTGCCCGTCAAGGCATTCAGGGGCGGTGAGGCCGCTCCCTGCCAGTTGGCCGTGAAGGCATGCAGGGTGGTTGAGGACCCTCCCTGCCTCCTTGCCGTGAGGGATGAGGGGCGGGTGATGCCTCCCAGCCCTTTGCCGTGAAGGCATCTGGGGCGGGTGAGGCTCCCCCCCTTGCAGTAAGGCATGCAGGGCACGGGTGAAGGCCCCACCCTGACCCCTTGCCGTGAAGGCATGCCGGGGTGGTGAGGCCCTCCCTGCCCCTTGCCATACAGGCATGCAGGGGCGGGTGAGGCCCGACACCTGCGCCTTGCCATGAAGGACGCGATGTGGTGAGGTCCCTCCCTGCCCCTGTGCCGTGAAGGCACGCGGGTGGCGGGTGAGGCCTTCTCTGTCCCTTGCCGTGAAGGCATGCAGGGGCGGGTGAGGCCCTCACTGCCCCTTGCCGTGAAGGCATACAGGGGCGGGTGAGGCCTCCATGCCCCTTGCCAGAAGGCCCGCAGGCGGGTTGAGGCCTTCCCTGCCCCTTGCCGATTACGCATGCAGATGACAGGTGGGCCCTCCCTGCCCTCTTGCCATGAAGGCACGCGAAGGGCGGGTGAGGCTTTAAACTGCCCCTTGCCGTTGAAGGCATGCGTAGCGGTGGCCCTCCCGGCCCCCTGCCATAGGCACGCAGGGCTGGTGAGGCCCTCCCTGAACCCTCGCCATGAATGCACGCGGGAGCGGGTGATGAGGCCCTCCCGCCCGTGCCGTGAAGTCATGCAGTGGCGGTTAGGGCGCCTCCCTGCCTTTTGATCGTGACAAGCATGCAGGGGTGGGTAAGGCCTTTCTCTGGCCCCTTGCCGGGAAGGTCATGCAGATAGGGTTAGCCCTCCATGCCCCTTGCCGTGAAGGCGAGTGGTGCGGGTGAAGCCCTCCTGCCCCTTGCCGTTGAAGGGCATGCAGGGGCGTGTGAGGCCTCCCTGCCCCTTGCCGTGAAGGCATGCAGGGCGGGTGAGCCCCCCCTGCCCCTTGCCATGAAGGCCCCCGGCGCGGGGTGAGCCCCTCCCTTCCTCTGTCCGTGAAGGCACGCGGGGGGCGGGTGAGGCCTTTCTGTCCCTTGCAGTGAAGGGATGCAGGGGCGGGTGAGGCCGTCCCTGCAGTTTGCCGTGCAGGCACGCGGGGGCGGGTGAGGCCCTTCCTGCCCAATGTCATGAAGGCACGCGGGGGCGGGTGAGACCCTCCCTGCCCCGTGCCATGAAGGCATGCAGGGGCGGGTGAGGCGCTCCCTGCCCCTTGCCGTGAAGGCATGCGGGGTCGGGTGTGGCCCTCCCATCCCCATGCCATGAAGGCACGCGGGGGCGGGTGAGTCCCTCTTTACCCCTTGCCCTGAAGGCACGCAGGGGCGACTAAGGCCCTTCCTGACCGTGGCCGTGAGGCAACGCGGGGGCGGGTGAGGCCTTCCTACCCTTACAGTGAAGGATGCAGGGCGGGGGAGGCCCTCCCTGCCCTGTACCGTGAAAGCATGCAGGGGCGGGTGTGGCCCTCCCTGCCCCGTGCCGTGAAGGCATGCGGGGTCTGGTGAGGCCCTCCCTGCCCCGTGCCGTGAAGGCACGCGAGGGCGGGGTGGAGACCTCCCCTGCCTCCTTGCCGTGAAGGCATGCGGGTTGGCTGAGGCCCTCCCTGCCCCTTGCCATGAGGCCTGCAGGGCGGGTGAAGCCCTCCCTCCCCTTGCCATGAAGGACCTTGGGGGCGGTGTGGGCCCCCCTGCCCACCTTGCTGTGAAGGCATGCGGGGGCGGTTTGAGGTCTTCCCTTCCCTTCCCCTTTGCCGTGAAGCATTCCAGGGCGGGTGAGGCCCTCCCTGCCCCTTGTAGTTTAGACATGCAGGAGCGGGTGAGGCCCTCCTTGCCCCTTGCCATGAAGACACGCAGGTGCGAATAGGCCTTTCCCTGCCCTTGCCGTGAAGGCATGCAGGGGCGGATGAAGGTCCTCTCCCTGCCCCTTGCTATGAGGCATGCAGGGGGGGTGAGGTCTTTACTGCCCCCGTGCCGTGAAGGCACGCGGGGCAGTGTGAGGCCCTTCCTGCCGCCATGCCGTGAAGGCACGCGGGGGCGGTTGAGCCTCTCCATGCCCTTTTCCGTGAGGGCATGCAGGGGCGGGTGAGGCCCTCCCTGCCTCTTGCCTTGATAGCACTCGGGGCTGGGTGAGGCCCTCCCTGCCCCGTACCGTGAAGGCACGCAGGGGCGGGTGAGGCCCTCCCTGCCCCGTGCCGTAAAGGCATGCGGGGGCGGGTGAGGCCGTCCCTGCCCCGTGCCGTGATAGCACGCGTGGGCGGGTGAGACCCTCCCTGCCCCTTGCCGTGAAGGCATGCAGGGGTGGATGAGGCCTTCCCTGCCACTTGCCATGAAGGCACGAAGGGGCGGGTGAGGCCCTCCCTGCCCCTTGCTGTGAAGGCATGCAGGGGTGGGTGAGGCCCTACCTGCCCCTTGCCATGAAGGCATTCAGGGGTGGGTGAGAACCTCCCTGCAACTTGATATGAAGGCATGCAGGGGCGGGTGAGGCGCTCCCTGCCCTGTGGCGCGTAAAGGCATGCAGGGGCGGCTGAGGGCCCTCACCTGCCCCTTGATATGAAGGCAATTCAGGGGCGGGTGAAGCCCTTCCTCCCTGTGGCCGTGAAAGCTGTAGGGGCGGGTGAGGGCCCGCCCTGCCCCTTGTCATGAAGGCACGAGGGGCGGGTGGGCCCATCTGACCCTACCGTGAAGGCATGCAGGGGGGGTGAGGCCCTCCCTGCACCTTGCATGAAGGAACGCAGGACGGGTGAGGAGCCCTCCCTGCCCCTTGCCGTGGCATGCTGGGTGGGTTGAGGCCTTCCAGCCCCTTGCCGTGAAGGCATGCAGGGGCGGGTGAGGCCCTCCCTGCTCCTTGCCATGAAGGCACGCAGGGGCGGACAAGGCCCTCCCTGCCTCATGCCGTGATGGCATGCAGGGGCGGGTGAGGCCCTCCCTGCCCCGTGCCGTGATAGCATGCAGGGGCGGGTGAAGCCCTCCCTGCCCCTTGCCGTAAAGGCATGCAGGGGAGGGTGAGGCCCTCCCTGCCCCTTGCCGTGAAGGCATGCAGGGGCGGGTGAAGCCCTCCCTGCCCCTTGCCATGAAGGCATGCAGGGGCGGGTAGGGCCCTCCCTGCCCTGTGCCTAGAAGGCATGCAGGGGCGGGTGAGGCCCTCCCTGCACCTTGCCATGCAGGCACGCGGGGGCGGGTGAGGCCCTTCCTGCTCCTTGCCGTGAAGGCATGCAGGGGCGGGTTAGCCCTCCCTGCCCCATGCTGTGAAGGCATGCAGGGGAGGGGGAGGCCCTCCCTGCCCCTAACCGTGAAGGCATGCAGGGGCGGGTTAGGCCCTCCCTGCCCCGTGCCGTGAAGGCATGCAGGGGTGGATTAGGCCCTCCCTGCCTTTTATCGTGAAGGCATGCAGGGGTGGGTAAGGCCTTCTCTGCCCCTTGCCGTGAAGGCATGCAGGAGCGGGTTAGGCCCTCCCTGCCCCTTGCCGTGAAAGGGCGTGCGGGGGCGGTTTGAAAACCCTCCCTGCCCCTTGCCGTGGAGGCATGCAGGGGCTGGTGAGGCCCTCCTTGCCCCTTGCCGTGAAGGCATGCAGGGGCGGGTGAGGCCCACCTGCCCTTGCCATGAAGGCCCCCGGGGGCGGGTGACCTCCCTTCCCCTGTGCCGTGAGAAGGCACGCGGGGCGGGTGAGGCTTCCCTGCCCCTTTGCAGTTAAGGATTCAGGGCGGGTGAGGCCGTCCTGCAGTTTGGCCGTGCAGCACGCGGGGGGCGGGTGAGGCCCTTTCCTGCCCATGTCCATGAAGGCACGGCGGGGGCGGGGGAGACCCTCCTGCCCCGTGCCATTTAAGGCTATGCAGGGGCGGGTGAGGGCGACTCCCTGCCCTTGCCGTGAAGGCATGGCGGGGCGGGTGTGGCCCCATTCCCCATGCCCATGAAGGGCACGCGGGGGCGGGTGAGTCCCTCTTTCCCCCTTGCCATGAAGGCACCG
This sequence comes from Chionoecetes opilio, assembly GCA_016584305.1. Taxonomy (NCBI): domain Eukaryota; kingdom Metazoa; phylum Arthropoda; class Malacostraca; order Decapoda; family Majidae; genus Chionoecetes; species Chionoecetes opilio. The sequence goes on along the minus strand of JACEEZ010025953.1, from coordinate 37,443 downwards.
CGGGGCGACTAAGGCCCTTCCTGCACCTTGGCCGTTGAAGGCGACCGCCGGGGGCGGGGGTGAGGCCTTTCCTGCCCCTTTACGTGAAGGCATGCATGGCGGGGGGACCTCCCCCCCTCCTGCCCTGTACCGTGAAGCAATTGGCAAGGGCGGGTGTGGCCACTCCCTTGCCCCGTGTCACAGGGGGGGGGGGGGGGGGGGCCCGTGGAAGGCCATGCGGTGTCCTGGTGAGGCCCATCCCCTGCCCCGTGCCGTGAAGGCACGCGGGGGCGGGTGAGACCCTCCATGCCTCTTGCCGTGAAGGCATGCAGGGGTGGATGAGGCCCTCCCTGCCCCTTGCCATGAAGGCCTGCAGGGGCGGGTGAAGCCCTCCCTCCCCTTGCCATGAAGGCACGTGGGGGCGTGTGAGGCCCTCCCTGCCCCGTGCTGTGAAGGCATGCGGGGGCGGGTGAGGTCTTCCCTTCCCCTTGCCGTGAAGGCATTCAGGGGCGGGTGAGGCCCTCCCTGCCCCTTGTAGTTTAGACATGCAGGAGCGGGTGAGGCCCTCCTTGCCCCTTGCCATGAAGACACGCAGGTGCGGATAAGGCCTTCCCTGCCCCTTGCCGTGAAGGCATGCAGGGGCGGATGAGGTCCTCCCTGCCCCTTGCTGTGAAGGCATGCAGGGGCGGGTGAGGTCTTTACTGCCCCGTGCCGTGAAGGCACGCGGGGGCAGGTGAGGCCCTTCCTGCCCCATGCCGTGAAGGCACGCGGGGGCGGTTGAGCCTCTCCATGCCCTTTTCCGTGAGGGCATGCAGGGGCGGGTGAGGCCCTCCCTGCCTCTTGCCTTGATAGCACTCGGGGCTGGGTGAGGCCCTCCCTGCCCCGTACCGTGAAGGCACGCAGGGGCGGGTGAGGCCCTCCCTTCCCCGTTCCGTAAAGGCATGCGGGGCGTGTGAGGCCGTCCCTCCCCTGCCGTGGGATAGCTGGGGGCGGTGAGACCCTCCCTGCCCCCTTGTGCCGTTAAGCATGCAGGGCGGGTGAGGCCACCCGCTCCCTTGCCATGAATGCACGCAGGGGGCGGACACGCCCTCCCTGCCTCATGCCGTGATGGCATGCAGGGGCGGGTGAGGCCCTCCCTGCCCCGTGCCGTGATAGCATGCAGGGGCGGGTGAAGCCCCCCTGCCCTTGCCGTAAAGGCATGCAGGGGAGGGTGAGGCCCTCCTCACCCTTGCCGTGAAGTCATGCAGGGGCGGTGAAGCCCTCCCTGCCCCTTGCCATGAATGCATGCAGGGGCGGTAGGGCCTCCCTGCCCTGTGCCTAGAAGGCATGCAGGGCGGGGAGCCCTCTCCGGCACCTTGGCCATGCGGCACGCGGGGCGGGTGAGGCCCTTCCTGCGTCCTTGCCGTTGAAGGCATGCAGGGGGCGGGTTATTCCCTCCTGCCCATGCCTGTGAAGGCATGCAGGGAGGGGAGGGCCTCCCTGCCTAACCGTGAAGGCATGCGGGGCGGGTTAGCCTCTCCTGCCCCGTGCCGTGAAGGCATGCATGGGTGGATTAGGCCGCTCCCTGCCTTTTATTCGTGAAAGGCATGCAGGGGTGGGTAAGGCCTTCTCTGCCCCTTGCCGTGAAGGCATGCAGGAAGCGGGTTCGCCCTCCCTGCCCTTGCCGTGAAGGCGCGCGGGGCGTGAAACCTCCCTGCCCCTTTGCCGTGAAGGCATGCAGGGCGGTGCGGCCCTCCCTGCCCCTTGCCGTGAAGGCATGCAGGGGCCGGGTGAGGCCCACCCTGCCCCTTTGCCATGAAGGCCCCCCCGGGGGCGGTGAGGCCCTAACCTCCCTTCCCTGTGCCGTTAAGGCACGCGGGGGCGGGTGGAGCCTTCCCTGCCCTTGCAAGTGAAGGGATGCGGGGGGTGAGGCCGTCCCTGCAGTTTGCCGTGTCAGGCACGCGGGTGCGGGTGAGGCCCTTCCTGCCCAATGTCAGAAGGCACGCGGGGGAGGTGAGGACCCTCCCCTGCCCGTGCTGTGGAAGGCATGCTGGGTGGGTGAGGCCCTATCCTGCCCCCTTGCCATGAAGGCATTCAGGGGTGGGTGAGAACCTCCCTGCAACTTGATATGAAGGCATGCAGGGGCGGGTGAGGCCCTCCCTGCCCTGTGCCGTAAAGGCATGCAGGGGCGGCTGAGGCCCTCCCTGCCCCTTGATATGAAGGCATGCAGGGGCGGGTGAAGCCCTCCCTGCCCTGTGCCGTGAAGCCATGTAGGGGCGGGTGAGGCCCTCCCTGCCCCTTGTCATGAAGGCACGCAGGGGCGGGTGAGGCCCTATTTGACCCTTACCGTGAAGGCATGCAGGGAAGGGTGAGGCCCTCCCTGCCCCTTGCCATGAAGGAACGCAGGGACGGGTGAGGCCCTCCCTGCCCCTTGCCGTGAAGGCATGCATGGGTGGGTGAGGCCTTCCCAGCCCCTTGCCGTGAAGGCATGCAGGGGCGGGTGAGGCCCTCCCTGCTCCTTGCCATGAAGGCACGCAGGGGCGGACAAGGCCCTCCCTGCCTCATGCCGTGATGGCATGCAGGGATGGGTGAGGCCCTCCCTGCCCCGTGCCGTGATAGCATGCAGGGCGGGTGAAGCCCTCCCTGCCCCTTGCCGTGAAGGCATGCAGGGGCGGGTGAGGCCCTCCCTGCCCCTTGCCGTGAAGGCATGCAGGGGCGGGTGTGGCCCACCCTGCCCCTTGCCATGAAGGCCCCCGGGGGCGGGTGAGCCCCTCCCTTCCCTGTGCCGTGAAGGCACGCGGGGGCGGGTGAGGCCTTCCCTGCCCCTTGCAGTGAAGGGATGCAGGGGCGGGTGAGGCCGTCCCTGCAGTTTGCCGTGCAGGCACGCGGGGGCGGGTGAGGCCCTTCCTGCCCAATGTCATGAAGGCACGCGGGGGCGGGTGAGACCCTCCCTGCCCCGTGCCATGAAGGAATGCAGGGGCCGGGTGAGGCGCTCCCTTCCCCTTGCCGTGAAGGCATGCGGGGGCGGGTGTGGCCCTCCATCCCCGATGCCATGAAGGCACGCGGGGGCGGGTGAGTCCCTCTTTACCCCTTGCCATGAAGGCACGCAGGGGCGACTAAGGCCCTTCCTGCACCTTGCCGTGAAGGCACGCGGGGGCGGGTGAGGCCTTTCCTGCCCCTTACAGTGAAGGCATGCAGGGCGGGGGAGGCCCTCCCTGCCCTGTACCGTGAAAGCATGCAGGGGCGGGTGTGGCCCTCCCTGCCCCGTGCCGTGAAGGCATGCGGGGGCTGGTGAGGCCCTCCCTGCCCCGTGCCGTGAAGGCACGCGGGGGCGGGTGAGACCCTCCATGCCTCTTGCCGTGAAGGCATGCAGGGGTGGATGAGGCCCTCCCTGCCCCTTGCCATGAAGGCCTGCAGGGGCTGGTGAAGCCCTCCCTCCCTTGCCATTAGGCCACGTGGGGGCTTGTGAGGCCTCCCTGCCCTGCTGTGAAGGCATCGGGGGCGGGTGAGGTCTTCCCTTCCCTTGCCGTGACGGCAGTCAGGGCGGTTGAGGCCTCCTGCCCCTTGTAGTTTAGACAATGCAGGAGCGGGTGAGGCCCTCCTTGCCCCTTGCCATGACGACACGCGTTGCGTATAAGGCCTTCCTGCCTTGCCGTGAAGGCATGCAGGGCGGATGAAGTCCTCCCTGGCACCTTGCTGTGCAGGCAGCAGGGGCGGGGTGAAAGGTCTTTACTGCCCGTGGCCGTGAAGGCACGCGGGCAGTGAGGCCCTTCCTGCCGCCATGCCGTGAAGGCACGCGGAGGCGGTTGAGCCTCTCCATGCCCTTTTCCGTGAGGGCACTGCAGGGCGGGTGATGCCCTCCCTGCGCTCTTGCCTTGAAGGCACTCGGGGCTGGGTGAGGCCCTCCCTGCCCCGTACCGTGAAGGCATGCAGGGGCGGGTGAGGCCCTCCCTGCCCCGTGCCGTAAAGGCATGCGGGGGCGGGTGAGGCCGTCCCTGCCCCGTGCCGTTGATAGCACGCGTGGGCGGGTGAGACCCTCCTGCCCCCTTCCGTGAATGGCATGCAGGGGTGGAGGAGCCTTCCCTGCCACTTGCCATGAAGCACGAAGGGCGGGTGAGGCCCTCCCTGCCCCTTGCTGTGAAGGCATGCAGGTGGTGTTTAGGCCCTCACCTGCCACCTTGCCATGAAGGCATTCAGGGGTGGTGAGAACCTCCCTGCAACTTGATATGAGGCATGCCAGGGGCGGGTGAAGGCCCTCCCTGCCCTGTGCCGTAAAGGCATGCAGGCTGCTGAGGCCTCCACTGCCACCTTGATATGAAGCTGCAGGGAGCGGGTGAAGCCCTTCCTGCCCTGTGCCGTGAAGCCATGTTAGGGCGGGTGAGGCCCTCCCTGCCCTTGTCATGAGCACGCAGGTCGGGGTGAGGCCCTATCTGACCCTTACGTGAGGCATCAGGGGATGGTGAGGCCCTCCCTGCCCCTGCCATGAGGAACGCAGGGACGGGTGAGGCCCTCCCTGCCCCTTGCCGTGAAGGCATGCATGGGTGGGTGAGGCCTTCCCTGCCCCTTGCCGTGAAGGCATGCAGGGGCGGGTGAGGCCCTCCCTGCTCCTTGCCATGAAGGCACGCAGGGGCGGACAAGGCCCTCCCTGCCTCATGCCGTGATGGCATGCAGGGGCGGGTGAGGCCCTCCTTGCCCCGTGCCGTGATAGCATGCAGGGGCGGGTGAAGCCCTCCCTGCCCCTTGCCGTAAAGGCATGCAGGGGAGGGTGAGGCCCTCCCTGCCCCTTGCCCTGAAGGCATGCAGGGGCGGGTGAAGCCCTCCCTGCCCCTTGCCATGAAGGCATGCAGGGGCGGGTAGGGCCCTCCCTGCCCTGTGCCTAGAAGGCATGCAGGGGCGGGTTAGGCCCTCCCTGCCCCATGCTGTGAAGGCATGCAGGGGAGGGGGAGGCCCTCCCTGCCCCTAACCGTGAAGGCATGCAGGGGCGGGTTAGGCCCTCCCTGCCCCTTGCCGTGAAGGCATGCAGGGGCGGGTAAGGCCCTCCCTGCCCCCTGCCGTGAAGGCATGCAAGGGGGGGTTAGGCCCTCCCTGCTCCTTGCCGTGAAGGCATGCAGGGGCGGGTTAAGCCCTCCCTGCCCCTTGCCGTGAAGGTATGCAGGGGCGGGTGACCCCCTCCCTGCCCCTTGCCGTGAAGGCATGCAGGGACAGGTTAGGCCCTCCCTGCCTCTTGCCGTGAAGGCACGCGGGGGCGGTTCGATTCCCTCCCTGCCCCATGCCGTGAAGGCATGCAAGGGCAGGGGAGGCGCTCCCTGCCCCATGCCATGAAGGGACGCGGGAGCGGGTGAGGCCCTCCCTGCCCCGTGCCGTGAAGGCATGCAGGGCCGGGTGAGACCCTCCCTGTAGCCTGCCGTGAAGGCACGATGGGGCGGGTGAGGCCCTTCCTGCCCCATGCCGTAAAGGCACATGGGGGCGGGTGAGGCCCTCCCTGCTTCGTGCCGTGAAAGCATACAGGGGCGGGTGAGGCCCTCCCTGCCCCGTGCCGTGAAAGCACGCGGGGGCGGGTGAGGCCCTTTCTGCCCCTTGCCGTGAAGGCATGCAGGGTCGGGTGAGACCCTCCATGCCCCCTGCCGTGAAGGAATGCAGGCGCGGGTGAGGCCCTCCCTGCCCCTTGCCGTGAGGGCATGCAGGGGTGGGTGAGGCCCTCCTAGCTCCTTGCCATGAAGGCACGCGGGTCGGGTGAGGCCGTCCCTGCCCCTTGCCGTGAAGGCATGCGGGGGAGGGGAAGGCCCTCCCTGTCCCCTGCCGTGAAGGCATGCAGAGGCGGGTGAGGTCCTCCCTGCCCCTTGCCATGAAGGCACCCTGGGGCGGGTGAGGCCCTCCCTGCCCCGTGCTGTGAAGGAACGCGGGGGCGGGTGAGGCCCTCCCTGCCCCGTGCCATGAAGGCATGCAGGGGCGGATGAGGCCCTCCCTACCCCTTGCCGTGAAGGCATGCAGGGGCGGGTGAGGCCCTCTCTACCCCTAGCGCCGTGAAGGCATGCGGGGGTGGGTGTGGTCCTCCCTGCCCCTTACCATGAAGGCACGCGGGGGCGGATGATGCCCTCCCTGCCCCTTGCCATGAAGGCACGCAGGGGCGGGTGAGGCCCTTCCTGCCTCCTACAATGAAGGATTGCAAGGCGGGGGAGGCACCCCCTGGCCCTTGCCGTGAAGGCATGCAGGGGCGGGTGAAGCCCTCCCTGCCCCTTGCCATGAAGGCATGCAGGGGCGGGTAGGGCCCTCCCTGCCCTGTGCCTTGAAGGCATGCAGGGGCGTGTGAGGCCCTCCCTGCCCCTTGCCATGAAGGCACGCGGGGGCGTGTGACGCCCTTCCTGCCCCTTGCCGTGAAGGCATGCAGGGGCGGGGGAGGCCCTCCCTGCCCCTAACCGTGAAGCCACAGCAGGGGCGGGTTAGGCCCTCCCTGCCCCTTGCCGTGAAGGCATGCAGGGGCGGGTTAGGCCCTCCCTGCCCCATGCCTTGAAGGCATGCAAGGGGGGGTTAGGCCCTCCATGCCCCTTGCCGTGAAGGCATGCAGGGGTGGGTTAGGCCCTCCCTGCCCCTTGCCGTGAAGGCATGCAGGGGCGGGTGACGCCCTCCCTGCCCCTTGCCGTGAAGGCATGCAGGGGCAGGTTAGGCCCTCCCTGCCCCTTGCCGTGAAGGCACGCGGGGGCGGTTCGATTCCCTCCCTGCCCCTTGCCGTGAAGGCATGCAGGGGCAGGGGAAGCGCTCCCTGCCCCATGCCATGAAGGGACGCGGGAGCGGGTGAGGCCCTCCCTGCCCCGTGCCGTGAAGGCATGCAGGGGCGGGTGAGACCCTCCCTGTAGCCTGCCGTGAGTGCACGATGGGGCGGGTGAGGCCCTTCCTGCCCCATGCCGTAAAGGCACATGGGGGCGGGTGAGGCCCTCCCTGCTTCGTGCCGTGAAGGCATGCAGGGGCGGGTGAGGCCCTCCATGCCCCGTGCCGTGAAAGCACGCGGGGGCGGGTGAGGCCCTTCCTGCCCTTTGCCGTGAAGGCATGCAGGGTCGGGTGAGACCCTCCATGCCCCCTGCCGTGAAGGAATGCAGGCGCGGGTGAGGCCCTCCCTGCCCCTTGCCGTGAGGGCATGCAGGGGTGGGTGAGGCCCTCCTAGCTCCTTGCCATGAAGGCACGCGGGTCGGGTGAGGCCGTCCCTGTCCCTTGACGTGAAGGCATGCGGGGGAGGGTGAGGCCCTCCCTGTCCCCTGCCGTGAAGGCATGCAGGGGCGGGTGAGGTCCTCCCTGCCCCTTGCCATGAAGGCACCCTGGGGCGGGTGAGGCCCTCCCTGCCCCGTGCTGTGAAGGAACGCGGGGGCTGGTGAGGCCCACCCTGCCCCGTGCCATGAAGGCATGCAGGGGCGGATGAGGCCCTCCCTGCCCCTTGCCGTGAAGGCATGCAGGGGCGGGTGAGGCCCTCTCTGCCCCTAGCGCCGTGAAGGCATGCGGGGGTGGTTGTGGCCCTCCTTGCCCCTTACCATGAAGGCACGCGGGGGCGGATGAGGCCCTCCCTGCCCCTTGCCATGAAGGCACGCAGGGGCGGGTGAGGCACTTCCTGCCTCCTACAATGAAGGCATGCAAGGCGGGGAGGCACCCCCGGGCCCTTTTGCCGGAGGCATGCGGGGCGGGTGAAGCCTTCCCTGCCCCCCCCCCCCNCGGGGGTTTGCCCTCCGCCCCTTGCCGTGAAGGCTGCAGGGGGGTTAGCCTCCCTGCCCTTGCCGGAGGCGGGGCGGTCGATTCCCTTCCTGAACCCCCTTGCCGGTGAAGGCATGCCAGGGGACATGGGGAAAGCGCTCCCTGCCCATGCCATGAAGGGACGGGGAGCGGGTGAGGCCCTCCCTCCCCCGGCCGTGAAGGCATGCGGGGGCGGGTGAGACCCTCCTGTAGCCTGCCGTGAGTGCACGATGGGGGGTAGGCCCTTCCTGCCCCATGCCGTAAAGGGCACATGGGGGGGTGAGGCCCCCCCTGCTTCGTGCCGTGAAGGATGCAGGGGCGGGTGGGGCCTCCATGCCCCGTGCCGTGAAAGCACGCGGGGGCGGGTGAGGCCCTTCCTGCCCTTTCCCGTGAAGGCATGCAGGGTCGGGTGAGACCCTCCATGCCCCCTGCCGTGAAGGAATGCAGGCGCGGGTGAGGCCCTCCCTGCCCCTTGCCGTGAGGGATGCAGGGGGGTGGTGAGGCCCCCCTAGCTCCTTGCCATGAAGGCACGCGGGTGGTGAGGCCGTCCCTGTCCCTTGACGTGAAGGCATGCGGGGGAGGGTGAGGCCCTCCCTGCCCCCTCCCCGTGAAGGCATGCAGGGCGGGTGAGGTCCTCCTGCCCCTTGCCATGAAGGCACCCTGGGCGGGTGAGGCCTCCCTGCCCCGTGCTGTGAAGGAACGCGGGGCTGGTGAGGCCCCCCTGCCCCGTGCCATGAAGGCATGCAGGGGCGGATGAGGCCCTCCCGCCCTTGCCGTAAAGGCATGCAGGGGCGGGTGAGGCCCTCTCTGCCCCTAGCGCCGTGAAGGCATGCGGGGGTGGTTGTGGCCCTCCCTGCCCCTTACCATGAAGGCACGCGGGGGCGGATGAGGCCCTCCCTGCCCCTTGCCATGAAGGCACGCAGGGGCGGGTGAGGCACTTCCTGCCTCCTACAATGAAGGCATGCAAGGCGGGGGAGGCACCCCCTGGCTCTTGCCGTGAAGGCATGCAGGGGCGGGTGAAGCCTTCCCTGCCCCGTGCAGTGAAGGCACGCGGGGGCGGGTGAATCCCTCCCTGCCCCTTGCCATGAAGTTACGCGGTGGCGGGTGAAGCCTTCCCTGCCACTTGCCGTGAAGGCATGCAGGGGCGGGTGAGGCCATCCCTGCCCCTTGCCATGAAGGCATGCAGGGGCGGATGACGCCCTACCTGTCCCTTGCCATGAAGGCACGCAGGGGAGGATGAAATCCTCCCTGCCCCTTGCCATGAAGGCACGCAGGGACGGGTGAGGCCCTCCTTGCCCCTTGCTGTGAAGGCATGCACTGGCGGGTGAGGCCCTCCCTGCCCCTTGCCATGAAGGCATGCAGGGGCGGGTGAGGTCCTCCCTGCTTCTTGCCATGAAGGCACACATGGACGGGTGAGGCCATCCCTGCCCCTTGCCGTGAAGGCATGCACGGGCACGTGAGGCCTTCCCGGCCCCTTGCCGTGAATAGAAGGCATGCAGGGGCGGGTGAGGCCCTCCCTTCCCCGTGCCGTGAAGGCACGCGGGGGCGGGTGAGGCATGCACGGGCGGGTGAGGCCCTCCCTGCCCCGTGCCGTGAAGGCATGCAGGGGCGGTAGAGGCCGTCCCTGCAGCTTGCCGTGAAGGCACGCGGAGGCGGGTGAAGCCCTTCCTGCCCAATGCCGTGAAAGCACGCGGGGGCGGGTGAGGTCCTCCTTGCCCCGTGCCATGAAGGCATGCAGGGGCGGGTGAGGCCCTCCCTGCCCCGTGCCGTGAAGGCACGCGGGGGCTGGTGAGGCCCTTCCTGCCTCATGCCGTGAAGGCACGCTGGGGTGGATGAGTCCCTCCCTGCCCCTAGCCGTGAAGGCATACAGGGGCGGGTGAGGCCGTCCCTGCCCCTTGCCATGAAGGCACATTGGGGCGGGTGAGGCCCTCCCTGCCCCGTGCCGTGAAGGCACGCAGGGGCGTGTGAGGCCCTCCCTGCCCCGTGCAGTGAAGGCACGCAGGGGCGGGTGAGGCCCTCCCTGCCCTGTGCCGTGCCGGCAGGTGGGGGCGGGTGAGGCCCTTCCTGCCCCTTGCCGTGAAGGCATGCAGGGGCGGGTGAAGCCCTTCCAGCCACTTGCCATGAAGGCATGCAGGGGCGGGTGAGGCCCTCCCAAACATGCCGTGAAGGCATGAGGGTGGTGAGGCCCTCCTCGCCCTTGCGAGAAAGGCATCAGAAGCGGGGTGAGGCCTCAAAGCCCCTTGCCATGAAGGCATGCAAGGGGGCGGGTGAGGCCCTCCTGACCTGCCGTGAAAGGCATGCAGGGTCGGGTGAGGCCCTCCTAGTCCCTGCCATGAAGGCATGCAGGGCGGGTGAGGCCCTCCCTGCCCATTGCCGTGAGGGCATGCAGGGGGCGGGTGATGGCCTCCCAGGCCCCTGCAGTCAACGGCATTCAGGGGCGGGTGAGGCAACTCCCGGCCTACTTGCCGTGAAGGCTTGCAGGGTGGGTGAGCCTCCTGCACTTTCCGTGAGGGCATGCAGGGGCGGGTGATGCCCTCCCAGCCCTTGCCGTAAAGGCATGCAGGGGGGGGTGATGCATTCCTTGCCTTGCAGTGAAGGCGTGCAGGTGCGGGTTGAGGCCCCCTGCCCTTGTCATGAATGGCATGCAGTGGGTGGGTGAGCCTCCCTGTCCCTTAGCATGAAGGCATGAGGGGCGGGTGAGGACCACCTGCGCCTGAAATGAAGCACGCGATGTGAGTGAGGCCCTCCCTGACCGTGTCACGTGAGGCACGCGTTGCGGGATGGCACCTTCTTGCCTCTTGCCGTGAAGGCAGGAAGGGGCGGGTGAGCCCTTCCAGCCATTGCCGATGAAGGCACTACAGTAGCGGGTGGAGCCCTCCCTGCCCCCTGCCATGAAGGCACGCATGGCTGGGTGAGGCCCTCCCTGCCCCTCGCCATGAAGGCACGTGGGGGCGGGTAAGGCCCTCCCTGCCCCGTTCCGTGAAGGCACGCGGGGGCGGGTAAGGCTCTCCCTGACCCGTGCGTGAAGGCATGCGGTGTGGTTGAGGCCCTACCCTGCCCTTGCCGTGAGGAGCATGCAGGGGCGGGTGAGGCCCTCCAGCCCCGCCGTAAAGGCACGCAGGGGGGGGTGAGCCTTCCTGCCCTAGCAGTGAAGGCAGCAGGGGCGGGTGAGGCCCCCACTGCCCCTTGTCATGCAGCATGAAGGGGTGGGTGAGGCCTCAGTCCCTTGCATGAAGGCATGAAGGGGCGGGTGAGGCCACCCTGCGCCTGCAATGAAGGCACGCGATGGTGAGTGAGGCACTCACGCCCGTGCCGTGAGGCACGCGGGTGCGGGGGAGGACCTTCTCCCCCCCCCTTTCCCTCCCTGACTCTTGCGTGAAGGCAGAAGGGGCGGGTGAATCCTTCCAGCCCACTGCGTGAAGGATACAGGAGCGGGTGGAGCCTACCATGCCCCCTGCCATGAAGGCACGCATGGCTGGGTGGAGGCCCTCCCGCCCCTCGCCATGAAGGCACGTGGGGGAGGGTAAGGCCCTCCTGCCCTGGGCGTTGAGGCACGCGGGCGGGTAAGGGTTCCCTGCCCCGTGCCGTGAAGGCACGCCGGAGCGGGTGAGGCCCTCCCTGCCTCTGCGTAATGGCATGCAGGGGGGGTTAGGGTCCTCCCTGACCCTTGCGCGAAGGCATGCAGGTCGGGTGAGGCCCTCCCTGCCCCAAGTATACAAGTTAGGACAGCAGGGGCGGGTTAGACCCTCCCTGCCCTTGCCGTGAGGCATGGCAGGGGGTTCGGCCCTCCCTGACCCTTACCGGTATGGCATGCAGGGGCAAGGATAGGCCCTCCATGCCCCTTGCGTGAAGGCATGCAGGGGCGGATAGGCCCCCAATGCCCTTTTATCGTGAGGCATGCAGGGGCGTGTAAGGCCTTCTCTGCCTTGCCGTGAATGGCATGCAGGGAGGGGTTAGGCCTCTCCTGCACATTTGCCGTGAAGGCAAGGGGCGGCGGGTCCCGACCCGCCCCCGCGTGCCTTCACGGCAAGGGGGCAGTGGAGGGCCTAAAAACCCGCTCCGCATCCTTCACGGCAAAAAGGCAGAGAAGAGAAGGCCTTACCCGCCCCTGCATGCCTTCACGATAAAGGGCAGGGAGGGCCGAATTCCGCCCTGCAGCTTCACGGCAAGGGGAAGGGAGGGACTACATCCTGCCCCTGCATGCCATAACGGAAGGGCAGGGAGGGCCGAACCCGGCCATGACATGCCTTCAAGGCAAGGGGCAGGAGGGTCAACCGCCCCTGCTGGCCTTAACGGTTAAGGGGCAGAGAGGGCACTCACCCGGACCTGGCATGCCTCCGGCAAGGGGAAGGTGAGGATCCTAACCCGCCCCTGCATTCCATTACAGCAGAGGCAGGGAGGGGCATCACCCGCTCGGCGTGCCTTCCACGGCACGGGGCAGGGAGAGCCTTAACTCCGGCCCACGCAGTGGCCGTCAACGGACGGGCAGGGAGGGCCTACCCGCCCCCAAGTGCTTCATGGCGGAGGTGGCAGGGAGGGCCTCACCCAGCTATGTCGTGCCTCATGGCAGGGGGGGCAGGGACGCGGCTCCACCCGCTCCTGATGCTTCCCGGCAAGGGGCTGAAGAGGATTCACCCCGCCCCTGCAGCCTTTCACGGCAAGAGGCAGAGAAGGCCTCACCCGCACCCGCGTGCATTCACGGAACGGGGCAGGAGGCCTCACTCACCAGCGCGCGACTATTGCAAAGGCGCCAGGGTGGGCCGACCCGCCCCTGCATTGCCTTCATTGGCAAGGGGGACAGGAGGGCCTCATCCCACCCCTGCATGCCCCTTCATGGACAAGGGGCAGGGGGGGCCTCACCCGCCCCCCTGCATGCTTCACTGCTAGGGGCAGGAAGGCCCACCCCCCCCCTGCATGCCTTTACGGCAATGGGTGGGAGGCCCCCGCCCTGCATGCCCTCACGGGAAGGGCAGGGAGGGGCCTCACCCACCCCTGCATGCCTCACGGCACGGGGCAGGAGAGCCTGCACCCGCCCCGAGTGCTTAACGGCACGGGCAGGTGAGGGACTTAACCCGGCCCCCACGTGCCCTTCATGGCGAGGGGCCAGGGGAGGGCCTCACCCAGCCATGCGTGCCTTCATGGCAGGGGGCAGGGAGGGCTCCACCCGCTCCTGTATGCCTTCACGGCAAGGGGCTGGAAGGGCTTCACCCGCCCCTGCATGCCTTCACGGCGAGAGGCAGAGAAGGCCTCACCCGGCACCGCGGGCCTTCACGGCACGGGGCAGGAGGGCCTACTCACCATCGCGTCGTCTGTCATGCAAGGCGCAGGGTGGGCCCACCCGCCCCTGCAGCCTTCATGGACAAGGGACAGGGAGGGCCTCCACCCACCCCTGCATGGGACTTCATGACAAGGGGCAGGGGTGGCCTCACCGCCACCCGCATGCTCACGGCAAGGGGCAGGAAGGCCTCACCCCCCCTGCATGCCTTACGGCAAGGGGCTGGGAGGACCTCACCCGCCCTGCATGCCCTCACCGGCAAGGCGGCAGGGAGGCCTCACCACCCCTGCAAGCCTTCACGGCAAGGAGGGAGGGCCTCACCGCCCCTGAAATGCCTGACGGGCAAGGGGCGGGAAGGCTATCACCGCCCCGCAGGCCCTCCACGGCAAAGGGCAGGAGGGCCTCACCCGGACCCTGCATGCATTATGGCAAGGGACAGGAGGCCTCACCCGCCCCTGCATGCCTTCACGGCAAGGCGGCAGGGAGGGCCTCACCCGCCCCTGCATGCTTATTGCAAGGGGCCCCTGGAGGGGCCTCAAAAGATATGATGCCTTCTCGGCAAGGGGCAGGAGGGCCTCACCCACCTTCATGCCTTCACGGCATGTGATAGTGAGGGACTCACCCGCCCCTCTGCATGCCTTATGGCAAGTGGCGGAAGGCTCACCCGCCCCTGCATGCCTTCACTGCAAGGGGCAGGAAAGGGCGCCTTCACACCCCCCCACCTGCCGGCCACGGCACAGGGCAGGGAGGGCCTCACCCGCCCTGGTGCCTTCACTTGCACGGGGCAGGGCGAGGACCTCAAACGCCCCGCGAGCCTTCACGTCACGGGGCAGGGAGGGCCTCACCCGCCCCAAGGGGCTTCAGCGGCAAGGTGCATGGACTGGCCTCACCCGCCCCTGTATGCCTTCACGGCTAGGGCAGGGAGGGACCTCATCCCAACCCCAGCGTGCCTTCACGGCAATGAGGGCAGGTAAGGGCCTCACCAGCCCCGCCGTGCCTCACCGGCACTGGGCAGGGAGGGCCTCACCCGGCCCTGATGCTCAGGCACGGGGCCGGAGGACCTCACCGCCCCGCTGGCGTTCACGGCATTGGGCAGGAAGGGCTCACCCGCCTCCGGTGCCTTCCACGGCAAAGCGCAGGGAAGGGCATCTAACGCCCCTGCATGCCTCACGGGCCACGAGGGGCAGGGAGGGCCTCACCCGCCCGGCAGGTCTCTACCCGCCCCGCGTGCCTTCACGGCACGGGGAATGGAGGGCCTCACCCGCCCCTGCAGGCCTTCTATTCACGGCAAGGGGCCGGGAAGCGGCCTCACGCTGCCCGTGCATGCTTCACAGGGGCAAGGGCAGGGATGGTCCCACCCGGTCCATGTGTTGCATTCATGGCAAGAGAGGGAGGACCTGCACCCGCCCCTGCATGGCGCATGGCAGGGCAGGGAGGGCCTCACCCGCCAGGCATGCCTCACAGCAAGGGGCAAGGAGGGCCTCACCCGTCCCTAGCGTGCCTCATGGCAAGGGGCAGGGAGGATTTCATCCTCCCCTGCGTGCTTCATGGCAAGGGACAGTTAGGGCGTCATCCGCCCATGCTGCCTTCATGGCAAGGGGCAGGGATGCCTCACCCGCCCCTGCATGCCTTCAGGCAAGTGGCAGGAAGGCTTCACCCGCCACGCGAAATTCATGCAAGGGCAGGAGGGATTCACTAGCCCCCGCGGCCGCACGCACGGGGCAGGGAAGGCTTCAACAGCCCCCTGCATGCCTTCACGGCAAGAGCCAGGGGGTGCCCACCGACGCATGAATTCATGTAGGAGCAGGAAGTGCCTCACCCGCCCAGCGGCTTCATGGAAGGGGCAGGGAGGGCCTCATCCGCCCCGCGTGGCCTTCCATGGTAAGGGGCAGGGAGGGCCACAACACCCCCGCATGCCTTCACGGCGATTAGGGGCAGAGCAGGGGCCCACCAGCCCCTGCATGCCTTCACGGCAAGGGGCAGGGAGGGGGGGCCTTCATCCGCCCATGCATGCCTCGTGGCACGGGGCAGGGTGGCCTCACCAGCCCCCGCGTTCTTACAGCAAGGGGCAGGGAGGGCATCACGCCCCCAGGGGCCTGCTGGCAAGGGCAGGGAGGAACTCACCCGCCCTGCATGCCATTCACGGCAGGGGACAGGGAGGGCCTACCATCCCCCGCATGCCTTCACGTCAAGGGACAGGACGGCCTCACCCGACCCGCGTGCCCTTCCATGGCAAGGAGCTTAGGAGGGCCTAACCCACCCTCTGCATGCCTCACGGCAAGGGCAGGGAGGGCCCTCACCCGCGCCTGCATTCCTTTCACGGCAGGGGGCAGGAGGGTCTCACCGACCCTGCATTGCCATTCAGGCAAAAGGCAGGAAGGGCCCTTCACCCGCCCCCGCGTGCTTCACGGACGGGGCACGGGAGGGCCACACCCGCCCCTGCATGACCTGCACGGCACGAAAAGCAGGAGGGCCTCACCCTCCCCCATTGCCTTTACGGCCCCATGGGGCAGGAAGGGCCTGCACCAGCACCCATCGGCACTCACGGCAGGCACAGGGAGGGTCTCACCCGCCACTGCATGCAGGTCAATGGCCACGGGGCAGGGAGGGCCTCACCACCCCCGCGTCCCTTAATGGCATGGGGCAGGGAGCGATTCCTCATGCCACCTGCATGCCTTCACGGCAAGGTGCAGGGAGGGAACGAACCCGACCCCGCGTGCCTTCACGGCAAGGGGCAGGCGAAGGGCCAAACCTGCCCCTGCATCGACTTCCACGGCAAGGGGCAGGAGGCGTCACCGCCCCTGCATGCCTTCCGGCAAGGGGCAGGGAGGGCCCTAACCCACCCGTGCAGACTCACTGGCAAGGGTGCATGAGGGCCTAACCCCCTTGCTGCCTTCTAAGGCAATGGGGAAGGGAGGGTAACCGCCCGCATGCCTTCACGGAAGGGCAGGGAGGCCTAACCCGCCCTGCTGGGCTAACGGTAGGGGCAGGGAGGGCCGCCCCGCCCCTGCAGCCTTCACGGCAAGGTGCAGGAAGGGCGACAAGCCCCCGCGATGCCCACATGGAAAGGGGCAGGAGGGCCTCACACGGCCACTGCATGCCTCAAGCACAGGGCAGGGAGGGCCCACCCGCCCCGCATGCCTTCATGGGCAAGGGGGCAGGAGGGCTTCACCCGCCCATGCATGACTTCACGGAAGGGCCAGGGGGTGCCTACCCGGCCTTGCAAGCTTCATTGTAGGGAGGCAGCGAAGGGCCCACCGCCCCTGCTGTGCATTCATGGCAAGGGGCAGTTGAGGGAATCATCAGCCCCTCGTTTGCCCTCATGGTAAGAGGGCAGGAGGACCACACCACCCAGCATGCCTTCACGGCGCTAGGGGTAGAGAGGGCATCACCAGCTGCTGCCTTCACGGCAAGGGGTTACGGGGAGGCATCATCCGGCCCTGCATGCCTTCATGGCACGGGCAGGGAGGGCCTCAACCGCCCCGCGTTCTCTCACAGCACGGAGGCAGGGAGGCATAAACAGCACACCAGGGGGCCTTCATGGCAAGGAGGCAGGGAGGACCTCACACGCCCCGCATGCCTTCACTGCAGGTGGACAGGGGAGGGCCTCCCCCTCCCCCGCATGCTTTCACGGCAAGGGGACAGGGACGGCTCACCCGACCCGCGTTGCCTTCATGGCAGAGGAGATAGGAGGGATCAACCACCCCGCATGCCTCACGGCAATGGGGCAGGGAGGGCCTCACCCCGCGCCTGAATTTCCTCAACGGCAATGGGGGCATGGAGGGTCTACCGACCCATGCCTTCACGCAAGGGGCAGAAAGGGCCCAACCGAACCCGCGGCTTTCACGGAACGGGGCCAGGGAGGGCCTCACCGCCACTTGTACTGCTTTAAACGGCACGCTAGAGGGAGGGCCCACCCGCCCCCATGTTCCTTTACGGCATGGGGCAGGAAGGGCTCCAACGCAACCAGCGTGCCTCACGGCAGGCACCGGAGGGTCTCCCGGCCCTGCATCACCCTTCACGGCACGGGGCAGGGAGGTCCTCACCGCCGCGGTCCCTCATGGATGGGTCAGGTAGAGCGCACTCCCAAGCCCTGCATGCTTCACTGAATGGGGCAAGGAGGGAATAGAACGCCCGCGGCCTTCAACGGCAAGCAGGCAGGGAGGGCTAACCTGTTCCAGCATGCCTTCACGGCAAGGGGCAGGAGGAGGGTCACCCGCCCTTTGCATACCTTCACGGTCAAGGGGCAGGGAGGGCCTAACCCGCCCTGCATGCTTCACGGCAAGGAGCAGGAGGGCCTGAACCCCCCTTGCAGCCTTCACGGCAGGGGTGACAGGGAGGGGCCACCCCGCCAGCATGCCTTCACGGCAAGGGGCAGTGGAGGGCACAACCCGCCCCGCATCCTTCTCACGGTGAGGGGCAGGGAAGGGCTCCCCTCCCTGCAGTCCCTCACAGCATTGGGGCAGGAGGGTCAACACGCCCCGGCATGTCCTTTAGGCACAGGGCAGGGGAGTGCCCTACCCGCCCGCATGCCCTTCAGGCAAGGGGCAGGGAGCGGCGTCACCGACCCGCATGCCTTCAGGGACAAGGGGCAGGTGAGGCCTCACCCTCCCCGAGCTCTACGGCAAGGGGCAGCGGAGGGCTGCACCCGCCCCTGCATGCTATCACGGCAACGGGGCAAGAAGGGCCTCCCCGCCCATGCATGCCATACGGCATGAGGCAGGGAGGGCCTTGTCCGCCCCTGAGTGCCTTCATGAGCACGGGCAGGGAGGCCTACCCGCCCCTGCATGCCTTCAAGGCAAGGGGCTGGGAAGGCTCACCCACCATGCATGCTCACGCACAGGGGCAGGGAGGGCAATCACCGTACCGCGTTCCTTCATGGCAAGGGGAGGGAGGGCCTCACCCTCCCCTGCATGCCTTACGGTCAAAGGTCAGAAGGGACTCACAGCCCCTGCGTGCCTTCATGACAAGGGGCAGGGAGGGCTCACCCGACCCCTACATGGCTTCACGGCAACAGGGCAGGGGCGGGCTTCACCCGCCCCTGCATGCTTCATATCAAGGGGCAGGGAGGGCCTCAGCCGCCCCTGCAGCTTACGGCCCAGGGCCAGGGGAGGGCCTCACCAGCCCCTGCATGCCTTCATATCAAGTGCAGGGAGGTTCTCACCACCCCTGAATGCCTTCCATGGCAAGGGGAGGTGGGGCTCACCCACCCTGCATGCCTTCACAGCAAGGGCAGGGAGGGCCTCACCCGACCCCTCGTGCCTTCATGGCAATGGCAGGGAAGGCCTCATTCCACCCTGCAATGCCTTCACAGGCAAGGCGCAGGGAGGGTCTCACCCGCCCAGCGTGCTATCACGGCACGGGGCAGGGAGGCCCCCTGCCCAGCATGCCTTTACTGCACGGGGCAGGGAGAGGGCCCACCCGCCCCTGCGTTGGCATTCACGGTTACGGGGGCAGGTGAGGGCCCACCCAGCCCGAGTTGCCTTCAAGGCAAGAGGCAGGGAGGGCTCTCACCCGCCCATTATTGCCCTCACGGAAAAATGGCATGGAGAGCTCAACCGCCTCCGCGTGCCATTACCGCACGGGCAGGAAGGGCCTCACTGCCCCGCGTTGCTTCACGGCACGATGGGCAGTAAGACATCCACCCGCCCCTGCAATGCCTTCACAGCAAGGGGCATGGAGAGTAGGACCTCATCGACCCTGCATGCTCACGGCAAGGGCAGGGAAGGCCTTATCCGCACCTGGTGTCTTCTGCAAGGGGCAAGGAGGGCCCACCCGCTCCGCCATGTCTAAAAACTACAAGGGGCAGGGAGGGCCTCAAACCGCCCTGAATGCCTCACGGCAAGGGGAAGGGAAAGGGACCCTCACCCGCCACCCGCATGCATTTCAATCACGGGGCAGGGAGGCGCTCACACGCGCCCAAGGGCCTTAATGGCAAGGGGAGGAGGGCTTCAACCCGCCCATGAAGGCATTCTGGCAAGGGGCAGGAGGGCTCATCCACACATGCAGGCCTTCACGGCCAGACATGGAGGGTCTCACCCGCCCCCGCGTGCCTTCACGGGAAGGGGCAGGGAGGGCCTCACCACCCCCGCTGCCTTCACGCACGGGGCAGGGAGGCCACACCAGCCCGCCCATGATTTCACGGTACAGGGCAGGGACCGGGCCTCCCCCGCCCTGCAGCCTCACTGTAAGGGGCGAGGAAGGCCTCACCAGCACCCCGCGTGCCTTACGGCAGGTGACAGAAGGGCCTTAGTCGCCCCGGTGCCTCATGGCAAGGAGTAAAGAGGGACTCACCCGCCCCCGCGTGCCTTCATGGCATGGGGAGGTAGGGCCACAAACCGGCCCCCCGCATGCCTGCACGGCAGGGGCAGGAGCGACTCCAACCCGCCCCTGCATGCTTCATAGGCACGGGCAGGGCGGGTCTCAACCGCCCCCGCGTGACTTCAGAATGGGCAGGAAGGGTCACCCGCCAGAGTCATGCACGGCAAACGCAGGGACGGCCTCACCCCGCCCTGCATCACTTCACTGCAGGGGAGGAAGCGTATCAACCCCCCACCGCGGCCTCACGGCACAGGGAAGGGAGGGGCTCACACCGCCACCCGGGGGCCTTCATGGCAAGGGCAGGTGGGCCTCACCCGCCCTGCATTGCCTTAACGCAAGTGGGCAGGGAGCGGCCTCACCCGCCCCGCAGCCTCACGGCAAGGGGAAGGGAGGGCTACACACGCCCGCAGCTACACCGCACGGGGCAAGGAGGGCTCGACCCGCCCCGCATGCCATCACGGCATGAGGCAGGGAGGGCCTTGTCCGCCCCTGGTGCCTTCATAGAAAGGAGCAGGGAGGAGCACAACCGCCCCCTGCAGGCCTTCCACGGCAAGGGGCTGGGAGGCCTCACCCACCCATGCATGCCTTCACGAAGGGTGCAGGGAGGGCCCACCCGTCCCTGCGTTACCTCATGGCAAGGGGCAGGGAGGGCACTTACCTTCCCTGCAGCCTTCACGGTAAGGGTCAAATAGGGCCTCACCCGCCCAGGCGTGCCTCATGACAAGGGGAAGGGAGGTGACTCACCCCGCCCCTTACAGGGCTTCACGGCACAGGGCAGGGAGAGGCTTCACCCGCCCCTGCAAGCCTAAATCAAAGGTGCAGGGAGGGCCTCAGCGCCCCTGCAAGCTTTACGGCATCAGGGCATGGAGGAGCCTCACCCGCCCGCATGCATTCATATCCAAAGTGCAGGGAGTTCTCACCCACCCATGAATGACCTTCATGGCAAGGGGCAGGTTAGGCACTTCACCCACCCCTTGCAGCTTTAACAGCAAGGGGCAGGGAGGGCCTACACCCGTCCCCTTCGTGCCTTCATGGCAAGTGGAGGGAAGGCCCATCCACTGCAGCCCTTTTCACGGCAAAGGGCAGGGAGGGTCTCCACCGCCCCACGCGTCGCTAGTAACGCACGGGGGCATGGACGGCCCACCCGCCCCCGCTATGCCCTTTACGGCACGGGGCAGGGAGGGCCTCACCCGCCCCTGCATGCCTCACGGTACGAGGGCAGGGAGGGCCTCGAGCCAGCCCCGAGGCCTTCAAGGCAAGAGGGCAGGAAGTGGCCTCACCCGCCCTGCATGCCCTCACGGGAAAAAAAAAAAAGGGCATGGAGAGGCTCAACCGCCCCGCCGCGTGCCTTGTCACGGCCAAGGGGCAGGAATGGGCTCACCTGCCCCCGCGTGACTCACGGCACGGGGCAGTAAAGACCTCACCGCCCCTACATTCCTCACATCAAGGGGGCAGGGAGACATCACCAGCCCCTGCATTCCTTTCCACGCGGGAGGGAAGGCCTTATCCGCAACCTCGCGCTGTCTCATGGGCAAGGGGCAAGGTAGGGCCTCACCCGCTCCTGCCATGTCTAAACTACAAGTGGCAGGGAGGGCCTCACCCGCCCTCTGAAGCCATTCACTGCAATGGGAAATGGAAAAGAACCGCACCGCCCCGCATGCTTCACAAGCACGGGCAGGGATGGGCCGGGCTCACACGACCCCAAGTGCATTGATGGCAAGGGGAGGGAGGCTTCACCACGCCCCTGCAGGCCTTCATGCGCCAGGGGCAGGGAGGGCCTCATCCACCCCTGCATGCCTTCACGGCAAGAGGCATGGAGGGGTACTCACCCGCCCCCCGCGTGCCTCACGGCACGGGCAGGGAGGCCCACCAAGCCCCCGCATGCCTTAACGGCACGGGGCAGGGAGGGCCCACCACCCTGCCCCTTGCATTGCTTTCACGGTACAAGGGCAGGGAGGTGCCTCCCCCGCCCTGCTGCCTCACTTGTAAGGGCAGGAAAGGGCACTACTAACCAGCCCCCGCGGCCTTCACGGCAAGTGCAGGAAGGGCCTATAGTCGCCCTCTGCGTGCCTTCATGGCAAGGGGTAAAGAGGGACTCAGCGCCCCCGCCGCCTGCCTTCATGGCATCAGGATGGGAGGGACACAACACGATCCCGCATGCCTTCACGGCAAGGGGCAGGGAGCGCACTCACCTGCACCCTGGCATGCCTCATGGCACAGGGGCAGGGAGGGTCTCACCCGCTCCCGCGTGCCTCATGACATTTGGGCAGGAAGGGCCTCACCCGCCCCCGCCGCGCATGCACGGCAAGCAGGGACGGCCTCACCCGCCCCTGCATCCCTTCACTGCAAGGGGCAGGGGAAGGCCTCACCCTGCCCCCCGCTGCCTTCACGGCACAGGGAAGGGAGGGCTCACCCGCCCCCGGGGAGGGCCTTCACATGGCAAGGGGCAGGGTGGGCCTCACCCGCCCCTGCATGCCTTCACGGCAAGGGGCCGGGCGGGCATCACCCGCCCCTGCATGCCTTCACGGCAATGGGCAGGGAGGGTTTCACTCGCCCCCGCGCGCATTCACGGCAAGGGCAGGGAGGGCCTAAACCCGCGGCATGCCCTCAGGCAAGGGGCAGAGAAGGCCTACCACCCCGCCAGCCTCACGTCCTCAGAAAAAAGGCAGGGGGGTCGGGCCTAATCCACCCAGCAGCCTTCCACGGCACGGGGCGAGGGAGGGCCTAACCCGCCCCTGCAGCCGTCACGGTTAGGGGCCAGGGTAGGCCTCCCCCTCACCTGCATGCTTCACAGCCATGGGGCAGGGAGGGCATAACCCGCCTGCATGGCTTACGCAAGGAGCAGGAAGGGCACACCCGCACCCCGCGGCCTGCATGGCAATGTGCAGGGAGGGCCTCACCCGCCCCTGCAGCCTTCTAGGCAACAGGGCAGGGGAGGGCCTACCCGCCCATGCATGCCTCATGGCAAGGGGCAGGGGAGGGCCTGCACCCGCTCCACGCAGGGCCTTCACGGCAAGGGCGGGATGGCCTACCCTCCCATGCACGCCTACGGCAAGGGGCCAGGGAGGGCTGTCACCCGCCAGATGCTATCGGGCACGGGGCAGGGCAGGCTCACCCGCCCCGGCATTGCACACGGATGAGTCAGGGAGGGCCTTTGTCCGCCGCGTGCCGTCATGGCAAGAGCAGGGAGGGCCTCACCCGCCCATGCATGCCTCACGGCAAGGGGGCAGGAGGGTTCCTCAAACCGACACGGCATGCATATCACGGAAACGGGGCAGGGACGGCCTCACCTCCTAGAATGCCTTACGGCACGGGGAGGGAAGGGCCCTCTCACCCGCCCCTGGTGCCTCACCGGAAGGTAGGGAGCCTCAACCAGCCCCGAGTGCTATCAAGCAAAGGAGGCACAGGGAGGGACTCACAGCCCCGCATCCCTCACGGAAAAGGCTGGAGAGGCTCAACCGCCACCGCGTGCCTCAACGATGGGCGAAGGGCCCACCTGCCCCCGCGTGCCTTCACGGCACGGGGCAGAGTAAAGACCTAACCGCCCTGCCAGTCCTCACAGCAAGGGCATGGTAGGACCTCATCCGCCACGCATGCCTTCACGGCACGGCAGGAAGGCGTAAATCAAGCCACCTGCGTTTCATTTGCAAGGGGGCAAGGAGGGCCTCACCCGCTCCTGCATGTCTAAACTACAAGGGGCAGGGAGGGCCGCACCCGCCTGAATCTTCAACGGCAAGGGGAAAGGGAGACCTCCACCGTCCAGCATTGCCTTCACAGCACGGGGCAGGGAGGGCTCACACGCCCCCACGTGCCTTCATGGCAAGGGGAGGGAGGGTTCACCCGCCCTGCAGGCCCTCATGGCAAGTGCAGCGGAGTGCTCACCACCCTGCATGCCTTCACGGCAAGAGGCAACATGGAGGGTCTTCACCGCCCCGCGTGCCTCTCACGGCACGGGCAGGCGACGAGGGCCTCACCAGAACCGCATGCCTTACGGCACGGGGCAGGGAGGGGCCACACCGCCTGCATGCTTTCACGGTACAGGAGGAGGGCATCCCCAGCCCTGCAGCCTCACTGTAAGGGCAGGAAAGGCCTCACCCGCCCCCGCGTGCTCTTCACGGCAAGGTGCAGGAAGGGCCTTAGTCGCCCATGCGGCTCATCAGCAAGAGGTAAAGAGTGACCACAGCCCCGCGTGCCTTCATGGCATGGGGATGGGAGTGGCCACACCGCCCCCGCATGCCTTCACGGCAAGGCAGGGCAGCGCTCACCCGCCATGCATTCTTCATGGCACGGGGCAGGGTGAGGGTCTCACCCGCCCCCGCGTGCCTCAGACATTGGGAAGAAGGGCCTCACCCGCCCCCGGCTGCCTGCACGGCAAACTGCAGGGACGGACCTCACCCTGCACCCGATCTCCATCACTGCAAGGTGCAGGGAAGGATCACCCGCCCCCGCATTATCATTCACGGCACAGGGTAGGGAGGGGCTCACCCAGCCCCACCGGGGGACTTGCAGGCAAGGCAGGGTGGGCCTCACCCGCCCCTTGCAGCCTCACGGCAAGGGGCAAGGGCAGGAGCCTCACCGCCACTGCATGACTTCACGCAAGGGCAGGAGTGGTTCACCGCCCCCGCACGCCTTTACGGCAAAGGGGCAGGGAGGGGATCAACTTTCTTCCTGCATGCCCGTTCACGGCAAGCGGGCAGAGAAGGCCCTACCACCTGCTGCCTTCACGATAAAAAGGAGGGAGGGCCTAATCACCCCGCATGCCTTCACGCACGGGGCATGGAGTGGCCTAACCCGCCCTGCATGCCTTTCACGGTTAGGTCAGAGGGCCTCCCTCCCCTGCATGCCTTCACAGCAGGGGCAGGGAGGGCCTAACCGCCTGCATGCTCACGGCAAGGAGCAGGAAGGGCCTCACACGCCCCGCGTGCATGATGAGGCAAGGTGCATGGAGGGCCTCACACCGCCCCTGCATGCCCTTCTAGGGCACAGGGCAGGGAGGTCCTACCCGCCCCTGCATGCCTTCATGGCAGGGGCAGGAGGGTTCAAGCCCCTGCAATGCCTTCACGGCAAGGGCAGGGAGGGCCTCAACCCCCAGCATGACTTACGGCAAGGGGCAGGGAGGCTTCACCCGCCCCTGCATGTATCACCGGCACGGGGCAGGAGGGCCTTACCCATCCCTGCTATGCCATCACGGCATGAGGCGGGAGGGGCCTTGTCGCCCTGCGTGCTTCATGCAAGGAGCAGGGAGGGCCTCAACCGCCCCTGATGCCTTCACGGGCGAAGGGGATGGGAAGGACTCACACAACCCATGCCTCCTCACGGGCAAGGGCAGGGAGGGGGCCTCACCCCGTACTGAGTTACTCATTGGCAAGGTGGCAGGGAGAGGCTCACCCTCCCCTGCATGCCTTCATGGGAAGCCGGATCAGATTAGGGCCTCACCGCCCCTGCGTGCCTTCATGACAAGGGGCAGGGAGGGCCTCACCAGCCCATACATGGTCTTCAGGCACAGGGCAGGAGGGGCTTCACCCGCCCGCATGCCCTATATCAAGGGGAAGGGAGGTCCTAAGACGCCAGGCCATGCCTTACGGCACAGGGCAGGGAGCGCCTTCAACGCCTGCATGCATCATATCAAGTTGCAGGGAGGTCTCACCCACCCTGAATGCCTTCATGGCAAGGGCAGGAGGGCCTCACCCAACCCTGCATTGCCTTCACAGAAGGGTCAGGAGGGCCTACCCGCCCCCTTCAGTGCAATTCATGGCAGTGGCTGAAGGCTCATCCACCCCGCATTGCTTCACGCAAGGGGCAGGGAGGGTCCTCCAACCGCTCCAAAGCGTTGCTATCACGGCACGGGGCAGGGACGGCCTCACCGACCCCGCATGCCTTACACGGCCACGGGCAGGGAGGCTCACCGCCCCTGCGTTGCCTTACGGCACGGGGCAGGGAGGGCCTCACCCGCCCTGCATTCCTTCACGGCAGGGGGGGGGGAAAAGCTTCACCCGGGGCCCCCCCATGCCTTCACGGCAAGGGGCAGGAAAGCCTCACCCCCCCCCGAGTCCTTCCGGAAAGGGGCAGGGGGGGCCCTCTCCGTCCCCGGTGCCTTTCACGCAGGGGGCAGGAAGGGCCTCACCCGCCCCCCGCGTGCCTTCACGACAAGCGCAGGTGGGGCCTCACCCGCCCCTGCATGCCTTCACGGTAAGGGGCAGGAAACCCTCACCCGCCCCGCGTCCCTTCACAGATGAGGCAAAGGGGCGTCACCCGCCCGCAAGCCCCCTTCATGGCTAGAACGGGAAGGGGCCTCCCCTCCCCCCGCGTGCCTCACGGCATGGGGCGGGAAGGGCCCACCCCCCTGCTCCCTTCAGGGAAAGGGGCGGGGAGGGCCTCACCCGACCCTGCCCCTTCACGGCAGGGGGCGGGGAAGGCCTCACCCGCCCCCGCGTGCCTTCACGGAAGGGGCAGGGAGGGGCCTCCCCCACCCCCGGTGCCTTCAGGGGAAAGGGGGCAGGGGGGTTCAAACCCCCCCCCGGGCTGTCTTCAGGGAGGGGCAGGGAGGGCCTCACCTCCCCCTGCATGCCTTCAAGCAAGGTGCGGGGGGGCAAAACCCCCCCATTCCCTTTCAGGGAAAGAGGCGGGGAGGGCCAACCCCCCCTCATCCCTTCACGGCAAGGGGCAGGAAGGCCTCACCCCCCCTCAATGACTTCAGGGGCAAGGGCAGGAAGGGCCTCACCTCCCCCCGATGCCTTCACGGAAAGGGGGAGGGAGGGCCTCCCCGGGCCCTGCATGCCTTCAGGCGGGGGCGGGAGGGCCTCACCCGTACCTGATTTTTTTTTTTATGCAAGGGCGGGGAGGGCCTACCCCCCCCGCATCCCTTCACGGTCCCCCGCCATACGTGCCTTCACTGCGGGGGCAGGGAGGGCATCACCCCCCCTGCATGCCTGCATGGAAAGGGGGGCATGGGGCCCCCACCCGCCCCAGCGTGCCTTTCATGGAAAGGGGCGGGAAAGGGCCCTTCCCCAACCCCCCTCATGCCTTCACGGCAAGGGGCAGGGGGGGCCCTCCCCCCCCCCCGCTGCCTTAGGGAAAAGGGGCCGGGAGGCCCACGCGCCCCCCGTGCCTTAGGCAAGGGCAGGGAGGGCCTTTCCTCCCCCGCGTGCCTTCATGGCAAGGGGAAAAGGGGGGCCCACCCCCACCGCGTCCCTTTCATGCGGGGGCAAAGAGGCCAAACCCCCCCTGCATCCTTCCGGAAAGGGGGCAGAGGGGGCCCTCACCCCCCCCCCCTAAATCCCTTCACTGCAAGGGGCAGGGAGGGCCAAAACCCGCCCCGCTGCCTTCTCGACAAGGGGGGGAGGGCCTCCCCCCCCCGATGTTTTCACCATGGGGCGGGGAGGGCCTCATCCGCCCCTGCATCCCTTCACGGCAAGGGGCAAAGAGGGCCTACCCCCCCCACGTCCCTTCAGGGAAAGGGGGCAGGGGGTCCCCCCCCTGCATGCCTTTCAGGGCGGGGGGCAAGGGGGGCCTCACCCCCCCCTGCGGGCTTCACGCAAGGAGGGCCCACCCCCCCCCGCAGCCTTCAGGGAAACTGGCGGGAAAGGGCCCTCACTCGTCTCAGCGTGCCTTCACGGCAGGGGGGCGGAGGGCTCACCCGCCCTTTCATCCCTTTAAAACGGCCCGGTGCAAGGAAGGCCTCATCCTACCTTGCGTGCCTTCAAGGCATGGGGCAGAAAGGACCTCACCCACCCCCGCGTGCCTTCACGGTAAGCTGCAGGGAGGGCCTCACCCGCCTCTGCATCCTTCACAGAAGGGCAGGGAAGGGCAGGGAAGGAGGGCCTCCGCCCCCCCCCGGCCTTCAGGGCAAGGGCAGGAGGGCCTCACCCGCCCGTGCATCCTTCACGGAAAGGGGCGGGGAGGGCTTCACCCGCCCCCGGTGCCTTCACGGCAGGGGCGGGAAGGGCCTCCCCCGCCCCTCTGCCTTCAGGGCAAGAGACAGGGAGGGCCTCACCCCCCCTGAACCCTTCAGGGGAAAGGGCGGTAGGGCCTCACCCGCACCTGCATGTCTTCATGGCAAGGGCAGGGAATGGCCTCCCCGCCCCACATGCCTTCAGGCAAGGGGCAGGGGGGCCCTCACAACCCCTGCATCCCTTTCCCCGCAAGGGGGCGGGGAGGGCCCACTCGCCCCCAAGTCCTTCAGGGCATGGCAGGGAGGGCCTCATCCCCCCCCTGCGTCCCTTCACGGCCGGGGGGAGGCCTCGCCCGCACCCGCTTGCCTCATGAAAGGGGCGGGGGGGCTGCACCCCCCCGGGCGTGCCTTCAGGGCCGGGGGCAGGAAGGGCCTCACCCCCCCTGGCATGCCTTCATGGCAAGGGGCGGGTGGGCCTCCCCTGCCCCCGTTGCCTTCTTGAAAGGGGCGGGGGGGTCTCACCCGCCTCCGCGTTTCTTCATGGCAAGGGGCGGAAAGGGCCTCACCCCCCCCGCGGCCTTCTTGCAAGGGGACGGGAGGGCATACCCCCCCTGCATGCCTTCACGGCACAGGGCGGGGGAGAGCCTCATTCGCCGCTAAAATCCCTTCGGAAAGGGGGCAGGGAGGGCCTCAACCGCCCCTGCATGCCTTCACGGCCAGGCAGGGGGGGCTTCAGGGGCCCCTGTGCCTTTTGGGAAAAGGGGCAGGGAGGCCTGACCCGCCCTACAGCCTTCACGGCAAGGGGCGGGTTTTGGTTTCACCCGCCCCTTACATGTCTTCAGGGCAAGGGGAGGGAGGGCCCCCCCCCCCGGCAGCCTTAACGGCAAGGGGGGGGGGAGGGCCTAACCGCCCCATGCATTCACCAAGGGCAGGAGGGCCCCCCAACCCCACGTTCTTCGGGCAAGGTGCAGGAATGGTTTCACCCCCCCCTGCTGCCTTCAGGGAAGGGCAAAAGGGCCTCACCCCCCCCTGCTTCCTTCAGGGAAAGGGGGCAGGAAGGCCTCCCCCCCCCCCCCGGGGCCCCTTCACGGCATGGGGTGGGGAGGGCCCACCCGATCCCCGTGCTTCATGGCAAGGGGCAGGGGGGGGACTCCAGCCCCTCATCCCTTCACGGCATGGGGCGGGAAAGGGCCTCACCCCTCCTGCACCTTAGGGCAAGGGGCAGGAGGCCTCCCCGCCCCCAGTCCCTTCACGGCAGGGGGCAGGGAGGACCTCCCCCACCCCGCGTGCCTTCACGGCACGGGCAGGGGGGCCCACCCGCCCCTGTTCCTACATGGAAAGGGGCAGGGGGGGCCTCCCCCGCCCGGCGTGCATTCATGGAAAGGGGCGGGAGGGCCTCACCCCCCCAGCTTCCCTTTCATGGAAAGGGGGCCCGGTAGGGCCTACCCCCCCACGTCCCTTCATTGAAAGGGGGGAAGGGGGGTATCACCCCCTCAAGTTTTTTCATGGCAAGGGGCAGGGAGGGCACGCCCCCCCCGCATGCCTTCTGCACAGAGCAGGGGGGGGCCTACCCGCCCCAAATCCCTTTCAGGCAAGGGGCAGGGGGGGGCCTCCCCACCCCCTGCATGCCTTCACGGAAAGGGGGGCAGGGGGGCCCACCCCCCCTGCATGCCTTATGGAAAGGGGGCAGGGGGGCCCTCACCCCCTCAGCGTGCCTTCATGGAAGGGGCGGGGAGGGCCTCCCCCCTGCTGCTCCTTACGGAAGGGGGCAGGGGGGGCTCACCCGCCCCCGCCTGCCTTCAGGGCAATGGGAAAGGGAGGGCCTCCCGCCCCTGCATGCCTTCACGGCAAGGGGCAGGAAGGCCTCACCCCCCCCCTGGGCCCTTTACGCGGGGGGGCAGGAGGGCCTCACCCCCTCCCCGTCCCTTCAGGCAAGGGCAGGGAGGGTCTAACCCGCCCCGGCATGCCTTCAGGGAAAGGGGCGGGGAGGGCCTCCCCTGCCCCTGCATCCTTCACGGCAAGGGGCGGGGAGGCCTAACCCGCCCCTGCATGCCTTCAGGGAAAGGGGCAGGAAGGGCCTCACTCGCCACAGCGTGCCTTCACGCACGGGGGGGGGATCGCCTCCCCCGCTTTTGCATGTCTTAAAGGCAGGGGGCGGGGGAGGGCCTCATCCGCCCCCGCTCCCTTTTAGGGCATGGGGAAAGGAAGGCCACACCCCCCTCGCGTGCCTTCACGGCAAGCTGCAGGGAGGGCCCACCCCCCCTGCATCCTTCACGGAAAAGGGGCAGGGAAGGCCTCCCCCGCCTCCGCGTCCCTTTCCGCGAGGCCGGGAGTGCCTCACCCCCCCCCTCCCTTCTGGCATAGAGCGGAAAGGGCCTCCTCCCCCCCGGTGCCTTAGGGCACGGGGCAGGGAAGGCCTCAAAAAAAAAACCCAAAGGGGGGGGCCTTCAGGGGCAAGGGGCAAAGGGGCCAAAAAAGCCCCCGCGGCCTTCACGGAAAGGGGGCAGGGAGGGCCTAACCCCCCCCCCGTGCCTTCACGGCAAGGGGCAGGGAGGGCCAAACCCCGCCAGGCATGCCTTTACGGAAAGGGGCAGGGAGGGCCTAACCGCCCAGGCATGCCTTCACGGCAAGGGGGCGGGAGGGGCTAACCCGCCCGCATGCCTTCATGTAAGGGGGCGAGGGCCTAACCCCCTGCATCCTTCCCGGAAAGGGGGCGGGGGGGGCTCACCCCCCCCGCGTGCCTTCTGGCAAGAGAGGGAGGGCCTCATGCCCCCCCGCGTTCTTCCGGCAAGGGGCAGGGAGGGCCTCACCCCCCTTGCGTCCCTTTAGGCAAGGGCGGGGGCGGCCTCCCCCTGCCCTGCAGCCTTTACGGAAGGGGCAGGGGGGGGCCTCACTACCCTGCATGCCTTCACGAAAGGGGTGGGGAAGGCCTCACCCCCCCCGCGTCCCTTCACCCCCCGGGGATAGGGGGAAGGGTTTCACCCGCCCCTGGGGCCCTTCATGGAAAGGGCATGGGGGCCTCACCCCCTTTACATCCCTTTCACGGACGGGGCAAAAGGGGCCCCCCCCCCCGCATCCTTTAATGGAAAGGGGCGGGAAGGGCCCTCACCCCCCCCCGCGTGCCTTCACGCAAGGGGCGGGAGGGCCAACCCGCCCCGGCATCCCTCAGGGAAAGGGGCAGGGAGGGCCTCACCTACCGCTGATGCCTTCACGCCAGGGCAGGGAGGTCCTAGCCCCCCCAGATTTTCACGGAAAGGGGGCGGGGGGGGCCAAACCCAGCCCCTGCATGCCTTCAAGCAGGGGGGGAAGGGCCTCACTCCCCCCACGTCCCCTCCGGAGGGGCGGGATCTCCTCACCCCCCCCCTGCATGCCTTCACGGCACGGGAGGGGGGCCCACCCCCCCCACGTGCTTCACGGCAATATGGCGGGAAAGGGGCCTCACCCCCCCCCCGCGTCCCTTCACGGCAAGCTGCAGGGAGGGCCTCACCCGCCCAGCATGCCTTCACGGCAAGGGCGGGAAAGGGGGCCCCCCGCCGCCACGTACCTTCACAGCATGAGGCAGGGAGGGCCTCACCCGCCCCCGCGTGCCTTCATGGCATAGAGCAGGAAGGGCCTCACTCGCCCCCGCGTGCCTTCACGGCACGGGGAAGGGAGGGTCTCACCCGCCCCCGCGGGACTTCACGGCATGGGGCAGGAAGGGTCTCACCCGCCCCTGCATGCCTTCACAGCAATGGGCAGGGAGGGCCTCACCCGCCCCTGCATGCCTTCACGGCAAAGGCAGGGAAGGCCTCACCCGCCCCCAAGTGCCTTTACTGCAAGGGGCAGGGAGGGCATCACCCCGCCCCCGCGTGCCTTCACGGCAAGGGGCAGGGAGGGCCTAACCCGCACCGATATGCCTTCACGGCAAGGGGCAGGGAGGGCCTCACCTGCCCCTGCATGGCTTCACGGCATGGGGCAGAGAGGGGCTATCCCGCCCCAGCATGCCTTCATGGCAAGGGGCAGGGAAGGCTTAACCCGCCCCTGCATGCCTTCACGACAAGGGGCAGGGAGGGCCTCATACCCGCCCCTGGGGCCCTTTCTGGAAAGGGGGCAGGAGGGCTCATCCCCCCCTCGTGCCTTCACGGCAAGAGGCCGGGGGGCCTCACCCCCCCCTGGGGGTGCCTTCATGGCAAGGGGCGGGTTAGCCCATCCCCCCTGCATGCCTTACGGCAAGGGGCAGGAGGGCCTCCCCCGCCCTGCATGCCTTAGGGAAAGGGGTGGAAGGCCTCACCCCCCCCTGCGTCCCCTTCAGGCACTAAAGGGAAAGCCTCACCCGACCCCGCGTGCCTTCATGGAAAGGGGCGGGGGGCCTCACCCCCCCCTGCATCCCTTAACGGCATGGGGCAGGGGGGGCCTCCCCCATCCCTCAGCTTCAGGCAAGGACGGGGAGGGCCTCACCCCCCCCACGTGCCTTCACAGCAGGGGGCAGGGAAGGCCTGCCGCCCCCCGGCCTTAGGGCAAGGCGGGGAAGGCCTCACCCGCCCACGTGCCTTCATGGCAAGGGCAGGAGGGCCTCACCCCCAATCCCTTTCACGGAAAGGGGGCGGGGAGGCCTCACCCCCCCTGCATGCCTTCATGGCAAGGGGCGGGGAGGCCCCAAACCCCCCCTACTGCCTTCACGCAAGGGGCGTGAGGGCCTTACCCACCCCGGGAGCCTTCACGGCAAGGGGGGAGGGGGCCTCACCGCCCTGCATCCCTTTCATGGAAAGGGGGCAAGGAGGGCCCCCCACCCGCCCCTGGTCCTTCAGGGCAAGGGGCAGGTTGGGCCTCACCCGCCCTGCATCCCCCTTTAGGGGCAGGGGCAGAAGGCCTCACCCCCCCGCAGCCTTCATGGCAGGGGCAGGGAGGGCCTCACCCCGCCCCTACGTACCTTCGGCAAGGGGCAGGGAGGGCCTCACCCGCCCCTGTTTGCCTTCATGGAAGGGGGCGGAGGGCCTCACCCCCCCTGCATCCTTCACGTAGGGGTAGGGAAAGGGCCTCACCCTGCCCCCGCGAGCCTTCCAGCAGGGGAAGGAAGGGCCCACCCTCCCCGCGTCCCTTCTGGCAAGGGCAGGGGGGGCCTCCCCGCTCCTGCATGCCTTCACGGCAGGGGGCAGGGGGGCCCCACCCCCCCCTGCTTCCTTCATGGGGGGGGGCGGGGAAAGCTTCTCCCCCCCCATCCATCCGGCAAGGGGCAGGAAAGCCTCACCCGCCCCGATTCCCTTTCACGGAAAGGGGGCAGGGGGGGCCTCATCCGCCCCGCGTGCTTCACGGCAGGGGGCAAAAGGGGCCTCACCCCCCCCCGGCCTTCCGACAAGCTGCGGGGAGGGCCTCACCGCCCCTGCATCCTTCAGGGAAAGGGGCAGGAAAGGCCTCCCCCGCCCCGCGTCCCTCACAGCATGGGGCAAAAGGGGCCCCACCCGCCCGCAAGTCCCTTCATGGCATAGAACGGGAAAGGGGGCCTCACTCGCCCCCGCGTGCCTTCACGGCTGGGGCGGAAAGGGTTCACCCGCCCTGCATGCCTTTCACGGCAATGGCAGGGGGGGCCCCCCCGACCTGCATGCTTCAGGGCACGGGAGGGAAGGCCCCCCCCGCCCCCCGTCCTTCAGGGAAAGGGGCAGGGGGGCCTCACCCACCCCGCGTCCTTCAGGGCAAGGGGAGGGAGGGTCTAACCCCCCCCCGGCATGTCTTCAGGGAAAAGGGGCGGGAGGGCCTCACCTGCCCCTGCTCCTTCAAGGAAAGGTGCGGGGAGGGGCAAACCCCCCCCCCCTTATCCTTTCATGGCAAAGGAGGGGGGGCCTAACCCGCCCCTGCTGCCTTCCGGCAAGGGCAGTGGGGCCTCCCCCGCCCCTCCATACTTCCGGCAAGGGGCGGGGACAAAAAAATTAAAAATCAAGCCATGACTGAAAACTGATCTGATCTGAAAAACACCTTGTCATGGTTTGTTTTTTTAATTGTCTTTGTAAAGATTATAGTAGTAATGATCTAAATTCAAAACACCAAAAACTTGTAAAGGGAAAAAAACTGTGCTCTCTGGGGAAATTCCTCGGGAACACCTTTTAATGGGGATAAAGTCGTTTAATCTTTCTAACCTTTCGTTAACTCCTGCTGAAAAAGTTTTACTCCCACTGGTTTCCCTTTTGCTTACCAAAATTTAATATAACTATGTAAATCATTTACTTACTTTGAGAAGCTTGTTAATACATTTAAAATAAAAATAAAAAACACTTATTACGGAGTGGGATAACTTAATTAAAGGCATCTCCACTATTGCCCATTCATCATATCGCAACAATAATTTAAAATTCTTTCCCAAAAACTCCACAATTCAATTTGATCCCCTAATCCCCTTTAAAACTGATGATACATCCAAAATCACTAACCCATAAAGGAGGGTACAGTAATTTTAGATAAACGAGTACTTAAAAAAACTGAACCCACCTTAGTGATAAACAAAGTTTAAATCCCGCTGAACACATTTTCTTTCATCACTAAAATGGAGGATAGATTTACCTTCCTAGAACTTTACTAAAATCAAAAGCTTATAAAGAGTTTTCCTTATATTTTTCCCTAGGGGCTTTTCTCCTGGTGCCTTTTAGTTTACCAAAAAACATAAATGGTAACCCCTTACGCCTATTTTTAGTACTATAGGCACCTTTCTTTAACCTAGAAAAATACTTCGTCCCGAAAAATTGCCTTTAACTAAAATGAACCCAATTAAAAATTTCTTTAAATTTGCACATAAATTAAAAAAAATTTAACGTAAACAACGCGGTAATGGCTATTTTTGACTCCAATCACTATTTAAAAAAAACATTCCATTAGATGAGACTTTTGAAATAATCCTGAAAAATTTATTTCAAAAGCTACCATTTTTTTTTTAAATTACAAAAAAAAAAAACAATTCTCTGATTTATTAACGTTAGCTATAAAAGACTCTCCATTTATTTTTAACAAAAAATTTTATGTCCAAACTGTGGTGTTTCCATGGATGGCCCTGGGCCTTCATTTTGCTAATTTTTTTAGGCCCATGAGGACATGTGGTGTCAAACGTCCTAAATTTTTTAAAAACCTTTTTTATAACGATATGTAGACGACATTTTTTCCTTTTTAAAAATACCGGCACTTCCCCTTATTTCGAAAATTTAATTCTCAGAAACCCAAATATTAAGTTCAATAAAATTTGAAAAAATCATCACTACCATTTTTGATATCCTATTACTCGAAAAAAAATTCCTTCCACCTCAGTCTTAAAAACCCTACTTTCACTGGCTTAGGAAAAATTGCTTCATTTATCCCTAACCTTTTTAAAAATCTTTTTAAGACCCTACTACAAGATGCTATTTTTTCTTTTAAAATTGGTTTTCCTTTGATATGAGTCAAATTCCCTCTAATTTTTTTCCAAAAAAGGGCTCCCCCCCAAAATTTAAATTAAACAATTCTAAAAGTTCTTAAAAAAAAGTTAAACCCAAGTCGAACAAACCCCAAACCCTTTTTAGACCACACTTTTTAAAACCCCCTTTATGGCATCTCAGTTACCCTTTCGGAAAAAACTAAATGATCTATTTAAAGTCACATTTTCCTAACTAAAAATTAAAATTTTATTTTTACAAATTCTTTACCCTAAAAACTCATTTAAAATAAAAAGACTTATACCTAAACCCCTTATTTCTAACTAATTTACGATTCAAATGTTCTATTTGTAACGCTAGATATTTGGGGGAACGAAAAGGAATCTAACCAGGCTTTCTGACAAAAAGGGTT
>JACEEZ010025952.1:0-26471 GCA_016584305.1 Chionoecetes opilio | reverse complement strand
TTTGGGGCTGGTTGAGTAGGAGGAGGGGAAATAGGAGAAAAAAGAGAGGAGGGGAAAAACAAGGAGGGAGCGGGACGCGGGAGCGGGACCACGTCTCTGCCCTTCATCACCCGGTCAAACTGGACTGCGGGTGTTTGCTTGTCGGAGCCTGGTGATTACCCCCATTTGACGTCACTGCGTCGAGGCGTCTCATTGTGGTTTCCCTCGTAGGTTGACCATACCTTAATGGGCCCAAAGGGCCCGGGCCAAGGGTCGCCTGCTCGCCTACCGTTACGCCTCCAAACCAATCAAGGCACGGCTTGGGTCTTCGTCACCCCCTCACTCGCCCTCCACCCACTCACCCTCCCCCCACAACCTACAGCCCCCAACCCACATATACCCCCAGAATCACACCCCACACACACCAACCCACCCCAACCCACAAAACACCCACAACCCACACCAAAAACCCAACAACCCACAACCCACTAACCACACCCACTACCCACACCCCCAAAACCCCATACATAACCTACACCATACCAATAAAAACAGCGCAGAAGCCGACCAATTTTCA
Organism: Chionoecetes opilio; assembly: GCA_016584305.1. NCBI lineage: Eukaryota > Metazoa > Arthropoda > Malacostraca > Decapoda > Majidae > Chionoecetes > Chionoecetes opilio. The sequence continues at coordinate 25,915 of JACEEZ010025952.1, read as the reverse complement.
CCTATTCTGGTTATATTTCATTTCAATTTTATCAGAAACTAACGGCACCCAGAGTCACATGAAATTTTTATCACATATAAAAGTTAATGGAATATTAGTATACCATATTTTTTTCCCTACGACCACAATTTGGTTTTTTACGTTTAACATTTTTCCCCTACATGCACAATATTTCTTTTTGGTTGCCTGTACAAAAATGTAAATTTAAGGAGCAGTTTGGCATCTTTAAAATAATAGAAAATCCGGGGGAGGAGGGAATAAGATTTCGGCTATGTGTCAAATCATAGACCCCTGTATACATGGACTGCGCACGGAATATCGGCCTGTCGCAAAGGGCCTGAAGTCGGAGGGGCCGCTCGGATTCATATAAAATTATAAAAATATAATATATATATTTATATATATAAGATTACAGTATACAAAATATACTGATAAAACTAGTCTATATGATCCGTGTATATATAATATATATATAATATTAAATAATATATATATATATATATATTTATATATATATATATATATATATATATATAAAATATTATATATATATATATATATATATAAGATATATAATATTATAATATATATATTTATATAGTAATATATATATATATATATATATATATATATATATAATATATATATATATATATATATAATATATATATATATATTAAGATATATATATATAATTACCAATTTATTATATATATATAATTATATACGGATCAATAGAACTAGTTTATCAGTAATATGATTACTGTAATTTCGTAAAAGTGTTCTAAATATTATCAAAATAAAAAACTCTAAAACACGCTAAAGAAAGCCATTACGAGATGAAGAAATATGCATGAACTTAATATTCAGTTCAACTCTTCCCCATTTAAAACTTTGCGAGTCAACTTTTATCATGAAAGGTATCAATAGAAGCGCAATTTTATTAGCTTTCCATGCTATATTTGTTATCTGATAAATTAATTAGAGCATGCATAAATTAGCTTTAACTAAATAAATGCAATCATCAATTTGGTAATTTTCCCGATTGATGGGGGTTATTATTTAGTCAACGTTTAATTATACATGGTACTAATTCATTTATCAGAAAACCCGAAATATATAAGTAAAATATAAACATCATCAATCGGGAAAATTACCGATTGATGATTTATTTTTTATATAACGCTAATTTTATGCATGGTTCTAATTAATTTATCAGATCACTAAATATAGCAATAGAAAGCTAATAAAATTGTGCTTCTATGGATATCTTCATGATAAAATTTGACTCACAAAGTTTAAATGGCGAAGAGTTAAGTGAATATTAGGTTCATGCATATTTTTCATAGTCTCGTAATGGCATTTCTTTAGCGTGTTTTACTGTTTTTAATTTGATAATATTATAGAACAAACATTTTTGAAGATTACCCGTATATCAAATATATGATAAACCAGTCTATATGAAAAGTCCATAGACCACAATCTTTTTGTCGGGCGCCCGCAGGCCCTATGCAGCCCCCCAATTCAAAACATTGTCGCGTGTGCAGTCCAGGTATACAGTGTCTATGGTCAAATAGATTAACAGTGTGATTTATTATTCATTATTCCCAATGTATGTTCATATACGAATATTGATATATCTAGAGTGTGAGAAAAAAAAAATCAGTAATAGAGCTCAGGTTTTCTCACTTCTTTCTCCCCTGTTTCCTTTTTCCCTTTTGTGTATGCATGGAAACGGGGTATACCTATATAAGGTGCTAAATGTCGTCATTGTCACCCTGGCTTGGCTCAGTCCAAGTGTCACCATCACTTGTCCCTCACCTCGCACATTCCCTCACTCCCCTCTCATGCCCTCATTCCAGGCTCTCACCACTCTCATTTGCCTCTCCTTACTTTCCCCTCTCTCTCTTCTCTTCCCCTCTTCTCTCTCTCTCTCTCTCTCCCCTCTCTCTCTCCTCTCTCCTCTCTCTCTCTCTCTCTCTCTCTCCGTGCAGCACTTACGCGAGGAAAGAGGATACGTCCTCTTGCTTGTTAATACCACTTTCTCCTCCGCCTTCCCTTCCACTCTTCCCTCCTTCTTATCCCTCCTCTCCCTGCCTTTCTCCCTCATTCCTCCTTCCCCCCTTTTAACTCTCGTAGTAAATGGATCTCCAGGGATTCCTCTTTTATCTTTGCTTACCTTTATATTTCCTTCATTCTTTCTTTCCTCCCTTCTGTCCTCCCTTCTTTCCCTTGACTTATTTTCGTGGATTTTTGTTTTCTTTATACTTTCATATTTGGAAATTTAAAACAAAAGTTCTGAAGTGCCTGAATTGTTGTAGAGTGAGAAGAATGGGTAAGAAATATGAATAGCTGTACTAATAAATTTTTTCGTTTTTTTTATTTGCTTCAAACCCTTTAAAAATATGCACTGTGGCGCAGATTGAGTTGCACCATTTCAGGTTGTTAACCATAGCGCGGCACGTGTCCAGAAAAAAAGGAAAGGCTTCGGTTTTTATGGCATCAACTGAAAAGGGTTTATTAACCCGGGACATCAAGCATTTCATGCACTTATATCCTTACCCCAGACGCGGGTGCCAAGTCGGAGCTTTAATTTTATAGAGATACCCTATTTTAGTTCTAGGTACGAACAAGCTATGGAAAATATACTTACCTAAGGATATCGGGGTCCAGAGCTGCACCGTAATAGCAAAAATTTGGAATATGACTCACGGCTGCAATTCTTACTCAAGCAAAAATTATTTCTTTAAAAACGTTTCATTTTGTTATTACTTATTCCACATTCATCAAAAGAATTATCACCCTCTGTCCTCCTAAAGCTGTCATTGTCCTACTCTTCGTATGCTTTCTTCATCTTTAGTGTGACTCCGGTTCTTGCCTTTAACTTTCTTTTCTTTTCCGAGACCCACTTTCCCTGCCCTCGCCCTGCCTCTTTTCCCCTCACAGTATTTCCCTCAATGTACACAGCTCCTCCTTCCTCAGCTCACCTCAGGCCCGGGAAACTAGGACAAAGTGTTGTCACCTGCCAAAGGACTCCAATATTTTTTCTCTTTTTACTCCACTTCTTCTTCTTTTTGCCCCTTCGGAGTCCATTAACCATCGAGGGAATGGGGAGAAGAAGGCAAAGAATGAAAAGGAGAACATGAGTAATGATGATAAATGATCAAAGGTAATGCAAAGAGACTTCAATTCCACACTTCATGAGGTGCATAAAGGGTTCAGACTATTCACAGTTTGCTCACACCTGTCTTTCTTCCTCTTCCTTCGCTCTTATTTCACTCTTTCCTCCCTCCCGATCCCTTGTGTCGCTCGGTGTCTTCTCTTTGTCTTGTCATTGTCCCACGCGGCGGAGCACCCCGTTGAGCCACAAGCGGTGCCCCTGCGCTGCGAGCCCCTGGATGTGGCCCAGAATGGCCCATGGTGAGCCGCACGTGTCCGCTGGTGGGCGCGGCTGCTGGAGGACCTGTAGGGCAGACCTGGAGTTGGAGTGGACACCATTGTTTTCCTCCTGAGGGTGGCAGGCGTGCTCCAGGGCGTGCTGGATAGCCACCAGTCCGTCTGCAGAGTGGAGAGTGGGCGTTTCTCCAGGACAGCACTTTACCGCTGGTAACCCCCGCCGCGCCAGTCGTGTCTCTCTCAGGGGGACCAAGCCGTCAGTGTAGTACACGGCGCTTCCCGGGATGTTTGCCTCTGCCACTCCCCCAGTGCGTGCTCCCTTTGTGCTCCGGCATGCACAGCGCCCTTTCTGGCCGGCAAAGGGGGGGTAATGATGAACTCCGTCGTCGGGGGGTTGCCAAGGGGGCGGAGCTACGTAGGTGGCGGCAGGGAGGTTGGGTCCTTCCTGCTGCAGCTGGTGAGGGGGAACAGGTGGTTGGGGCGTGGGTCGCCCTCCAACTTTATGTTGATCATAGGGAGTTATCAGGAGGAGGAGGAGGAGGAGGAAGAAGAAGATGAGGAGAGTGGAGGAGGAGGAGGAAAATGTAGAAGTATGCAACATGAGTGTATTGCTATATTACTCATGGTATTTTCTTCCTCCTCCTCTTGCTGGTGCAGGCGCCGTGATCGCTCGTCTTTAAGGGAAAGGTCTTTATAATCCTGCTATCAAGGCATCTACAAACTTTATTGCCGCGATTCTCGTCGTTCTTTTGCGTACATATTTGATGTTTCAGTGACTCATGCCGGGAAAAACCCTTATTACTCACATGACGACAGTGTATGATCTTTATCACGAAGGTGTAAGCTCCTTGCTCCTATGTGTGTTCCTTTTTTCTCTCACACTTTTCTGCGCGGCACTTTTGCGAGTGTGGTACCTATACCTCACGTGTGTTTCTAATTCCCTGCATTAATTAAGCAGGATTATCTTGCATATCTGTATAAAGGCTTTGCTCCGAGCTTGCAAGGCTTCGCTGGGCGTCTAACTATTCATTCATAAAATATGTAATCAAAAGTTGTTTCCCCCGTATCTTAAAGATAAGCCGAGTTTCAGCCTTTGAAAACTCTATTGTAATATTAAGAATGTAAATGCATACAGATCGCTGTATCATTATTAACTGGTCATTTCCTTGATGTTGGTACACTGATAACAGTGATAACAATGATGATAATTGTTGCATTAAGGCTATTTCCCTCGGCCTCCAGCACGTGGCTTCCCCCCCCCCGCCAGCAGTGTTCCCCCCTGTCCGGGGCTGGCACCTTTTATGGCCCCGGTGCCCTTGGTGAGAGCCGCGGCTTCTGCCTTGCCGGCCCTTGGACTGTCGATGCGATGGCCGGGATGGTGCAGGCCAGCGAGGAGAGGGCCGCAGGCTGGGGGGAGGGAGGCACAGGGTAAACATTGGGGGAAAGGGCCCCGGCCGGGATTTAAGATGGGAGAGCAATGTTAGGGGACAAGGCAAGGGGAAGCGCGGATGTGTGCAGGTGAGGGTGTAACAGTAGGGGGATTACAGGGGCCTAAGGTCTCGTTATATTCAATTTATTAAATTTCTATTTTGTGATCTCAGAATAACGGGTTTATTCATGATATTTTTTTGTCTAGTCTGTTATGAATTGTAGAGTATATCTAAGGATGTTATGTATTTAATAGAGGAAAGGCTTATTTTATCACCGTGTTTAATCTGTGAGAATTATCACTGGGTGGGTTGGAAACGAGGACATCAGGAAATTATTTGGTGTTGTTTTCTCTATGTTGTTGGCAATGGAAATAAGTTGAGTTGTGAACAATCATCATAAACTAAACTAGATGTGTATGGTCTGTATCTAAGGAGTCACCAAAGCGACTGCACAGTCTCCTACACCCCACGATGCAAATTTTTATTTGTTTGCGTGCGTTTGCGTGGCTGTGTCGGTGCGTCATTTTTGCACGTGCGTGCTGTGCTGCTGCGTGCTCTCGCTCGTGCGTGCTAGTGCGTGCGTTGCTGCTGTGCTGTGCGTTTGCGTGCTGTGCGTGCGTGTGCGTGCGTGCGTGCGTGTAGTGCGTTGCTTGTGAGGTGCACGTGTGTTTTCGCTTCCTTTTTTCGTGCAGGTGCGTGAGTGCGTGCCGTGCCGTGGCGTCGCAGTGCGTTGCTTCGCGTTTGTCTGCGTGCGTAGCGTTGCGTGCGCTGGTTCTACGTGGCCAGTGCGTGCGTGCGTCGCGTGCGTTTGCGTGATGTGCGTGCGTTGCAGTGCGGCGTGCTGTGTGTGTGTGTGTGTGTGTATGGTGTGTTATTTTATGATGAAACTGTTGCGTAGCGCGATGTTTTGTAGGTTTTAGTATTGTTTTTTTAAAGCGATTCAGTCTTTTTTCTTAATTATTCTCTGTAGCTTTCTTGGATCCGTACAGAACGCGGACTTCTTTTTTATGCGTTACTTTTTTTTACAGCCGAGTTGTTATGACGTTACTATAATATTCAATATACTACTACCAATATAATGACTTCATACAAGGGTTTTAAAACAAGTATGATGTTCCTTACTGCATGTCCGATACAGAAGAGAGTTATAGATTCGTATATCAGCAGTCATTTCCATCAGACACCACACACACATTACACAACACACACATCACACACCTACACCTAACACACACCACACATCACACACATAAACATGACACACCACAACACCCACGGTTGTTGTGATGGTTCAGATGTTCTTACTTACTTGTTATTTGCCAAAGACATAAATATGGCAGAAGCTTGATAAGAACTCTGAAAAAGTCCCTAGGGCAAAGGAATGGTAACAAGCCAAATGTGTCTGCAATGTCCTCTTGTAAAACAAAAACAAAATTTCCTCTCTTAATTTTCTTCACTTTAAAACAAACATTGTTGAATGGTTTCAAAGTTTTCCTGCAAAGTAAAAGTAAACAACACTGTAGCCCATACAAATGTTTGATCATATAAATATCCTGTTAGATCTGATGAAATGAAATTGTTGATTATTCTTCATATTTGCATGCGAATCATGTAGTTATAGGCAGGAAATTAGATTACAGAGACGTTTATTCCACTCAGTAGTAGTCATCTCATGCATTTTTGTTAATCTATATTGGTTCGTTACGAAAAGAAAAGTCGGGGGGGGTATAGACGGGGAATAAAACATTATAAATTTTTTAAATTGCGACAACGCTAAGCCGACCAGGCACATGACACAACGCAGTCTGAGGCCTGTTACTGCAGACCAATAAACAAAGTTGATCTTTTCGTGCGATGGTTGGACCACAACCGTTGTAGTTATGGCTTCACAGGAACTAACAGGATTCTTCCCATGCACCTCTAATCCCCCCCACCCTACCCTATCGATCTCTCTCTTCTCACTCTCCTCTCTTCTCCCCATTCCGACCGGAGAGAGATGAGAGAGAGAGAGAGGAGAGATTTTTTGACTGTTTAAGTGGAGATGAGTGAAGGGGGTTTCTTTTGTCGTTTTCGAGTTCGATGAGCTCTGAGGATCGGGAGATGATGAGGTACGATCTCTGAATTGTGGAAATCAGTACCGTGAGATTTTTCTTCTTTATTGAGCGAGTCGTCTTTCTTGAGATTTGAGATAGCTGTTTGAGACGAGTCTAGGTGATGACGAGTATCCGGTAGTTATTTGATGCTGGTATTTGACCTTTCGATGGAGAGGGTTGCACGATTCGGTTCGTTCTCTTTCTGCGTCGAGGATCATGCGTTCAACGCTTTTGGGGATCGATTGTGTAGGGAGCTGTTCAGAGTTGCGAGAGAGTGATGTTAGTTAATACCTTTCTTGAGATTCCGAGATCGAAGTTGCATCTTTTCGCTTATTCGATGGATTCCATGAGTATCTTCCTTTTCGAGATTTCTGTCGAGTCTCATTGGATGTAGAATAGAGCGATGATTCTGATGAGAGTTCGATTATGATCACTCAGAGTGGATTTTTGGATGTATTGAGACGATGAGATTTGTGATGTCGCAGTTATGAGGAGATCCCCTTCTTTCCCCCTCCCCGACGATCCCCTCATCTCCCACTACTTCTTTCCCCCTTTTTATTCCCCCGCCCCCAGCATGAGAGAGCAAGAGAGAGAGTAGAGAGAGAGAGACCGCGTTAGGCAGTCCATGTGGGCCTCCCCTGTGTTTTTCCTGCACCTTTGGGCATCAAAAAACACCCAGTACGTGACATTCTAACATACCTCACCGTCTAGCGCAAGGTAAAGTTTATCCCATGCGACATAGTGTGAGGAACAAGTATGTTCTAATCTTGTGACCGTTTTCTGCTATAATTACGAATACATTATGGGCCTTTTGTGGTGTGGAAGTTTGGAGCAGAGTGGGTTTGTAGTGAGGAACCGTGCCGCCCAGACCTAACCGCAGGCTGTGGTGACCTTGACCATACCCCCCGCCCTTGTCCCCACCCACCCCCCACCCACCCCTTATAGCCGCCCCAAAGCAACTCTCTCCTCTCTCTCGCATACCACACTCGCCTTATACCTACACCGTATACCCAGCCCCATGGTTATGCTGTATTGCGCTCTGGAGGCCACGCGTCGCCCAATGCCGCCACCAGGATTGACTTACGGCCCTAAGTTGGACGAAATGCGCGGTAGGTAAAGGGGATGGTGATAGACTGACGTCCCCCTAGGGATCACACGCGAAATCTGTTACGGGTGGCGCATAAGTTAAAAATATAAGGTAGAATCTGGGCAGGGCATGTGCTAACAGGGGCAACAACTCCTAGAGGACAGCTAAGATTATGCGGGATCATGAAGGAAGGAAAACATCGCACGGCCGAGTACTGAAGCTAGTTGCAAATACAAAGTGGGTATAGTTGTCAATAATGTCTCATGAAATATGGAGGGCAGTTCACACCAAAGTTTAACGGGAAGAGAGTCAACTTTGTGCACCCACCCTACACCAGATGAATGTAGCAAATGCAGTTATAACAACAGCGTTGGGCATATGAGGGCATAGTGCTTGCAGTATTCCCTCAGGGACTGTAAATGATGCTGGTAGGAGGAATGGGAGGTCTGAGAGGAGCATCCTCTACCACACCTTGCTTTCACTGCCTTTAAAACGTGGGAGATGAAACCAGATCCGCGGATACTTACACAGGAATGACACTTGTTGCGAGCACATACAAACCACACACGGACACACACTCCAGCTACTGCTCCAGGAAGAGTGAGGTCACTATAGCCCCCTATGAAATTTACGCACACTGCTTGGTAGTATACACGACGCCGACCCAGCGTACGAATTCTTAACATGAGTTTAGGGAAGGAAAGCTGCCCAAAGCATCGGAACGGCAGGCGATAATAATTCCCTGTCTCTAAGGTCATGGAGGCTATAGACTGATGCATCCACGAACAACTGCTACTTTTCTAAAATGATGGAGAGGCACTCTTGGAGAGATTATATATAAAGTACGCGACGACTATCAGCGATAATCTGTTTGGTTTTCATTTAAGGGGATAGGCGAACAGCTGATAGCTGTTACAAAGGTGTTATCCCATGAGTCTGATTACTGCCGCGTTCTTGTATAGACTTATAAAGGGCGACTTTCGGACAGGCCATGGGTGAAGTTATACTGTATGAACTTGCATTTATATAGTATGCGCGTCCCCGCCCCCCTTCCCTCCCCACTTTTCTTCCCCCCCCACTGTTCCCATTACAATTTGTGGGTGGCAGGCCTCTCCTCCAATGAATAGGCGATTATCTCCACATTCGGGCAGGAAGGCGAGAATTCCTGTTTCAGGGTTCTTTGTTCCTGACAGAAAGCATTTACTCTTAGTATTCATCAAGGTGTGTATTAAGCCCCATGTTATTCAATATTTTGCTGAATAAAGTTGCTCTTTGAGCTATCTCACACATGTAAATGCTGTGCATCTTACGCTGGACGACATCCTCCTTCAAGAGAAGAGATTGTAAGTATGTAAAATTGCATAAATTGCCTAGGACAAGTTCACGATTTGTGGACCCAGAGAATGGGTTGTCGTGTAATGAGGAAAAGACAGGAGTTCCAATGTCCGAAGCAGTTGGGGCCATTACACTAACTGTCAACAACAATAAAACACGCTTTTTGCCCAATAGTGAGATACTAGAAGCTACCTTGTGCAACTGTACCCTGTGTAGGATACTCACCGCTGATCAGTAAAAAAATGCGGAGCTAACCCCCCTGGCAAACGCACGTGTAGGGCGCGACTCAACCCATGATAAGCTTTATCCTGGAGTAGGAATGGTTTCACGTCGGACAGTTCCTGTGCTGAGGACATGTACATCAGCACTATCATGTCTTGAATAGATTACGCTAGCAGCACTTTCTCTCTTGCTTTGGCTCGGGGAAAGGATGGATTAAAAAAACAACTTGAGAAGCTGCAAAACCACTGCCATGAGGCATCATCCTCAAACCTGCCCTTAAAAAATGCGAGGTAGACTGCCATGAGAATGGAAAACTCAGCTCCCTGCTCTCAATTAGACAGGGTCATCCCAAGTTAACTCACGGCAGCTGGACGTAAGGCATTATGAGTGGGCCAACGGGAGGGGGCCCACATTATTTGATAGCGTCACACACTGGAAATGCTGGGTCTCCACAACTATCTTAGGAAAACACAACAGGGCCGGAGAGGATATTTAGCTACGCTCCCCAGACGCGCCCCCATGAGCATCTAGATAGTATGACCTGATGAACAGCTGTCTGAAACACCAGGGGACGCCATAATAAGACGGCCTCCCTGACCCGCGCTGGCAAGGACACCACCAAGAACCATAATAATATCGCAACTGGATAAGAAAAACGCACATGTACGACTCTACATAAACCTTAAATACATTTTTTTGCGAGAAAATTTCACCCTTTCCTGCAGGCGAAAACAGTACACATGGTCGGTCTTCCGGTGCTGTGAAGGGCCAGCTGTCATGGAGAGTGTGCAGGGCCCGGGATGTGATATTGCTGGTGAGGGCTTAGTATGACAGTAACCATGGCGTGGTATCGGACACATCATTGCCGTTAATACTGAGCACGATGCTCATTTCCCTTCCACTCGAGGGCTGAAGTCTCATGCATACCTCTTGCGCACTTGGGAACAGCGCAATGCATGGTGGTGGGGACACCATCATTTTTATGTAGACAGCAGGAACGCTATGGAAACTCCCTCAGGAGCTCCACACCCTGTTTTTGAGCGAGATAGTGAACGAGTGTCTGGCGTATCATTTGCAGGCGCATTGATAAGACAGGTCCAGATCCCGTGACCTTCATTTGGGTGCCATCCCATGTAGGGAGAAAATCATCAAATGCAAAGGATTGGGTCGACATTGCCAAGCACAGGGCAACGTGCCGGGACCTCAGTACGATATCCAGGGGCCCCACGTAGTCAATGCAGACAAGTCCAAGACTCAGATTAGGGACACTTCAAACAAACACGACACTGACAAAGCCAGAATAGAAACCGAAAAACAAAATCATGCTACACACCCACCGCTCATGGCCACACTATACAAATATTGCACCTGCAGACAACACTATTCATACCGGCACCCCCCAGCACAAACATAAATAAATGGAAGACACACGGTTTATTCACGAGACTTGGCTTGCGGGTCCCCCTATTACTTGGGAACTACGGGGTCATGAACGTGCCCTGAGTGACACGACAAAAATGTAGATTGTGCCAGCAGCTCAGCCAACACCTTACACACGTAAATACTGCAGTGTCATCTTGCAACTTTCAGGACATCCCGATATACCACGTAGATAATGTCAGGACCAAAGCATATCGTATGAACAAACAACGGTCAGGTTGATCTTGCGGCATTACGGGAAAACCAGCCCCAGCGTCTTATCGGGATCAGGATAAGTGCAACGGGCAAAATAGTTAGATATAGTTAGGATATGGATAATCATGCAATAGTATAATAGTGAATTATGTATATGTGTGTATGTGTGTATTGTTAGTATGGGATATGTATGTATGTGGTACTAGTCTGTATATGCATGTACGTGTGTATATGTATATCGTATATGTATATGTGAAATGTATATGGTATGTATGCGTGTATATGTATGCATGTGGGCAATATGATGCATGTGTGCATGCATGTGTATGTATGTATACGTATGTGTATGTGTGTTGTATGTTTGTATGTCATGTGTGTGTATGTGTATAATGTATGCATTGTATATATGTGTACTTATGCATATGGTGTATGTATGTATGTATGATGTAATATTCGTTCATGTGTGGTATATGTGTATGTGTATATATATATATATATATATATATATATTATATATATATATATATATAAGACTATAATATATATATATATATAATATACATATGTATATATATATAATATATATATATATATATATATATATATATATATATCTTACTATATATATATATATATATCTATATATGTATAAATTATATTTATATATATGAATGTATATGTGTATCAGAATCTAATATGGGATACCTAAATAGTAAAGATATGGGATAAAAAAATACATAAAGTGAACAAATAGTATATGTTATAGAGTAATGTAATGGTAGGATATTTATGCTACAACTGTTGGACAGCCTCTTTTATGTAAGTAATTCTTTTCACATATATGCATGTATTTTTAGTAATGTACGTAGTGCTTCAGTAGCTGAGGGGGCGGTGGACAGACCCTAGCACCACGTCTTTTGGGTGTAAAACGTATGGATCCCCTTCTAATGTGTGTCTCTAAGTAGGCCTTAGTCATATATGTGTCTGTAGTACTTGTTGTCCTAATAAATGTATCTCCAAATCAAAATCCTCTCTCCGTGAGGAAAATTAGGTTATAAAGCTTGCAACAGAGGTAACAATAAGGGGGTTGGAAATCACATGCTAACCATATTGTCGCTTCAAAAATCATGCAAGTTTTTGGAAATATTGCATTATTTATTCCTTCACACCCACCAACGTGTGGCTATTTACAAGGCACTTTTTTTAGGTACATGGGAGGAACTTTTTAAATTAAAAAATACTTAGATATGTTTATTTTTTATTTGCGTACCATCTATTGAATTATTAAATAAAAACAGGAAATTACAGAGTGAGGCCAAATATATATGGTAAAAAAATTTCCTGTTTATTCTATAGACTTTTTTTTTACTTCACTTCACTTTTTTATAATTGTACTTTCGCTTTCCTGTCAGGGAGTGAAAAGAGAGGAAAGAACGCTTGGAATGCCATAGCTTTTAAGGGAGAGTGAGGGGGATAAATGCCGGTGGTATGGAAGTATTTGAATGTGTTACACAGGGAAGTTTTCATGTTTGTATTTCACAAATTGAGGAAAGAAAACATTCTCGATATAAACTGCGGTATTGGGCAACACGTGGCCCAAGGACAGGATTCGTGATGGTGCATCATTTGTGTCTGTTTGCTTTTGTCCAGACATATCTTTCCAAACATGAACATGATGGTGATGAACGACAATAATTACTTCACCTTGTAACCAGTTAGCGTTGATGTTACCCGATGGAAAATATAGGGGAAACAATCGCTCCACACATATGGAACTAAACAATGCAAAAACGTTTGCTTGACTTTTAATTAACTTACTTTTTTCAGCAATTAGCTATAAAAAAAAAAATTACCATGAAATCCATCATTTTCTCACCATTTAATCTCTTCTCTCTCTCTCCTCTTTTTTTTCCCTTTCTCCTCTTCTCTCTCTTCTCTCTATCTCTCTCTTCTCTCTCTCTCAAACACCACACACACACACACACACAAACACAAATCGTTACTTTTCACCGTTGGACGTCCAGTGGCTTAGGGCGCCTGGACCATTCTGTGGCCGGTGTTCGATCCCCGGGCCCCGCTAATACCAAGGGGATTTTTCTACTGAAAAATTGCGGGCGGTTTCTGTCCCCTTGAGCAAGGGGATGTGGGGGGGTGAGGTCCCAGCATTACACTAAATAAAAAGGCCGGTTCCACTAGCCGCCTTATAAGGCTGCCGTCCTACAACAACAATGAACAACAAGGACGTCACAAAAAGTCACACCGCCACCGCTTAACGCTGTTAACAGGCTAGCCGTCAACAAAGTTAAAATCAAGTCATTCTGTCCATCCGCTCGGCGGTGTCCGCTCGAGCGGAGAAGGTGCAAAACTGTGCCCGGTTACCAAAATATCACTCAAGCCAGCTGATGATGGGACGTCAATTGTTGGGCGGGCTTACGAGTCAACGGCGGCCGTTAGAAGCGTGCTAGTGGAACCACGGCATTAAGAATCGTAATAAATGAGGCTCCAAGCTCGCAAGAGGAGGGTGAAAACTGGCGATCGCAAGTCTGATTCGAGTGCGACATAGACCCCATTTCCGCTGGTGAATGACACACATTCTCATCACTCACACACCTTTCCTTCTCCACCACATTCACCCCCGTCACCTACCACCACCTATCCACCTCCCTTCCCCTTCCCCTTCAACCCTCACCCGTCCACTGTTCAGTAAAGGCCGGTTCCATCAGCCCGTTGTACCGGCTCGTCTTACAACAACACGCTCAACAATGACGTCACCCATCACTGAGTCACCGCTGAGTGGTATTGTGGTAACTGGCACAGTTGGCAACTCGCTCGAGCGGGACACCGCCGAGCGGGAGAGATGGACTTGAATTTAACTTTGTTTACTGGCGGCATGTACAGCGGTCCTTACGGACGGTGCGGGAGACTTTTGTCTGTGAGTCATTGTGGACGTTCTTTGTTGTTGTATGGCGGACGTAACACGCCGGGAAGGTGGAATAAACCGTGATTAAGTCAGCACGCAGCGCCGCAGTGGGAATACCCTGTTTCAATGGAAACTTTACACGGCGTGTTTTATAGTGGAGTGTGTGGCCGCAGCGCAATGGTATAAAAAAAAACAAACAACAATACAAAAAAGGGCGGGGCACCCTATTCCCCAAAACTTATTGGAGTATTGTGGTTTTTGAGTGAAGAACGCTTGGCTGTAGGTCAGAAACTAATTCAAACTAGCGATTGTTCTGCACGAAAAATGCAACCTCAATGTGATTCCTACACAACACGTTTCAATAACACTCTTATCAAGTAACGCCAACCCTAATCTGACCATAAAACTTAACGCTAACTAAACCTGCAACTCGGTCAAACGAGTACAACGTGGACATACCGCTTCCCAGAAAACGCGCGCAACGCATGCAGCCGGGATACGTGGACGGCTAGCCGTCGGCCACGCCCTACTTGCCGCTGGGCTGTGTGCGTTGCACACCGGTTTACAGGATCAACAGCACCTATATGCTCGTCACTATTAATCACCTGTAGTCTCAATCTAATCCTCGGCTGTGCCACGTAATTTGTCACCCAGGCGTGGCACACGCCCGTGACAGGGCTTACGAACTGTGTCATTGCGAGACTTGAGTGTACACTTGTGTGTTTTGAACGGCCACAGTACTGGATGATAGTTGACTAACACTGATGGGGCACGAACAAGAATAGCACTTCAAACACCACACACACACAACCCCACACACACCACAACACAACACACACAACACACACATTAACCACACACACACACACCACACACACACACACACACACACAACAACCCACAACACACACACACACACACACACAACCACACCACACCACACACACACCACCCACACACACCACACACACAACACAACACACACACACACAACCACACACACACACACACACAGCCACACATCACACACACCACACACACAGCACACACACACCACATGCCACACACACACACAGCCATACCACACACAAAACAACACACACACACACACGGGTAGTCCGTAGTGTAGTTGGTAGCAACGCCTGGTCCACCAACCGGAGAAGTCCGGGGTGCGATCCCCGGGCGTAGCGAAAAAAAAAAAAAAAAAAAAAAAAAAACAGAGAAGTTGGAGCGGTCTTCTTAAAAACCGAGCCCTTGTCCACCCAGCAGGAAATGGATTACGGGTCGGTAGCCGGGTGTTTGTGATTCCGCCTCTGATCACAAACATGGTCTCGGCCACACACTAAGAATAAATAAGGATGAATGATAAAATGGTGATATGGAGAGACGGACCATACGAGTGTATCTTCAGGCACTGTAAAATACAACTAGATGAATACCACACACACACACACACACACACCCCACACACACAACACACAAAACAACACACACCACACACACACAAAAACACACACAACACACACACACACACAACACAACACACCCACACGGGCGAGTAGCTCTGCACAACTTAATGTCAATTTGATAAATAATCTAGCTCGGCACAAACATTCCCTGTGTTCGTCACGTCGTAAATTCAGTTTCATTGTTATTTTCACAGGTGTCGGGAATTTATCGTGGTTGTTATGTGCTCGGGTGACGATGTGGCGGGAGCGGCCGTTTGTATTTCAATGTGTAATTATATGGAAATAAGTGATATATATGCGATCACATACTCCCGGGGCTGTCAGGCGTTGTGCCATCAGGTTTTTTTCTGCCTGTATTCTTTATATCGAGGCCTTTTTTGCACTAGGTATTTGCCCTTTTTTTTCGTATCGTGTATTTTTGCGTGTGTTTCAATGGTGGAGGGGAGGAAAAAAAATAGACTTCTATCGTACAAGTTAACAAAATAATGATGAAAACGCAATAATTTATATATAAATCACTACGTTCACGAGTGTATAAAAAGGACGCGCGTTCATATACATATTCCCTAAAGCAGAATGTGTCGTCACCTAAACGGCTGCGTCACACGAACACACGAGGCACAAAACATTCCAAACGCCTTGTGGACGCTAAATCAAAATGATGACGGGGCGAGGAATAATAAAAAAAGGTGAATAATAATGCACCACACACACACACCCCACACACATACATATACACACATACAACACACGGTTTTTCTGCGCCTCAGAAAGAAGAATGCGTCCCGTGTTCCTTGAGAGCGTGTTGTTGGGCGCGAGCAGACTGTTGGGGGCCTGAGGGAGGGAGCCGCGGGCATTAAGCGTATTGGAGGGTGTGGGCTTATACTAGAGGGAGGGAGGGAGGGAGGGAGTGGTGTGTGTGTGTGTGTGTGTGGAGTAAGGAAGGTGTGGGAGGGTGAGAGATGGGGCTGGTTTTGATATGTGTGGGGGTTGAGGGGGGAGGAAGGTTTTGTTGGGGGAAATGGAGGGTGTGTGGGATGTAACGCAGGAATGGGGGTGTATAGGGGAGGCGGGTGGGGCCCGGGGGTGGTGTGATACTGTGGGAAAATAGTAAAAAGTAAGTATGAAAAAGTTTATTCCCAATATAGTAAAAAACACATTCAGTATTTACATAACATAAGTGGTCTTTGGCACCCCTGACAAACCAAAGGCCCCCTGAGGGCTTTTCGGGATAAAACTATATGTGCTTGAAAATCAGTTGGCAGTTTTTTTTATTTAGTAAAAATACTACTTTGTAAACGTGAAGAAAAAAAATTATTAATTTTATATATATATTATTTTTATATTATAAAAATTTTATAATATTATAAAAAGATATATATATATATTTTATATTATATTATATATATATATATATATATATTTATATATATATATTTATATATAAAAAAAACAAAACACATATGATTACACCATACATAATATAACTACACATATGATTACACAAAACATATACATACCACATACAATACAACACGTATAAAAATACGATTATCATTCATCAATATTTGCAAGACATATATACTTAATATTAAAAAAAAAAAAAAATTTCGTAACCGTGCTACCCAAATACAAAACTTTTTTTTTAATATAAAACTATACTATGAAACAGAGTAAACTACACTGACAAACCACATCCCAAATACATACAAAAATATATAATGTAACTGTATAGTATCTTAAATGTATATGAAAAACATTCCCTACCACTCGTGGGATGTTTTTGATTTTTCAAAGGAAAATAAATGTTTTTTTACTCCCCTCTTGAATTCAAAAAAAGCTATGCATTAGTAAGTAGTTTATGGGTATAGGCAGAGCATTCCAATTTGAGGCCCCAAAACAAAAGATATGTTTTTAAAAGAGTGTTGACGGATTTGTGGACATACTAAATTCAGTGACTACCGCTGGTTCCATGATTTTGTTTCTATAAATTTATAAATGTAGTATCTGTAGCATTTTTTAAATTTTTTAAACAGGAGTAAAGAGCAAAACATTTATGAATATTAAAAGACAGAGCTTATTGCCCCTAAATTTTTATGGCTGTCGAATCAAATTTACCCAAAAAATATACATAATTTTTTTGTTTTGTGTAATGTTAATATTTTGGGAAAAGAAGGCCAAGTACAACCCCCATATGGGAACACAGTAAATGAAAAGGGGAAAAAGGGTTAAGTAAAAATTTTATCATGTTTTTGTTGTTAGAAAATTTACGGGATTTTTTAAAAATATCCACACTTTCAAACAGTTAATATGTGCTATTATATGAATTTCCCAAATTTCAGATTTCATCATTAATGACACCAAAAATTTTTTTTGTTGGGTTGCCCCATTGTTGATTTTTTATTAAAAGAAATAGGGGAGGTATGTGATTTTTTTAGACCGGTTTTTGAAATAAAATAAAATTATTTTTGGGTTTAAATTTGGGGTTTAGTTTGTTTACTTTTATCCAGCTTACCTCCCAACGAATTGGAGGGGTTATGTTTTCACCCCTCGTCGTCGTCTGTCTGTCTGTTTGTTAGTGTACAGGATTTTGAAAATTTTGCCAATAGATTTGGGCCCCAAACCGGTAACCAATCTATTTGGTTTATAAAAGAACTGTTTTATTTTGGATGAAATCTATTGACAAACCGTTGCCAGGGGAACCAATTGTTTAAATATTCGGCCAGAGGTATGCGTATATGAGTGCATATATATATATTAACATACGTATCTTTGATGAAATATTGGGGCGGGGGTATGCGCTTATGAGTGCCCCCCCCCCCCTAGTTATTAAATTTAACTGTAATCTTTTGAATAAAGACTGTGTATATATTATTTTCCCAGCAGTAAGTTTGTATCAGGGCTATATTGAAAATTTATAAAATTTTAGCTGGTATTTACTATATTAAATGATATAAGAAAAAGATTTGGGGCCCAAAAATTGACCCCCTGTAGTACCCCTGCAGATTAAAGATAATGAAAGAAATTTATGTTGCAATATCAGCCCTGGCCCTTTTGGTTTTAACAAATTTTAAATAATTTTAGCGATACCCTCTGTTCCGATTTACTTAATTTATCCGTAGTATGTAGTTTTATGTACCAAACGTTTTTGACAAATTTCCCCAAAAAAAATCCTACACAGTATTTTTTTTTCCAAGCGTTTTTTATGTTATTTGGGAAATGTAGTATTGCAGCTCTGTTGAATGGTTAGCACGAAAACCATGTTGATATACAGAAGTAGGTTATTGTTCTCCAAATGTTTTCCCAAACGAGGATTAGCTTTTTCAAAAATTTTTTGAAAGCTGGAAGGATGATATAGGGCGATAGTTTTTGAATTCTCCTGCTACCTGCTTGTGTATGGGATATTTTGCCGTTTAATTGTTTAGGAATATTTCGTTTTTTTTAAAAAGGTTTATGATGTGAGTCCAAAGCTGTAGATAAAAATGTGGAGGTTTGTCTTATAATTTTTGGAGATATTCTCATATCCAGGTGTATCAATTTTAAAGGGGGCTAAATGTCATTTATTTTTCCTTTGGTTTTGGACATAAAAACATTGCGAAAAAAGGAGGGCATTCAAATAGCCCCAAGGGATCTTTTTTGGGATATCTTCGTGGCTGTTTTGAATTTAGATTTTAAATTTTTTGAAGTGTCAGGGAGAATGGTTTTAACTCAATTGTATGATCATTTAAGTGAGAATTTCTACCAAGTACTGAATTTATAGATTTAAATGAGATTTAGGGTTTTGGTTTTTTATTTAAAATATCTGTGATATTTATTTTTTCCTGCTCTTTAAAATTTTGTTAATTTATTTCTGTAGTTCTGTATTGTTTTCTATATTTAAAGGGCCCTTTTTTATGTGTTTTAAAACCCTTTTTTTTTTTTTTTATGCTGTTTTGCAAAAATGATGAAACAATGGACTTCGTTCTTTCTTTGGGATTCATTCTAATTCTTTTTACAGGAAAAAATTTCTGAAATAAATTATCAATTATTTTAAAAAAAATATTTTTGATCATTTGGGGAGTTTTTCCTCTTAAGAAAATCGGTCCAGTTTCCTCTGAAAGATCATTACTAAGTTCTGTAGCGCATCTGTGTTTAAACTCTTTTTTTTGAATATTCTTGTTTGCATTTTCGTTAATTGATCTGTGAACGAGAAAAGTGGAAATTGTCTGTGATATCTGTCTGTTTATATAATTGAATGTTTGTTTCTGGTTGAAAAACCAAAAATTGGCCAATTAAAGTGGCAGAGGCACCGTTATTCTTTTCGATCTGGTGTTAAAAGGAAAAAAGGACATACATATATTGATAAAATCAAAACAACCTATATAATGTTTTAACAAATCAAAATTAAAATCTCCAAAAAAAGATACCATCATATTTTTTCTCATTTGCGTATAAAATATATCATTTTAGTCTATATAAGAAATTTTCAAATTGCCAATAGGAGTTCTTAATTTCATATATATAAATATTCGTGTCTGCGTGGAACTATAACACCTAAGACTCTATGTAAAGGGTAACGAAGGAAAAAATCACTGGACAAGTAGAATTATAGACACAGAAAAACCCCCCCCCCCCCACCCCCACCTGTTTTTTATTTTGGGAACATATATACCAGGCAACTGAATAAAGGAAAAAAGGGCATGGTAAATTTTTTCTGTAAAACCCATAACATTAAAGTAAACGTTTGCCATTTCATATTCCCCGATTTAATGCAGCAAATTAAGCCATGATCGAGTATACAACAATAGTTTTTCACTTTTTTTATCCCTCACCCGTTTTTAAATGATCCGCATTCAAAAACTGGAAATTCCCCCAGCTTATCGCATCACCTGGGGTAATCTAACCCAACCATCGGCTCCCCCCCTTTTGCAAAATTCCGGCATCCTGGATCAGTAACTCTCCTTTTTCAAAGAAGAGTGAATTGGGTAATAGCTGTGACCCAGTGGCCTTTACGCCCTTTCTCGCCAAGACCCGTGGCCGTGTTTTTCGAGACATACGTGCAATCGCCCTCGCCCCCGTGCCTTTCTTTTCGTGTTCTTGTTTTTAGCGCCTTCCTCAATCGGGTGGCTGGTAATGACACGGTGGATCGTCTCGCGAGGATGCGCGAGGACGAGGGCGCGTGTTGAGGCTTCAGGGGGAGTGTGGAGAGAAGAGAGAGAGAGAGAGAAAAAGGAGAGAAGGAGAGAGAGAGAGGAGAGATAGAGAGAGAGAGAGAAGAGAGAGAGAGAGAGAGAGAGAGAGAGAGAGACGCACGCACGCCCGCACGCACGCACGCACGCACGCACACACACACGCACACACAAAGGGACAAAGTTTATGTAGACAGTCAAAACAGCCACCAAAGTGTGGATGGCGGGCAAGAATGATCTCCAGGTTATCAGGGGGAGGGGGGAATGGACAGGGGGCTTGCTGGGGAAGGAGGGAGAGGGTGAGGCAGCGTACCGGTTACACGACCTTTCGAGAGAATGACTTTTCGAGCGAAAGACGATTCGAGCGAATGACTTCGAGCGAAAGACGATTTGAGCGAATGACTTTTCGAGCGAAAGACGATTCGAGCGAATGACTTTTCGAGCGGAGGACCATTCGAGCGAATGGCTATTCTTATACAGGTCGCATCATTATGTGTCTGAAGGGGGCATATATTCTACTGCAGGCACGGAGTAGGTGGCCAGTTGATATATCTTTGTTTTTGTAGCGTTGCCACAGCTTTTCAAGCTTTGCCTGGACTTGCTTGTATACTTTTCGTGTTGACCTGGATAGCTTGTTCTGGGCAACAAGCTGGGTCTGGAGAGTGATTGTCTTGGCCTCCCTGTGCACCCCCATGTGTTTTTTTTCTGAATATTTATATATTAAATATATCAACATACTCTTGATCATCAGCATTGGAATAAATGTCCTTTGTAAAAAGTGACATCAATTCCTGTGGGTTAAACTCATTGAAACAGTACGTGTTATTTCAATGCATGAATGCACGGACATGTCATGTATTTTCTAAACTCTTGTGTTGCAAGTCACTCACGCAAGCTAATGTATGTCCTCCTCTGATCACGGCAGCTGTAGTAGAGAGTAAACTGTGTCTGACAGTCTCTCTGAGTCTCTCTCCTTATAGACTTAGAAGTTAGAGAGAGGCTGAATGGGGGGTGGGCCTTTAAGGTGTAAATGAAGGTGTGGCATGACCCAGGCCAATATAATTAATCATCCCTAGGGATGTCAGTCGTGACCTCCGTGAGAGGTCACGACTGAGGTCTTAATCAGGTCAAAGTCCAGTCGTGATAATCCTCCTTGACGATTATTGTTGTGATAATCCTCCTTGAGGATTATCATAAAACGGGTGCAAATGTGTCAGTGCTTTCGAAGACAATCAATCCAAAAATCCGCAACGAAGTAAAAACAGGCCCAAAACCGCCAACCTGCGACCATCTTTTTTTTCCACCCCAACCTTTTCTAAAAAGAGCCCATTTGGGCTGGTAAGCCGCGGCCCTGGCAATCCTGCCCGGGATGCCGTCAGGACATTCCATTTAGAGGGTAGTGAGGTCACGTCAGGTAATGCACACACACACACACGCACAGGGTACCTGACCTGACCTCACTACTCTCTACCTGGAATGTCCTGACGGCACCCCACCCACCTTCCTCTGTCCCGTCCACACTAGGAAACTTTGTTTGGAAACATTGTTTCCAAACTGTTGGCAAAAATTTGGGAAACAATTTAATTGGGCGTTAAGGCTTATTTATTTCCCATCCAGAATGGGAAACGTCGAGAAACATTTGTGTTGTGTGTGTGTGGTGTGTGGTGTGTGTGTGTGTGTGTGTGTGTGTGTGTGTGTGTGTGTGTGTGTGCGTGCGTGTAGGTGTGTGTGTGTAGGTGTTGGTGTGTGTGTGTGTGTGTGTGTGTGTGTGTGTGTGTTGCGTGTGGGTATGCGCGTGTGTGCGCGCAGGTGTGTGTGTGTTGCGTGTGCTTGCGTGTGTGTGTGCGTGCAGAGGAAGCTACACGAGGCCGTGAGACCTACACGTGGTACTTCCTGTAATATTACTGGTTATATGATTATAGATAATAGCAATGAAATAGTAGCAGTATTGTACTGCTGTTACTGTACATAGCAGTATTATTGGCAGTAATTTAAAGAGATAATAATTAAAGCATCAATAATAATGAAAACAATAAAAGTAAAATTTACGTAGGTGAGGAGACTAGCTGCCCCTCCTAGTAAGTCATGGCAGAAGTGGGAAGGGGATAACACCTGGGGAACCTGACCTGACCTCACTCCCCTCTACCTGGAATGTCCTGCCGGTAGTATTTATAGAAACAGGACGCCTAGCTGTTACGCCTTTGTGTGTGTGTGTGTGTGTTTGTGTGAACGTTGATTAAAAGAAAAAGTGAGTGCAATATAACGTCTATTATAACGTATAATTTTACCGTTATTTCAGGCACAAACGGTTAAGTTAGGTTAAATGAGACTAGAGTAGGCTAGGTTAGAGGTGGGGTTCGGTTTAGTAACAGATGATATCAAGAACAAAAAGAAAATTATCAATACTACGGTAGTGAGAAGCGGAGCAAGGTTTGCGGGGCGGGGATCCCCCCACACCTGTAAACAAATATATATTTCCGACTAAAACAAGTGCCAGATTAATTCCATACACATCAAAACTATTCAGGAAAACTAAGTTTGGTCCTCCGCTCAAAAAACTTTTCGCTCGAATCGTCCTCCGCTCGAAAAAGTATTCGCTCGAATCGTCCTACGCTCGAAAAGGGATTCGCTCGAATCGTCCAGACACCAGCGTACCTAGGGCGGTGAGGGTGACCTAGATAGGGGTGAGCCGGGACAGGATGAAGGGTCGCTGAGGTGGGATGAGCTTGGCCTAGTGCTTGGGTAAGGCAGAGTGAGCTTGTGCTGTGTGTGCTTGATGGCACCAAGGAAGGAGGGAAGGAAAATGAGAGGGAGGATATCTGAGGAGGAGGTATACATAGAGTGAACTGGCATTAAAATGAAGCATAAGATGGTAACATTATATGGGAAGAGGATAAATAGAAGAAAACAAGTAAGAAAGAGGGAGAGAGGTATGGAATTAGATGAAGGAAAAAGAAAAGAGGACAAAAATACAGCAAGAAAAAGTTAGGATAAGTAGGGAAAAGGGTAATAAAAAAAGAAAACTAAGAGGAGATGAAAAGAAGGAAGAAGAAAGCAGGATAAGAAGGAAATACAGGAAGGCAGGATAAGGAAGAGGCAAGAAGGAGGGTAAGAGCGGCCTCAGTGCACAAACACCTTTAAGACAGTTGATCTATTTATATTCGATTCGTATTACCCAGGTTATCGCGATGCTGCTGGGCCTTGTTGCCCGGGTTTGCCCCCCCCTCGCCATGAATATGGCTATTTATATTTTCTCATTATTTTCTTACCTTTTTCAGAAGAGAGAGAGAGAGAAGAGAGAGAGAGAGAGAGAGAGAGAGAGAGGAGAGAGAGAGAGAGGAGAGAGGGGAGAGAGAGAGAGAGAGAGAGAGAGAGAGAGGGGGAGAGGAGAGAGAGAGAGAAGAGAGAGAGAGAGAGAGAGGTCAATACCATAAAAAATGCAATAAGAAAAAATGAGTGAGGTGAAGGGTTTTTGATGAAATTTCCGGACGACTTTTATGGCACTCCAGGAAGAAAACTTAAGGAGGTGGACACGGACGAAGAGCAGAAAGATGCGATGTTTCTCAGTTTAAGTAAAAAATACTGGTAAAAGAAGAGGGGAAAATAGACGCCCTGAAAGACATTCGTCGGAGAGCAAAAAGAATAAGAAACTGAATGAGAAAAAAATGGAAGTGAGAGGAGAAGGCGGCAACCCAGCTTATGAATACATCAGTCTCGTTTTTATTAGGTCTATTTGAGGTGAAGGAAAACAAAATTATGCTGATACGAATGACTTCAACTTTCAACCTCATGAAAACGATAATGAACAATGAGTGCAGAGAAGAAGGGGATGCTAACACCAGGGCGAGACATTTCCGTCATCCATTTTGTGTTCTCATTGTTCCCATTATAGGGTGTTTGATGTGTCCCTCTCGCCTTCCAGTATCGACAGGGTGAGGCGTCAAGTTAAAAGACTCATGAGTTGTCAAATTGTCTTGTATCCCTTCACTGTGTCTTTTTATATCTGATCGTTATGTTATGTAAGGAAAGTTTTGGTAGTCAGCATATATCCCTTGAGCATCACAGAGCGACAAAATCTCATATGTGATCGATTAATGAAGCGGTAGTCTTAGTGCCTCTTGTTGGTTTAGTTATTGTTTGAAAAAATTAGTAAGAAAGAAATAAGTTTAGAAAATCATGTACCTTACCTTCGTTTTTGAGTTAATTTACATTGAAGTCCCCCATTATATAGCATGGTAGTTGTTCTGTTAATAGGTAGTAGGTAGGTAGGTAGGGAGGGAGAGAGAGAGAGTGAGATAATATGGTCCCTGTCCCCGCTAGCCCTTTGTTATGCCTTATAAACGAGGCAAAATCTATTAAGCAACTCGGAAGAAGAAAAAAGGTTTTGAAAGGAAAGAAAGAGACCTCATCCATCATCAAAAAAAGGAAAACATGAGTGTGAAAGCGGCGATTTTTTCTCCCTCACTGTGTGGGGAGAAACTAGTTTCAGGGAGAAACTGGTTCACAAATAGTGTGGCGAATAATTGGAATGGTCTCAGTCGTCAGGTGGTCAATGCGGAGTCTATAGTGGTCTTTAAAAGGCGTCTGCATAAATTCATGGATAGGGAAGAGAGCGAGTGATGACGAGTGCGGGGCAAAGCCCTCGGGAATCCCGCACTCTAAATCAAGTGGTAGGGCCCCCTAGCCCAACTTTTTCTTATGGGGGTGGCCGGGGCGGTGCAGAAGCGGCGCCTGCCCGTCGAATCACTCCTGGATCAACCTGCGGAGGGTTCTTCGTGTGGGCTCGTGGAACGTTCTGAGCCTCTCAGACGATCATCGACTAACCTCTCCTATCGGGCGAGCTCAGTAGGCTGAGGGTGGATATAGTGGGACTCTCTGAGACGAGGAGGCCTGGCAGTGGCGAGACTAGCAGTGGGGGTTACACCTACTACTGGTCCGGCATGAGCAATGGTCACCGTGTACGGGGAGTAGCTATAGGCATCTCCAGCAAACTGCAGCCGTCAGTTGTTGAGGTTACTCCGGTTGATGAGCGTATAATGCGGTGAGGATGCAACACACTCTGGGTTCATGTCTCTTGTGCAGTGTACGCTCCTACCGAGATGCGTAAAATGAGAGAAGGAGATGTTCTACGCCAAACTCGGCTCTGTTTAGACCAGTGTC
>JACEEZ010025951.1:0-17375 GCA_016584305.1 Chionoecetes opilio | reverse complement strand
TCGGCTGCAATGCATCTGTCGCCGGAATACTACATCTGCCGGGATACTAACTGCCGACAAGTTAGCAGCATGGCCCAAGACTAAATATTTTTAGACGCCGACCGTCCGCTAACCAGTTGTCAGGTGTCGGCCAACTAATTTTTTTCGCTGGCTAAACTGGACAGTCAGACAATATTGCCGACAGTCTGCATGACTGTCGTTCAAATCCGTCAACGACTGTCGGCCAATCGATCGGCAGAGTCGCGGTTGTCGTAGACATGGCACCAGTTCAAAAAATGACTAATGAGACTCGTTTTGAGACTAGTTGCCAGTATTTCGCCGGCATGCTGGCAACTAGTTGGACGAATTTCCCAGACAGGCGACGACCGTCGGCAATAATTCTAGCCGACACCAAGACACCAAAAAAATATTCCCCAATTCTTGGAGCGTGAGATCCGACTTGTAAAATCCGAAAGTCGCTGGGATATCCTAGCCCAGAGTCAACACAGTGTAAACGGACCAAAATGATACAGGAGATTAAAAAAAAGTAAAGATGGGAGCATACGCAATGCTGCGCGTGGCATTCGGTGCTCATCTCCGTGGCATTAGCCCTTAGAGCCTGTGGGTGAGGACCCGTTACCCCGGGACACAGGGCTAGTGTGACACCCGGGTTACCACAGTTTCCTTCCGCAGGTTACCCCAGGTACCCATTTATCAACCCCGAAAGGAAGGAAGAACAGCTGGGTAGGCTGTTCACGGACTTGCGCTGGCCCGGATTCGAACTAGGGCACGCAGATTCGTAGCCAGGCACGCTAGCCACTGCCCCACGAAGGTGACATGGTTGTTGGTTGATACAGGGGATGCGTAACTTAATTTAGTTATGAGTGGTGATTGAAGCTATTAAATTTATACTCACTCGCGAGACGTAGAGTAAGAATCGATATGATAGATGTGTTTACATGGTTAAAGGACACTAAAGGAGATGAAGTTCTTACGGCTACTTATCAGGGTAGAACAAGAAGTAACAGATTCAAACTGGATTAACGCATATTTAAAAAAATACTGGGAGAAACTGGTTCACAAATACGGCGGTGGTAATTGATTGGAATGGACTCAGTCATCAGGTAGTTAGTGCGGAGTCAATCGGGAGTTTTAAAAGGAGACTAGACAATTTCATGGATGGGTATGATAGGTGGATGTAGGTAGTGTTAAGTAACAGGAACTACCACGTGTAAGTATCTCAGCCTCTTGTAGCTTCCTTATTTTATTATATTATCATATTCTTATGATCAAACCATATTAGCCACTCAATCTCCAACCATCACAGATGGAAAGACAAAGCGAGGCCCCGAGAAGCGAGGTCTTAATTAAGGGACTGCAAAAATATGTGTTTTCGATGTATTCATAACCACTGTATATCCCGCTGTCGGTTCAAGTTTCGATATTGAATGGTAAAGCTGTGGGCAGGGGTAGGGGCTGATTGGGTAGGGGCTGGACGCAGTAAATGGCCACTTTGGTGCTATACGTAATCATACAGGAAAAGACAGTTTATAATGTTATAATTCATTTATTTACGCGTACATAATCATGAATCATTTGGTAAATATTCCGCAAGAGTTGGTGACTCCAGCCAGCCAGGCTTTTTTGAGGCGAATTTTGGTGAAGAAGCCGTAAGAAGCCGGCTTCTTACCGACTTCTCTCTCGTTTGCGTGCCTCGCCAGAACGGCTGACAGTTGCCAGCTTCTTGTCGGGGCTCGCCCGCTCGGCGATCACAGCTGTAAACAAAACAACCACACAATGACGATTGATTGATTGATTTAATGCCAAAAAAAAGGTGAATGTGCACACAATGACGAATTGTCATCTTCAACTCATATCCAACCACATCTTCTCTCATAAACATACTGAATTAAACGCAATGCTAGTCATTTCCACAATATATACCTATCAGCTGCTCTACCGTAGATAACACTATAGTCGCCAGTCACTTGCCACTGCACTAATGTCGCCAGGCACAATATATTACGAATTTTAGCATCACTACTGATTTGTATGTGTCACTGAAGACGCATCCACAGTAGTTTATATTATGTACATCACACTACATGTCTTCAGTGGCACATATAAATCTGTAGGGATGCTAAAATTCGTAATATATTGTGCCTGGCGACATTAGTGCAGTGGCAATTGACTGGCGACTATATAGTGTTATCTACGGTACCTTGTATATTCTTATACGTGGTCTTAAGGTAAGTCCATGCTTTTGAATGTACATCTGTGTGTTTACTTGTGTCCTGTTATCTGTAATTACATTATTTCTACGACGATATTCACTATTACTAGTTCCGCCTGTCCCGCTGTTTTGCAAAATATTGTCAAGGCGCGAAATCCTGTAAACCTCCATTCATCGCTCTTATTTCACTGGTTTTACTGGTTAACTGCTGCCCTGTTACCCTGCCCCGATGTTACAGGCAACATCGAGTCACTAGCTTCCCATGAGAACACTTACAAGTAATAATAGTTACTCAAAAGCTTAAGTTATCCACGTCAAAAACAGTCAGGAGTATGGTTTTTATCATGTATTATTTTATCAACTATTATTACTTGTAAGTGTTCTCATGGGAAGCTAGTGGCTCATGTTGCCTGTAACGTGTATCGGGGCAGCAGATAAGCTGTAAAATTAGTGAAATACGATAGATGAAGGGAGGGGTCTACAGGATTTTGAACTTCGCGCAACACCGCCACGTGTTGTTTTTCTCTGGCGTCACGTATCGTGACGTATGAAGCGGAGAGAAGCCGTGATAAGCGGGGCCCAGGGCTCGCTTCTTCCGGCTTCTTACGGCTTACCCAGCTGGGCCAATCCGTAAGAAGCCGGCTTCTTAAAAGTGCCTCGCGTTAACAGAAAACGCAAGCTGCAAGAAGCCGGCTTCTTACGGCTTCTTCACCAAAATTCGCCTTTGGAGGCGTTTGGGTTAAGGAAAAAAGTACTACATACCGCCAGAATTTTAATTTCCGAATTTGTTTTGTGGATCTCGGAGATTGCTCATATACGAGTGGTTGTTCATATAATTATTATGTACATATTTTTATAATTAATTCAAAGTTGGTTTCGTGCCTTATAATGAGGTAACAACATATTTTGTGAAGTTTTGTTGATGTGACCATATACGTCAAAGGATGAATATATATATATATATATATATATATATATATATATATATATATATATATATATATATAATTATATATATATATATATATATATATATATATATCGGTTTTACACATGTGTATGTATATTTCTTGATCTATACTATTATTTGAATACTCCCAGTGGTCTCCAGATCCTGGTGGTATGAAAACAACAAATCAAGATATTCGTCAAAGAGATTACGGTTCCCATCGACAGAGACTACAGGCGCAAAGGAAGAAATTGGGCACAAAAGGTTATGTTTTGTCTCTTAACTCATGTATGCAGGAACTATTCACTATCTGAGAAACAAATAAGAGTTAATGTATGTCTAATGTATTTTTATTTACAGATTATACGCGTAAAACTGCTTATATTTCACAATTATCAACCATTATAACCATTGCATGAATATGTTATGTATAGGGTAAATAACGATCCGCACGTCTAAGGAACTCTATTAATATTATTCCTTATATGAACTCACACCGTCGTAAAGTCATAGATATAGCTGTAAGGTCATATTAGCAGATTTATCTGCTGTTAAAAATTACAGAATACGGTCTGAGTCTTGGTCTGGGCAGACTCTGGGCTCAGACTCTGGGCTTCTATTTCTTTTAATACCTTTGCTGGTGACCACTGGGAGTATTTATATAAAACTATAGATCAAGAAATATTTATTCACATGTGTAAAAACCGATAAATATGCACCCTTGACGTATATGGCCACATCAACAAAACTTCACAAAATATGTTGCTACCTCATTATAAGGCACAAAACCAACTTTAAATGAATTATAAGAATATGTACATAAGAATTTTATGAACAACCACTCGTATAAAAACAATCTCCGAGATCCACAAAATTCTGAAATTAAAATTCTAGCGGTATGTAGTACTTTTTTCCTTAACCCAAACGACTCCATTGCGCACCATCAGATTCGCTTTTTAACCTAAATAACTCTACAAAACCTAACCCATATCTACCCTAAGCCTAACCTAACTTAAAGCAACCCAAAACATAACCTAAATCATAGACCACTATATCTCTGGACTGTTCACGCGACAATGTTTTGAAATTGCAGGCTGCATAGCGGCCTGCCCCGCCCGACAAAGAGATATAGTGGTCTATGGACTATCATATAGACTGGTTTATCAGTATATATGATATACTGTAATCTTCGTAAATGTTTGTTCTATAATATTATCAAATAAAAAACAGTAAAACACGCTACAGAAATGCCATTACGAGACTGAAGAACATATATATGAATATGCATGAACTTAATATTCACTTCAACTCTTCGCTATTTAAAACTTTGCGAGTCAACTTTTATCATGAAGGGTATCAATAGAAGCACAAGCTTATTAGCTTTCCATTGATATATTTCGTTATCTGATAAATGAGTTAGAACCATGCATAAATTAGCGTTAAATAAATAAATAAAATCATCAATCGGGTAATTTTCCCGATTGATGATGTTATTTATTTACTTATATATTTCGTTTTCTGATAAATGAATTAGCACCATGTATAAATTAGCGTTAACTAAATAAATAACCTCATCAATCGGGAAAATTACCCGATTCATGATTTTATTTATTTAGTTAACGCTAATTTATGCATGGTGGTAATTCATTTATCAGAAAACTAAATACATCAATGAAAAGCTAATCAAATTGCGCTTCTATTGATACCCTTCATGATAAAAGTTGACTCGCAAAGTTTTAAATGGGGAAGAGTTGAAGTGAATATTAAGTTCATGCATATTTCTTCAGAGTCTCGTAATGGCATTTCTTTAGCGTGTTTTACTGTTTTTTATTTGATAATATTATAGAACAAACATTTACGAAGATTACAGTATATCATATATACTGATAAACCAGTCTATATGATCCGTTATATATATATATATATATATATATATATAATATATATATATATATATATATATATATATATATAATATATATATATATATATATATATATATATATATATATAATAATGAATCCGAGCGGCCCTCCGACTTCAGGCCCTTGTGCAACAGGCCGATATTCCGTGCGCAGTCCAGATTTACAGTGGTCTATGCCAAAATCAAACCTAACCTGACTTATCCGTAACCTATCCTAGTTATTATTATATAAAAATAAGTGTTACATTTTTGGTTTCCGCAAGTGAATAACTGCTGCACGTTTTACTGAGCCAAAAATAATAGAGAAAAAAACAAGCTGTAAGGCCTGTGGAACCCGCCAACTCCTCTGGAATATTAACCCATCATTTCCATATCTTGGCCTCTACTTTAGAAGGTCACAAAATCTTTTCTATGATTTATTCTCAATTTCTCACATCCTTCAATTCAAACCACTCTGATTTTCCTCACAACCTCTCCGCCATCTCTGTCCCCTCACCTTCGTCTTCCATCGCCTCATATTCTCTACCATTTCCTTTCTCTCACTTTTCTGTCCTTTTCCTTCTTCTTCCCATTCATTTCCTTTGCCATACCCAATATACCCATTATCTATTCTTATACAACAGCACCCGCTTATCTCCTCCGCAGGAAACACAACGGAGGCGGCAGCTTGGGCGGACACAGTGAGGGTCATGGCCACCTTACTAACAAACTCGGAGGAGTCGTGGGTGTGCATGTTTGTCTCCCTGCCGTCACCTCCCCACTGGTGTCCGGATAGTGAGACCTTAGTGGTGGCACCCCTCTTCACCCGGCGTAATGCCGTCAGCCTCTCGCAGGTGAGTCACACGTGAGGCTGTGACGGTTGTGTGCACTCTTATATCGCTCCAGTGTGCGTAAAATTATTGTTTTTATGAGGAAATAGTGCTCTTGTATGGTGTGAGGGACAATAATGATGTAATTTTACCGAAATATAAAGGTTTAATTTAATGCCAAAAAGGTGAATCAGGAACATCAGGAAATATAAAAGGAATGTTGATAGGTTTTAGGACTTGATGACGGAGTGGAGGATATAGGGTTTGATGTGTATCAGGACTGGTATGAATGTAAGAATTAAAGATTGATGTATTGACTCAAGGTGTTTCTTTGTTTTAAGGGCCTAATGCTATTATTCATTATTATTATCAATTAATATTACATATTGCTGTCGTTACATAAGTGATCGAAAGTTATTAAATGCCACTATCCGAACCAGGAACAAACACTTCCGTTCCTAGTTGTGATGGGGATGTTGTTGGATATTATCATGAAAGTCAGATTCGATGGAAAAATAGAAAAAAAGCTGTGGGGAATGAGGGAAATAGAAAGGATAGGTGGTACGCACTAGCATCAACAAGTAGTCAATATTACTTGATACTTTATCAAAATCAATTCATTACTAGTTAGATTATTTTTTATACAGAATAGTATGGATGCAGCAGGTGTTTGTAGAATGTTTTGAGTGTTGAAGATACCAATGTAATATATCTTTCAGGATGGCGTCATATTTTTTCCTTACCTGAACACGTGTTGTTATCTGATAATATATTTCGTTGTGATGCAAAAAATATGAGGATAAAAAATGCAGCTATACCAAATACAAACTTTATCGGGTTCTATTTTACGATTGAATAATAAAGTAATCATTAGTTCTTACATGTAATAAACAAATTCAAGTAATCACTTAAAAAGTGTCGATTAACCCTCTGACGCACCAAAAGTTTAATAAGTTTCTCTTTCCACTGCGACATCCAGCTCGGGCTCCCTAAGGGGCCCCGTGGAATGGCCTGACTGTGCGGCGAATTTTTTTTTTATGTTATCAATTTCACCCACGAGTATTCTTTTTTCCTGGCATTATTATATATCGTTGGTTTTGCAAGAGATTATTCTGCCTTATGAAAGAAAAAAATAACAAGAAATGCAAATAAAAAGCGGAGTTTACCAACTCCGAAAAAAACATTGAGTAAAGAGAAATAAGAAATACTTACGTTCACCACTTCGTAGCTCGAAACTTCCTGAGTCGACTTTTTATCATTTATATGCCAATAAAAGCGGATTTTTATGAGGATTCCAACGCTACCATTATAATTTTCATATGGCCAGTAGTTCTTGAGAAAATGGAGGAAAACTGAATGCAGTGGTGATGCGTGGTAAGTCGACAGGGGAGGCTGGCGGGGGTGGTAAAAATGCCATCACTGGAGCCACTTTTTCCCCGCCAGTGACACTATCTGCTGGAGTGTTTTCCCTTTTTCCATCATCACCATCACTTTCATGAGAATCATCGTCATCCTCTTTATAAATGAGTCTCAAAATCTCTTCACTTGATATTTTCTTAGCCCTATTTTCTAATAGTAACAGTCACTGGTCCCTGCGAATATAAAACAAAATATTGTATCACGGCACGATCACTTTACATCGGAAGAAAGTATAAAATTCACCAATTTCGTCTGACAACTGTAATCCAGGCTTACCCGGCTCGAGACACGATTTAAAGGGACCACAGTCCGCGCTCACAGGCTGCCTGCTGAGAGGAAACTGGGACACGGGCCCTTATCATTTCAAATCCCTCGGCTAGAGAGAGTTGACAATTAGTTTATTTTATAGGTCTAGCTTGGATCTATGACGCAGAAAATTTTAACGTGATTCTGATAAATACTTTATTTTTGGCGAATTTTTAAAAGTTTCTTGACGCGATTCGCGTCAAAAGCTCAGATGTAGACGATTCCGTTTTGACGCAAATCGCGTCATGGTGCGTAAGAGGGTTAATGGGAAACTTATTGAATTTTCAGACAGTAATCCATTGAATCGATAACAAAGAGTACAACCACGCCCATCCTTGGTAGATGGTGTGGTAATGGTGAAGATGGGAGACTATCAGGTATTATGGGGATGAGGGTTAGCGACTGACAAATAGGGAAAGAGTGGTGGTTGTGTCAGTAGACGGACAATTGTGGTAGTGTTGATAATGTCGTAGGACTAAAAAGTGAAATGATGGTCGTGATTTTTTTTATATCGTAAGGGAAAGGCCAAGCGCAATATAAAATAAAAAGAAAAATCCTGCTAGCTACCAGCAACTATAAGACATAATATTAATTAAGAGACTCCTAAAATTGGGTGGGTTAATTGAGTTTGGGAGGTGTCTTGATACCTACTCTTCTTTTGAAGTAGTTTAAGTCTTAGGAAGCTGGATAAAACGAAGCAGGAAAACAAATTGCAGACTTTATTAGTGAAAGGAATTTAATGAAAGAATGAAGATACTGGATAACTCTTGCATTAGGAAGGGGAGCATAATAGGGATGTGAGTAAGTAGAAAGTCTTGTGCAGCGAAGTAACGGAGAATGGGGAGGCATGAAGTTAGCAAGTTCAGAAGAGCAGTAAGCATGAGAATAGCGGTAGAGGATAGCAAGAGATGCAGCATTGCGGCAGTAGTTGAAAAATTGAGTTGATGAGACGAATAGGTTTTGACCCCACCCTATCAACCCCTTCATGCCCAGATCTTTCCTTTGCTATATGAAATCGTCTGCTGTCGAGCCATAAAATTACGAAAAGTAACTGAATATACTAAATTAGTTAGTGGACAATGATATTAAACAGGTCATAACTATAAAACATCGCTAATATTCATTAAAAATCGTCTAATAGTACCCAAATTACAATGGAAGTTACGTTCTCGGCCTCAAGGGGTTAAGGAGTGCTCGATCTATGAGTGGATCCCAAACATGAGAGGTATACTCCATACATGAAATAATAGGGCACCTGAACAGAACTAGCTGTACAGACCTAGTGAGGCGGTAGTAGAGTGGTTAGCTTCTCCGAGTGGCGTTCTTGGTGACCCGAGTTCGATCCCCGGTGAGAACCAAAATCCACTTCAAATCTTTCTGTACCATCGAGTGGCCTAAGAACACCCACATGCTGCTTATTAACTCTAACTTCGATTGCGTGTGCATCGGAGAATACAAGGGGGCGGCATGAGCCTCTAATTACTATACAAATATTGCCTGCGCAACCACGGACGAGGGCCAACCATCACATTCCTCAAGTGAACCTCCAGGGCCTACCATCCCAGCCCTGGAGGTCACTGCTTACAGGCGATATATTGGCACAGATGGTAAAAAAAAAAAAAAGCAGTTAGCATAGAGAAAAAACCCAACATATGCTATAATACACCTAACTTCTGAGTAGCTAATCTAGCAAGAAATGAGATGTTAAAATTACAGTTGAAATTTTTAGTGTACACCTACTACATGGTGAAAATAAATATAACCGGGTAGGTACGAACTTACGAGCGCGGAGGAGTTGCATGCAGACTTATCATTGACACACTCTTGTGTCCTCTTTGGCCATATCCCTTAGTGTCTTAGTTACACAAGAGAGTGCTGCAGCCTGCACTCTAAAGACATCTTCTCTCACTACTCACACTACACTACATGCACCTTACACACAAATATTCTCTGCACTCACAATATTGTTACGCAGGCAGGCTGCTCATGTGTTTTCTCGCGTGTTCGTGGCTGTTCTAGACTCGCAGTGATTCCCAACCGGGGTTCCGCGGAACCCTGGGGTTCCGCCGACCATCACCAGGGGTTCCGCGAGAAACCGTAAAATAATTATGCGCTATTACAAAATGACAGTGATCTTAATTCATAATTCATAATTCCTACTCAACAACACGTCACAAACACTTTCCAGACACCAACATACTCGTACGTGTCAGTCAGTACAATGTATATAGTAATGAGAGCAAATAATATGCATAAAATTAAGAAAAAATTAGTGTTATTGCCGGTGCGGGATACGCCCTTCATTCCTACTCCGCAAGTTTGGCGACACAGGGGTTGGGTAGGAGAGTGACGCAGCCCCGTACGAGTATCATACGTGTCACGAGCCCCAGCCCAGCCGTTCACACATCTTCCTTCAGTCAGTTTTGAGCAGCGCAACCGAGTGAAACGTTGTGTTAATTAATCTCAAACAGTTAATATTAGTTTGATGTGGATTTTGAAGACTCAAGCATGTTCAAATATTTGAAAAGAAAGCATGTTAGTGGAGAGGACAGTGAGGAAGAATCACAAATACCACAGCCAAGTACGAGTAAAGGAAAAGTGAGTGATGTCAAAAAAAATCGCCTTTACAATGACAGTTATCTGGCCATTGGCTTTACATGGACTGGAGAAGAAAACTGTCCACTTTCCTTTGTGCATTGTTGTGTGGAAAAAGCTCGCTAACACAGCTATGGCCCCAGCCAAGTTAAAGCGACACTTAATTGCTAATCACAGCCACTTGTCAAATAAAACCGTGGATTATTTTCGAAGACTCTTGGATTCACAGCAGAAACAAAGAAAAGTTTTTGAAAAGAAGGTAACCATCAGTGATAAGGCCCAAGAAGCAAGCTATTTAGTGGCTGAGCTAGTTGCCAAGAAAATGAAAAGTCACACTATTGCAGAAAGCCTAATAATGCCTGCTTGCAAAATAATTGTGAGAACAATGCTAGGTGAAGAAGCTGAAAGTGAATTAAACAAGGTTCCTGTTTCTGATAATTATAATACAATTAGTAGGCGTGTGGATGACCTGTCCAACAATATATCTGGTATTTTGTCTGAAATACTGCAATGATAACAACTTTGCTCTCCAAGTAGATAAGATTGAGACACAACTGATATAACTGGTAAAGCTCAGCTGCTGGCATTTTGTACGATTTGAAAATGAAGGTGAAATAATGGAAAATTATTTTTGCTGTAAAGAACTGCCAGAAACTACCAAAGGCCACGACATTTTCAACATCTTGTCTTCTTACCTGGAATCTTGTGGTTTGTCAAGGTACCGATGCGTTAGAATCTGCACTGATGGTGCTCCCTCAATAATTGGCTCAGTACAAGGCCTTGTTTGTATCACGCGTGAAAGAAAAAAACCCTGAAGTCATAACAACTCACTGCTTTCTCCACCGAGAACTTCTGGTTTCAAAAGCTATTGGGGATGATTTAAAACAAGTCCTTGATATAACTGTGAACATGGTTAACTTTATAAAGCAGCGCCCTCTGAAGTCTCGCATATTTGCAAGGTTGTGTGAAAACATGCAAAAAGATCCCGTGACTCTTCTCCAGCACACAGAGGCTCGATGGCTTTCGAGAGGTAAAGTTTTGACAAGGGTATTCGAGCTGCGACAGGAACTGCTGCTTTTCTTCAAAGAGAATAATAAATCCAGTTTCTGTGAATGTCTTGAATCTACAAACTGCCAAATGAATCTAGCATATTGAGCAGATATTTATCAGCATTTAAATAACTTGAACATCAGCATGCAGGGTGCCAAGGAAAACATTCTGACTTCCACAGACAAACTTCTTGCATTTAAGAATAAACTAGCTGTTTGGAAAAAGCACCTTTCAAGAGGAAACGTCGAAATATTTCCACTCCTACTTCAAGTTCAAACTCAGACTGAATATGAAAATGTCATTCTATTAATTACAAGTCATTTGGGATCACTGTCAGAAAAACTTCATAAGTACTTCCCCTCCTTGTCATCAGATACGTATGACTGGGTGAGAAACCCCTGCACTGAGTTCTCACCAAGTACAGAAAACCTACTTAGTCTGCAAGAAGAGGAAGAACTGAGTGAACTACAGTGCGATCGAACCTTGAAAATGAAACTTAATGAAGTATCACGTGACAAGTTTTGGATTTCAGCAAAGCAAGAGTACCCTGTCATCTCAGTAAAAGCATTGGATGTTTTACTCCAGTTTTCAACTTCTTACCTCTGTGAACAAGCTTTCTCATGCCTCACCGTCATTAAAAGCAAATCAAGAAATCGTCTTCTGTCTGTCGAGGAAGAACTGCGTATGTGTCTGTCAAAAATTCGACCAAGAATTTCACAGATACGCAAAGAGAAACAAGCCCAAGTGTAACAATGAAGATAAGTCATAACATTATTGACTAATTAGTGTGAACTCTCATGACATGTGATGTAATTGTAGATTTCATATGAATTATATTGCTCAAGAACTTTTCTTAAAAAAATAATATATAATATATATATATATATATATATATATATATATATATTATATATATATATATATATATATATATATATATATATATATATAATATTTATATATATATTAGTATACTATATATAGGGGTTCCTTGGAATATGAAAAATTATTACAGGGGTTCCTCCAAGGTGTAAAGGTTGGGAATCACTGTTCTAGAGTGTGACAGAACGTCATGGGGGGCGGGGATTAGTCACCCGGGGAGGCGATTGGCCGCCACGGGCGATGGGCGGAGCCTCTTCCCGCGCGTGTGATGTGACGCAATCTGCCCGCAAGGTTAGACTTCCATACTCTTTCTACTATGTTTCACCCTTATGTATTTGTGTGTCTAGACTGTGCGAGAAATAGAATTGTCAAGAACTTTCTAGGAATAATAGAACATTGTATATATATATATATATATATATAGCCATTGACACGGGAGGAGAGGAGAGTTCCTGCCAGACAGTCAAGAGTTGTACATAAGCAGAAATATATACCAAGAAGCTTCGTGCCAGCCTTTCTTTGCCCACGGCTACTTGTGTCTAGTGACGGCGACGTTGAAGGCTACAAATAGTGTCAACACAGGACCCGCGAACGTAACCATATTTAAACTGACAACCTTAAATGTAGAGAAACCTTAAATGTAGCCTTGGAGTCTTTTTATGGGGAGGGAAACATAAAATAATGATATCGCAGTCCATAATGACGGCTGGTCACGTCAAGAAGTCTTACGGCGGATTGGCATAGCCAAGTCACATAGCGTTGTCGGTATCTGTGCAGAAGAAGAAAGATCCGGATCTTCAAGTCGCTTGTGATCCTTGTCTTACTCTATGGATGCGAGACATGGACACTACATAAATAGCGACTTGAAGAGGCGAATCGATGCCTTTGGTAATAAGTGTTTCAGACTAAAACTTGAGGGCTGTCGTAATCCTTTATTTCAACCTGAGAAGGTAACACAAAACGGCAAAAGCTTAAATAATTTACCTAAAAAAATACATCGCGCCTGCACAATCGTAAGGTCTACAATATCACTTCTATCACAGTATCACATTGTACAAAAGTCCCTAAACATATACATGAATCCAGAATGGTCACACTCACATTGTAATGCTCCGGGTTTTAGTGTGAAATGAATGCCCATCAGTACCACAGCCGGTTAGGGTCAAGTCCACCGTGACCTTCGTGCCTTTCAACTCTGCCAAGATAACAATATCCTGTACTGCGGCTCATATATAACAGCTAGGACTCCTCTTAACATGAAATGCACCAGAAACACTACAAACTGTAACATATGAACAACAAATACCTGCATATCCTCCCAGTATGACAGGCAGTCCACCTCCTTCCCACACACAGCACAGAGTGGCGACGCCATGACCGGTAGCCAGCGGGGTAAACACCTAGTCATAGACAACTCAAGTAAGCAACTACATGCTTGGCATACTTGGACAATAACATGGTTCAACAGTAAATACAAACAATTCAACTCCTAAGAAAACGCTCGATAGTGTACAATAGGGACATAAATGTATATACTGCATGTATAGACTTGAAAATATAATTAAAACACAATAATATGCAAAATATACAAAGGAAATAGAGTGCAGAAATGATAAACAGCTTGTTGTGCTATCTAATGTAAACTATCATCTCTCCAATGATGATACAATAAGGTGTCTTCGCAGAATCATGGGGTATCGCTGGGATGATTACGTGTCAAATCAGCGATTGCACCGTGAGACTGAATCGAGACCTATTACCTGCATAGTCCGTCAGCGCCAACTTCGGCTATATGGGCATGTAGCACGCTAGCCTGAAACTGATCCTTCCCACCGGGTTGTATCTGTAAGAGACAATCCGGCGTGGAGGAGGCTAAGGGGGCGCCCACAGGCTCGTGGCTGGGGCAAATTGATGTTTCCTGTCGAGAGTTTCTTGGTATGGATTGGGAGCCTGTATGGAAACTCGCACGAGGTGACCCTCGGGAGTGGCGTCGTAGGGTGGGCGAGGCATTGCACCCCACGCGTATGCCCCCAATGATTAATTGATTGAACATAAAATAAAGGCTCCAGGTCGGACCAATCTCTTCGAGATGACCATAGGTGTATTAATACTTCCTCTAACTCTTTCTACATTAACTTTGCATAATTTGCGGTCTTAGATCTAGCTTCCACTCTGTGGAACATCACATCTCTTCTAATTATTATCTTATTTTTCTCATCGCAACCCAGGTATCTGTGAATACTGATAGCAGTCCCTTTTCTGTTCCCTCTTTCTTTTTCAATTCTCCTTTTCAAACCAAAGCTGGCTACTGCGTATATGTAAGCAACGACATAATTTGCTTTCGTGCCCACGGTCTTGAATCTTCAGAATTTTCTACCATATATAGTTTCGACTGAATTGTCAATCTCATACAACATTAATCTGCGCTGCATATCTATCACCTAACCTCTCAGACTATGCTCGCAATCTTCTATCTGATCGTCAGTACGGTTTCCGTGAAGGGCGATCTACTGGCGATCTTCTGGCTTTCCTAACTGAAATCTTGGTCATCCTCCTTTAAGGGTTTCGGTGAAACTTTTGCTGTTGCCCTTGACATATCAAAAGCTTTTGGTAGAGTCTTGCACAAATCTTTAATTTCCAAACTACCCTCATTCGGTTTCTATCCTCTCTGTACCTTCATCTTAAGATTCCTTTCAAACCGTTCTATTGCAGCTACTGTAGATGTATATTGTTCTTCTCTCTATTGTTCTTCAAGTCTATCAATAGTGGTGTTCCTCATGGTTCTGTCCTATCACCCACTCTCTTTCTAATATTCATTAATGATCTTCTAAGTCTAACTCAAAGCTCAACCACTCCTACGCTGATGATTCTACCCTGCATTTTTTTACGTCGTTTATTAAACGTTCAACTCAACAGGAACTAAGTGATTCACGGAGAGATGCCACCGAGCGCCTAACTTCTGATATTTCTATCATTTCTGATTTGGGCAAAGCAAACCTTGTTTTGTTCAATGCTTCAAAAACCCAATTTCTTCACCTATCTACTCGACAAACCTACCAGATAAGTATCCTCTCTTCTTCAATGACACTCAAATACAGCTCCTTCTTCCACTTTAACTGGTAAACTCTGGAACTCTCTTCCTGTTTCTATTTTTCCATCTTCCTGCGACTTCAATCTTTTCAAGATACGAATCATGCGTTTTGCGGGCCCTGGTTCGAATTCGTGCCCAGTCAAGTCGGCGGCCAGCCAAACCACCTGTTCATCTTTTCTTTCAGGGTTGATAAATGGGTACCTATGGAAACCTGGGGAAGGTAATTGTGGTAATCCGGATGTCACACGCCCTGTGTCCCGGGGTAACGAGTTCTCACCCACCACAGGCTCAAAGGCTAATGCGACGGAGATGAGGACTGAGGCCACGCGCTGCATAGCATTAGCCCCCATCTTTACCTTTAGTAGCAAACATTTTACACCAAGCTAAGGTAATTTGTACACCCCCATGCCCCGCGGTTTGCAGAGAGTGTGCTAGACATAAGTGTACATTTTTGTATGCTTTCCGGGATAACTATTTGACGCGTCTCTTCATTATAGCTATTTTTAGCCACTCTATGCAATATTATTTCATTTACTAACAATTCTCCTAAATTCAGTCATGATTGTCAATTACTTTACCGATCTAGGTAATTTCATGTCTTTAATCGCTGCAACTTTTTCGGGTTGAGGTTTTAATCCCTCATCTGCAGATTATGTGTTGTGCCCTAAATAGTTAACATAAGGTTTGAAAAATATAAATTTTTCTAGTTTAAAGTTAACTTAGACTTATGAAGTCTCGCGAGTACACGTTATTACGGATATCCATAATCCTTGTTTCTAACTCAATATACCCAATTCTTCCTCCATTTATCACTGCTCCCTCAGACACGCACGGGACACTTATTAATTATATTATCATAAATTTCTTCTATTTGTGATATTTCCACTTCATTTATATACATTGCCAACTGCATGTCTACTTCTACTGTAGTTACTCGGCTTCCTTTAATTGATATAGATAAAGGGTTTGTCTGTAGGCTAACATCATATTTTCTGATGAAATCCTAGCCTAAAATTAATTTCGCCCGTAACCTTATTTCCTTGTTGATCACAAAAGTGTGTAGTATATATGTCTTGTCTCAGATCACTAGTGTAAGCTGTGTTCTTCCCTCTGTTGACATACTGTAACATCCTTTCTGACGTGTTTTACTGTACTGAAATCTGCTACGATGTCTCCATGTCCTATATGTGATACTAACCCTGCACTTATAATGGAAATTCCTGAACCAGTGTCAAATAATGTTAACTGCTCCTGACTCTTGTTTTCAACTAAGTTAACTTAAATTAGCGGTATTACACTGCTCAGCGTACCAGGCAAGGTGCTTGCCCATCTATTGCTGACACGGATTCGCAGCCATCTGGTGAAGCATCAGAGATCTCAGCAGTCTGGGTTCACGCCTGGTAAGTCAACAACGGACCGTATCCTAGCGCTTCGTGTCCTGGTGGAACGCCGACATGATTTTCGACAGGGGATGCTTGCAGCCTATGTTGATCTCAAGAAGGCGTTTGACTCAGTGCATCGTGAGTCACTCTGGGATCTTCTGCGACTTCGAGGGATTCCTGCAAGGACTATTGGTTTGATAACTGGTCTGTATTCTGGGACTGAGAGTGCTGTGAAGTGTGGGGCAGGTGTATCCGGCTTCTTTCCTGTGAATACAGGAGTGCGTCCTTGCCCCATCACTTTTCAACGCTTGTATGGACTGGGTATTGGACAAGGTTGTAGATCAAAGTGATTGTGGAGCATCCGTTGGCAACACCAAGATCACTGATCTTGTTTTTGCCGATGATGCAGTAATCTTTGCTGAGTCGCTGGAGGTCCTGGTGATGTCTCTCGAGGCGCTGCACGAGGAGGCAAAGCCTTTGGGACTTGAGGTCTCCTGGCTCAAGACCAAGGTCCAGGTGTTTGGAGACTTACTAGATGAAGCAGTACAGTCTGTTCATGCGTGTGGCGAGGACATTGAGATCTTGGAAAGTTTTACATACCTTGGTAGCGCAGTCCATAATGACGGCGGGTCACGTCAAGAAGTCTTACGGCGGATTGGCATAGCCCACGGTGCTATGGACTCGCTCAGCGGGAGTATTTGGCGTTGTCGGTACCTGTGCAGGAGGACAAAATCGATTTCAATCGCTTGTGATCCT
>JACEEZ010025949.1:0-10682 GCA_016584305.1 Chionoecetes opilio | reverse complement strand
CTTAATATACCAAGTACATTATCCGTAGGATAACAGTGAGTCACCAGTCTAACGTTCTTGTGTATTTACATAGTTGTGGTGGCGTTAATAGTTACAATTTCTACATCCATGATTTCAGGAAGTAAAGGGGCTATCTGGAGAGTCTTGTCATTTGTGTCTTCAATCTGTTGTCCTATTAGGCTATAAATGAACAAATTACAAAAAAATAAAACCGTGAAGTGGGCGACCTCACTATACCTACTTACAGTAAAGTCGCCATCTATATTTTAACCCAACAGTTTGAGTCGCCACTCTGGGAATTCAGGTAAATTAGAGGTAAAGTAAACCAAGTCTCTACTATATATTAGCTGCGGAAGATGCTTGGATAATAAAAATTCCTCTGCCACCGTGAAAATACATTTATATTCAAGTTTGAAAGATCTGGCAAGTCTGTGTCCTGTACGCCGAAAGGCTATGTTTACTGTCTGTCATCGCGCGAAAAAACTTTAGAAGCAAATGCGCAACAGTTATATTTGCAGATACAAAGCATAAAAACAACGCTGAAACAGGTTAAAGATATAAACTACTGTGACATCTTCAGTGGCACATAAAAATCATAGTAAATGTAATGCCCATATATTCGGTAGAGATAGTATGAGAATTATTATCATATAATTCCCGAGTT
The DNA here is from genome assembly GCA_016584305.1 of Chionoecetes opilio. Taxonomy (NCBI): domain Eukaryota; kingdom Metazoa; phylum Arthropoda; class Malacostraca; order Decapoda; family Majidae; genus Chionoecetes; species Chionoecetes opilio. The sequence goes on along the minus strand of JACEEZ010025949.1, from coordinate 10,018 downwards.
ATTTGTAAGCAGTTCAAATTTGTTAGTTGTCGCGGTTGATCACCGTCCCTTCTTTCTTATCCGCCATTTTTCTCATCTTCTTTCCTTCCTACGCGCCATTTTGGTTTATCTTCTTTCCTTCATTCCACCGCCATTTCTTTCTTCCTTTCTTCCATTCCCCCCCCCCCGACCATGCAGGTTGCGAGTCAAAATTCGTGGGAATAACTTATTCGCGATCAGTGTAGCCTAATGGATTCAAATCTTTTCATCTCCCCCAACCATCATATCAGATCCAGGAACCTTCCTAGATTCTTAATGTCTTTCAAAATAGTCCCCCATCGTTTACTCGATCACGTTCATAAATGGATGTCTTAGTAATGTTTATACGCTAAATTGAAAGTCTACCAATGTTTCTAGGCTCACGTCCATACCCCTCTCATCCTGAATACGCGGTCGGAACTTTTTGACTTGAAGTAATCACAACCCTGTTCTCGATATAAGAGTTAGAAACATATTAATTCTCTGATATCAAAGTAACAGGTCTGTATTATAGGCACCTTTTCTTAGGTAACGAGTTTCATTATTTAATTCGTTATTTCGGATTATAAGCTATTCATTTGAGGCCACGTCCTGACCATTCAAACAATTCCCCTTTTATGCCGCGGGCTCGGGGTAACCGAGACGGCAGTCTCAACCATCCTTCCCGTAGGTAGGTCGCCCGACGTTACGCTCCTGTTTCCCCCCCCCCCCCCCCCTTTCCTTGTTATCATATTGTTATCTATATTTTCAATATGGGTATCGATGTTTAGTTTTTCGCTAACGTAAAGGAGGCCTGCCCATCCTTATAAGTATTATTAACGAGTCTCAACCCATCCTTCCCGTAGAGAGAGAGGCTTCGACGGGGTGTCCCACGCCTTCCTCTCCAGACCACATGGTCTTGTGAATCCACACAACAACTCATTACTCTCACATTTCTTTCCTGTATATATATTCAATGTATACCTATAGTGCTCAGTTGATACGGACATAGGGGGTAATCCTAAGAATGATTCATTGAGGAAGGTTTTATGCTCATTAGAGCTTAGCTTCATTTCACAGGGAGAATTTCCCCTATCAGGTTGTAAGGTTTTTCTTACATCCGATTAGAGTTTTTCCGGTGTTGGATTACCCTTATATGTTGTATGTGACCTCAAGCAAGAGACATACTATTTCAGTATGAATAAATAGGATGATGTTTTCAAATATAGTTCTTGTGTTTATTATAAAAACCCCAGGTTGATTATTCTGTGTTAGGACAGTAATTCCCCACACTTCCAAAAGAGTCAGCCTTACTCGGTATAGTTCCACGTATCAATCACGACTACCAAGATAAATCTAATTTTAAATATTATTCAAACGTGCCAAGGGAGTAACCCAGAGAACTACTCGCCTGAGCTGGTGGCAGCCCCCCTTAACTTATACCCTGTTTCCTTTAACCTAAACCCCTACCCCTTCCCCTTTAAATACATCCCCCATTTCATTACTCTCCGCAGTGAGAAGTGTTCATACTATAATCACATAGTGAAGTCGTAAGACTAAGTTAAATCCTCCATTCAAGTTGTAATCAAATGAAAAATCATAATCAATTAATATCATTCAAGTAACATTGACCAGTTATAAACTCCCCATAGGAGTTACCAGCAACACACAGGTAGTTTTGCGGTGGAATCTTTTTTGTATCGGTCATAAGATACAATAAGTTATAAAGTCTTTTCAAAACCCATAAAATTCTGGCAACACAGTAATGCTATAATTCGTAATATTTGGCGCCTGGCGACTTCACTGCAGGTGGCGACTTCACTGTTATCTACGGTAGCTAGTGGACAAGGATACTAAACAGGTCATAGCTATAAAATATTGCTTATAGTCACTAAAATCGGTTAATGGTATCTATATTACAATGGAAATTACGTTCTGGGCCTCAAGGGGTTAATATAAGGTTTGAAGTTTGAAAGTTTGAGTTGTGTTGTTTGTTCATCGTTGTTTTGCTGTGAAAGTTTATAAAGTTCCGTCCACACCAGGACACTTTGTTTGCCAAAAGTTTGCAGACAATGTTTGGTGTCCAGACTTGCGCTGTTCCAGTTCCTTCCCTCACTTGTCCTGCCGCTGTGTCCCAATGCCCCCGTTTCTCAAACTTGCCTGCCTCCGACTACTACCCTTCCTTTAAATCTTTCCTTTCCCACCGCTGGCAATCCTCCTGGATCACTTTGTCAATAAACTTCGCCTGATCAAATCCTTACCCCACTAATAGACGTTGGGAGACTGCTCTCGCACGCTTACGCATAGGCCATGCCAACCTCACACACTCCTACCTCATGTCACGCTCCTCCCCAACCCTCTGCACACCCTGTCAAGCTGCTCTCACTGTCCAACATGTCCTAATATCCTGCCCCCATCTTACTTCTGCCCGTTCCTTTCCCTTCCCCTCATTTGTCCTCCCTTTCCCCGCCTTCCCTGTCTTGGGGACAAAACTCCCCAACCCCCCCCTTTTCCCCCTGGAAATGTAACCTTTTTTCCCCCCAAAAAATTTCCCCCATCCTGCATCTGTCAAACCCCTCCTGCTGAAACACCCCCTTGCTCCCCCCTTTTTTCCCTCCCCCGTTTCCCACACTCTATAAACCCTGACCCTTTATTATCCCTTTTCCCCAATAGTGCCAATCACCTCGATGGCTGGCACTTTCCCTTTTTTTTAGCAGGGAAATCAATAAATCAATCGTTGTTGTCAGGCTGTGTGGGGGGGGGGGATGCTGCTCCCGGCTAAAGTGTTTACGTGAAAAGGCACTCACTGAACTTTTAAAAGGGGGCAGAGAGACGTTTTAGGGGTTGAAAAGCTTTTAACCTGCCCACCCACGTCAATATTACTTTTAATTGTTTCATCATTTTTTGATGTCATTACTGTCTCTACTGCCCATTTATCGCCAGTATCTATAAAAAGGGTTAAAAAAAAAAAAAAAAAAAGTTCTGGAAAATGGAAATTTTAAAGAACAGTTTTGGGACTAATTTGAGGGTCCCTAAAATTCAAATTTTGATTTTAATATTTTTTTCTATCACACCCACTTTTTTTGCGCTATGGGTTTAAAATTCCATTTTCAAAATTTTTCAGAAAAAAAATTCCTTCGTTTGGGGAAAGTGAAAGAAAGGGGGGGCCGGATTTAATGGTTTTTTTTTTAATTTTCAGTCCCCCCCCCAATAAACTGGGAGAATTCTTCGTTTTCTTTGGGCCCAAGAAATCCCTTTCCCCCAATCTTTTATGATACAAAAAGGTAAAACAAACCCCTTTTCAACTAGCAAAAGAAAATCGCCCCGCATTTAGTGTTTTTTTAATTAAAAATTTTAAAATTAAATTTTGGGGTTATTTTTTGGTATTTCTCCTGTTTTTTTCCCTTTTTTGTAAAACAATCCCCTAAGGTGAAAGGGGGGTTTGGGTAGCAAATTCCCAAAGGGAAAAACTCGGGTACTCAAAAAACCCTCTTTTTTCTTTTATTTGCCCGGGAAATTTTGGTTTTGGGTTTGCTCTAAAAAAAATGGCCCTCTCCCACCCAAAAAGAAAAAAGGGGCTCAAAATGAAAAAAAAAGTATTTTGCTAAAAATCTGTGGAACTTTACTTTGAAGACTCAGAGGCGAAAACATTATTTGACTTTTTTTAAAGGGAAATTTTGCGTACTTAAAAGTCCACTTGGGCCAAAGCCCCAAGCTTTTGGGCCCCCCTCACAAAAGTGTGCAAAAACCTTTTTGGGAGACTTTGGATCATGGTCAAAAAAGGGAAAAAAGGGCTAAACTTAGTTTGGGGGGCCTTGGTTTGGGAAAAACCCAAAAGAAAAATAAATTTAAAATGACTGCTATTTCTGCCTTGTCAATGTAAAATTTTTTCAATAAGAAAACAAAAAAATTTTTGGGCAACCCCCCAAAAAGTATCCCTTAAAGCTTTTTCGCCCCATTTTTCCCCCCAAATAGTGGAAAAAAATACCTGAAACTAATTTTTTAACTGGGGCTTAAAAAAATGATGAAACTTTCTCGTGCTAAACCCTGCTCCCCTGATGAAAAAAGACACTAAAAAAGGATATTTTTCAGCCCATCTGATGGGGGATTTTGGGGACCCCCCAAATTCTGTTTCCCTCAGTCTCCCTTTGAATGATTTGGTTAGGGGGATTTTTAAACTACCAAAAGATCTGCTAAACTTTTTGTCTTAAAGACTGAAAGAGAATCGAATCGGAAACCCCGGCACAGGTGCCCTCATGTTATCGTAACGGGTGAAGAAACTGCGGGGATACTTCCATTCAGAGGGCCAGCTTTCTATTGTACGGATGTAGAAGGGCTACTTCTTTTTATGGGACTGCTACATATAAAATTCCCGGGTTTGGGAAAGGCTTTTTTGACATTTTCCAAAAGAAGTTTAAAAAGGTTTTCGTTACAAAAAGGGGAAAATAATTTGGCCCCTCTGTCCCAAATTTAGGTCATTCTGTAAAACTTAAAAAAGAAATATAAAAACATAAAATTTGCCTAGAATTTTGAAAATATCATGTTCATGGGGTTTTTAATTTGTGTCGATTTGAAAATGGTTAATTTTCCTTTTGGGTCAGAAAGGGGAGGGTCACAAAATCCCCCGGTTTTTCTGTGTTACGGGGGACAGTAAAAGGCTACAGCAGAACTTTGGGTTTAAAAAAAAGAAGGGCCTCAGCGACAATTTTTGGCATCGGGCGATAAGATGTCATCAAGGGATCCCCCTATTTGATAGGAAGAAAAAATTGTCTTTCCTCCCTTGCACAAAAAAATTTGGGATTGAGGGGAAAGCATTTTCGCCCCAAAGCTCTTGATCACAGTGGAAAAGGGGGTTTCACCTATATATGTTCAACTTTTCCTGGTCTTAGTAAAGAGAAAAAAAAAGGCTGGTATTTGATTGGGCCTCAAAAAAAGAACACTAATGAAGGGGTCCAAATTTTATCCCATCAATGAATGGGACAGAAGAAAGAAACTTGGGAAAGCATTTTGTAAATGTGGTGAAGAATTTTTAGGGAAAAAGAAAAACAACCCAAATAGAACGGATTGTGGGAAAAGCTACTAATGAGCCTTGGGGAGATCTTGGATGTTTGAATGAGTATCAAGGTTTTACTATTTTCACGGGGCCCTTTGGACAAGTTTCCGGAGGGAACCCTTGGGGGTGTGAGCGAGGGAAAAAGGGGAGCGTTTTTTTATCAGGACATTTTAAAAAAATGGGGGAAACGGGGATCAAGGCCGTTTTGGGGCTCACATATTATGGGGATTATTGCTGGAGCTTGATGAAGACAACCCCGAAGCTGACATCAGAGATCCCCAAAAAAAAAAAATTTACATAACTTCTACTTGCCATTGATCTGTGCCCATATATATGTTTTTGTTTATATTTTCCTTTTTTCAATTCTGTCACTATATTTGATTTACTTGTACATGGACTTTTGTAAAACTTTGTAATTCCCTTTATTAAGAAAAAAATTTAAAATGTATTACTAAAAAACACGTGTTTTTTCTTGAAACCTTTGATATATAAAGGGTGAGATTTATTTTCCCTCCCAAAAAATTTAAAAAATGCTTTTATACCGAAATCCTGATGTGTAACAAAAAAGGGGTTTCCCTATTTTGTAATCCCGCAGCCCAAATTCATTAGAAATTTTTTTTAAAAAAACCCTTTTTTAGAAATATCGTGGGTTTACCATGGGAAACATTTTAGCCTATTTTACGGAACTCCCGTGTCGTCCCCCCGGCCTCTTGTGGGTTCCTCTGCACACACACACACAAAAAAGGTTTTTTTGATGTTTGCCCCTTCTGGATGGGAACAAAAAAATTTAAAAACCCCCTTGGGGTTTTTGTGCTTTACAAACAGTTTCCTGGTTGGGCGGGCCTTGAAAATACCCCCCGGTTGTTTTTTTTTGGGGGCCAAATTTTTAGTCACAAATATAAATCATTTTCAGATGTTTTCATACATAACAACATTGTACTGAAAATTAAAAGGGGAGAAGAATTTTTTTTCCTCAAAAACCCAACCCAGGAGTCATTTTAAAAACCCTCAATAAATCTCCAAAGTTTTCAATCTCCAAAATCAAAAATCCTTTTGATCCTTAGTGTAAATTTTTTGCTGAAAAGGTTTTTTTGATAAAGTTTTTTTGTATACCAAAAACGACGGTTTTTTTTCTTTCTTTTTCTATTTGTTTTTTCCCCCATAGACTTATTTTTTTTCAAAGTCTTTAACCAGGGTTTGAACAAGAATCACGGATTCAAGTGCAAAAGCCTGAGGTCCAAAAAAAATAGGGAAAAAATGGTTTACAAATTTTGGGTTGGGGAATATTGGCATGGGCTCATGACAGGTATTGTGGGGATCATTGGGGGCTTTTAAAAGGAGCGATGGGGGTCATGGGTTCAAAAGGGATGTATTGGCTGCCCTTTTTCCCTGGCCAAAGTCTGTTCCCTTTTGTGGGGGACCTTTTGGGGGGGCGGGGGGTGCTAGGCTTGAAACTTGACTTTCCCGATGTTGGGGGCAGCTAGGAAGGGTCATGGGAAAGTTTGGGGGCAAAAAAGGGGAATAAATGAAAATAAAAGGGGATAATGGGGTGGGTTTTTTGTTTTTTCTGGACACAGGGGGGCGGGCCCAAATGCCTCCCAGCTCTTTGGGGCCCCCCCCACAAAATATCTCCCTGGTTTTAGGCTGCCCAAAACCCGGGGACAAAATTTGGGCTTAAACCGTGGGGGAACAGAACACCAAAATTAAAGATCTAAATCAACCTTAGACCTCCCCCTATCAAAATTTTTTCAAAAAACGCCCATTTTCCACACAGGAAAAACACTCCCACAAGGGAAAGGGGAAACCACACTTGGGCCACCAACACAAAACCCCCTCAAAAGTGGAAACTTCATGTGGCTGGGGAATTCACTTTTTTGTCTTGAAAACCCTTCTACAAAATTAAACCCACTTGAACTCCCCCCCAAGCCAGTGTGTCTAAAAGGGGTGTTGGTTTGGTTTAACGGGTATAAAAACCCTTTTCCCCCCCACTCCAGCAAATTTATGGGTTTTTGCCCCCACTTTGTCGGGTGTTTTTGGTGAGGGGAAAATCTTTTTTAGTGAACTTTTTCCCCCACTCTAAACAAATTTATAATTCTTAAAACCCCCTGGGGTGTCAGGGTTTGTTTTGGTGAGTTCCCCTTTTTTTGGGAGTAAATCTTTTCCCCCACTCTAACCCTTCATTTCTTAACACCACTGTGTGTCCCGGGTGTGTGTTTGGGTTTGGGGAAAAATCTTTTTGGGGGGAACATTTTCCCCCCCAAATCTAAACCCTTCATAAATTCCTTTTACAACCCCTGTGGGGCAGGGGGTGTGTGGTGGGGGTCAACCCCTTTCTAGCAAAACTTTTCCCACACTCTAAACATTCATAATTCTTAACACCACTGTGTGTCGGGTGTGTGTTTGGGGAGGTGGGCTCCTTTTTAGTAATCTTTTCCCCCCACTCTAAAAAATTCATAATTCTTACACCACTGTGGGTCAGGTTGGGGTGGGGGTTTAAGGGCAATCTTTTCAGTAAAAATTTTTCCCCACTCTTTAAAAATTCTGATTCTTAACCCCCACTGTTTTCAGGGTTTTGTTTGGTGGAAAACTCTTTGTAGTAAAAACTTTTTCCCCCACTCTAAACTTCATAATTTTTAACACCCCTGGGGTGGCAGGGTGGGGTGTGGTGGGCTACTCTTTTGTAGTAAAACTTTTTGGGCCCCACTCTTAAAAATTCATAATTCTTAACAAACCCCTGTTTTCAGGGTGTTTTTGGTAGGTTACTCTTTGTATAAATCTTTTTCCCAAACTCTAAACATTCATAATTCTTAACCCCCACTGTGTGTCAAGGAATGTTGCTTAAGGTCACTCTTGTATTTGAATGTTTTGGGCACATGCTGGCACTTTCAGTCACTTTTTTGCCTTGTGGGCCCCCAGCTGCCCCGCCCCCCAGGTATTCTTGCCATCACCCCTGTGCCCCCCCCACCCCCGAGGGAGACTGAAACCTGCTGCTTTCCCGGGCCCTCATTCTGCTGCCCCGGCCCCCCAGCCCCCCACCCCAGCAAACAACCCCCTGGCCCACCACACCGGCCCAAAGGGCCCGGGCGCTGGGCGATTTTACCGAAAACAGAAAGTGATAACCAAGCGGGGCCCGGAACGGAGAGATTTTTATTAACTAAAGATTTCCCGGCGTGGTGTGGCTAACAGACTTTTGCTTGAAGGAAACCCCCTGTTTTATAATTAAAAAACTACAACATGGGGCAGCAAGGGGGCAGAAATGGTGGGGGGTTTGATAAGGAAAACTTTTAAGGGTGGGGAAAATATAAACAAAATGGAGTATGGAGAAGGAAAAGCTGCCAAAAAAAAGGGGAGTGTACTAATATAGAAGTCACAACTTAAAACACAGGACTATAGTGGCGACCTCTTTTACCACCCAAAACAAAGACTTGGAGGAAGGGCCAAAATGGGGAAAGGGACAAGGGTACCTTGAGAAGTACTTTAAAGGGGACATTTTTTTAGTGTTTCCCCCGACTCCCCCCACTTTCCCCCAAAAAAACTTGGGGACCTGTGGGAATGCGGGGTTTTCGGTTTGGGGAACAAATTATGCGTCCGGAAAAAACGTAATTTAAAAAGTTGTGGGAGGGGGGGTAAAATTTTCCCCAGATCTAGGGTAATTTTTCCCTTTTTTCTAAGAAAATTTTTCCTAACCAAAATTAAACCCAACCAGCGGGGGGCTTGACCCACCGTAACCTAAAACCCGACCAAAACCAACCTAACCTAACCAAACCAAATCTAAAACCCAAAAATTAAACCCCACCTAACCAAAAACTAACCTAACCTAACCAAATCAAAACCCAACCAACCAAATCCCAACCTAAACTTAACCCAAAACTAAAAAATAACCTAAGGGCCAAAAAACGTATAACCTACCCTAAACTAAGCTAACCTCCTAGCGGGGGTTGGGGGGTTTTTCGGGGGCACTTGGGTTTATCATTCCGGTGGGATCGTCCCGGTCACCCGTCTCTGGACTCGGGAAAAAAATCCAAAGTTTTCCCTGGAGGAAAGGGGAAAGTTTTTTAAAAGCCCCCAACTACAAAATATGATGTTTGGTAGGCAGGTTTTTTTAGCCGGGGGCCCCCAAACCCGCATTGCCCAGGGGGGCCCCGCCCTTTTTTTGTGGGAGAGGGGAGTATTGGGCCCAAAACTGACTTAAAACCCAAGTGCCAACCCCAACTACCAAATTTACGTCACAGGTTTTCAAAAAATGAGTTTATAAAAACCCCCAAACATTCGTACCAAATCACAACAACGATCTGATAGAAGGGTTTTAAGTGGATCAAGGGGTTTCAAAACCAGGCGAGGTTTGCAAAATTTCCCTTTAAATTAGTAAGGGAGGGTGAAACAAGAAGTCACGGGTTCCCAAACTGGAAAAAAGGGGGGTTTTTTTTAAAAAATAGGGGAAATGGTTTTCCAAAAAGGGTTTGGGGAATGGGTTGGCAAAGGGCTCAGTAAAACAGGTAGGGTTTGTGGGGAGTCATTAGGAGCTTTTAAAATGAGGGTTCATGTTTTTTGGGAAGGGGGTGAAAGGGGGATGGGAGGGGGGGGTTAATAAAAAGGAACTACCCCCCGTGTTTGGTTCCCCCCCCGCCTCTTTGTAGTTTTTTCCCCTTCCCATTCTATGTTCTTATTTTGCAAATGGGCCAAAACCAAAAAAAAACTGCCAGAAAAGCGTGCCAAGAAATTCCCTCACCCAAACCCCGGCCCGACCCCTAAACTCAACACCCAAAAAAACACCCTTGACAAATAAAATTTCCTGCATCAACAAAACAAAAAACACCCAAAAAACCCCAAAATTAAAAACACTAAACCCAAATTTTCCCCCACTCTAAAAAATAAACAGATAACTTAAAAAATAAATAAAAAAAAACAAAATAGACAAACTACCCGGAAACAGGCGATATTGTTTTTTAGAAGTGAGCTTTTTCCCCG
>JACEEZ010025948.1:0-11003 GCA_016584305.1 Chionoecetes opilio | reverse complement strand
TAACACTCAACAAAAAGGGGAACTGTCGCAGCGTAGACTCTTCTCGTATTTCCGCGGTTCATCCTCCTCCTCTTTCTCCTCCTCTGCCCCCTTAATATTCACCTAACTATAAAAAGAGAGAGTAAAACTATTCGGGGTAGACACCCATATAAATTTTGTCATAATAACAAAGAAATGTTTACCATTACCATTTTAAAACCTTTACCCCTCCAAAGCCTCCCCAAACACTTGGGGCCGCCTCAGTGTCCCCCCACGCCTTCAACGCCCACTACATGTTGGTAAGCATGCAAGACTCACATACACGCACCACCACCACTTATCACCACTTTACTACTTAAATTAAAGTTTAACCAAGAAACATTTTCATTAACGCAATACTTGATATTTTTTGGAAGGGTGTTTCAATCAATCAATCATTGGGGCATACGCCGGGGGCGCGTCGCCTCGCCCACCCTACGACGCCACTCCCGGTTTGGTCACCACGCGCGAGTTCCCATGCAGGCTCCTTTCCCATACCAAACAGCTCTCGACAAAACTCAACTTCCCCAGCCACGAGCCTTGTGGGCGCCCCTTGGCCTCCTCCACGCCGGATTGTCTCTTACAGATACAACCCGATGGGAAGGATCGGTTTCAGGGTGGGCGTGCCATGCCCATATAGCCGAAGCTGGCGCTGACGGACTATGCAGGAAATAGGCCTCGATTCCGTCTCACGGTGCAATCGCTGATTTGACACTAATCATCCCAGCGATCCCCCATGATTCTGCGAAGACACTTATTACCAAAGGCATTGATTAGTCTCTTAAAGTCACTATTTAGTGTCCATGTCTCACAACCATAGAGTAAGACAGGGATCACAAGCGATTGAAGATCCGGATCTTTGTCCTCCTGCACAGGTACCGCAACGCCAAATACTCCCGCTGAGCGAGTCCAAACACCGTGGCTATGCAATCCGCCGTAGACTTCTTGACGTGACCCGCCGTCATTGGACTGCGCTACCAAGGTATGTAAAACTTTCCAGATCTCAAAGTCCTCGCCACACGCATGACAGACTGTACTGCTTCTCTAGTAAGTCTCCAAACACTTGGGCTTGGGTTTTTGAGCCAGGAGACCTCAATCCCAAGGGCTTTGCCTCCTCGTTTCAGCGCCTCGGGGAGCCCCCCACACAGGACCTCCAGCGCTCAGCAAAGATTACTGCATCATCCGGCAAAAAAAAGATCAGTGATCTTGGTGATGCCGACGGAGGCTCCACAATCACTTTGATCTACAACCTTGTCCAATACCCCAGGGCTATACAAGCGTTGAAAGTGATGGGGCAAGGACGCACCCTTGCCTCACTCCTGTATTCACAGGAAAGAAGCCGGATACACCTGGCCCACACTTCAACAGCACTCTCAGTCCCAGAATACAGACCAGTTATCAAACCAATAGTCCTTGCAGGAATCCCTCGAAGTCGCAGAAGATCCCAAGTGACTCACGATGCCTGAGTCAAATGACTTTTTTGGGAGATCAACATAGGCTGCAAGCATCCCCTGTCGAAACTCACGTCGGCTTTCCACCAGGACACGAAGCGCTGGGATACGGTCCGTTGTTGACTTATCAGGCGTGAACCCAGACTGCGGGAGGTCTCTGATGCTTCACCAATGACTGCGAATCCGTGTCACAATAATGGGCAAGCACCCTGCCTGGAAATGCTGAGCAGTGTAATACCGCGGTAATTGTTGCTGTCCTGACGGTCCCCTCTCCCTTTCCAGATAGGGACGACCAGCCCCCTTTTCGCCCGGGGGAATGGTACCTGATTGCCACACGCCAGTCGGACAGCATGCAACCCTGGATCATGGCCTCACCCCCAGCTTTGAGGAGCTCCGCACTGATATTAAAAACACCACTGCCTTTCCACCCCTCAACTTTGCTACAGCCTCTCTGACTTCGTAAAGAGAGGGTGCGCTTTCGTCAATGGGAGGATGGGCATCCACTGCCTGTAACCCATGGTTGTCAAGCTGCTCAGTTGGAGGGTCCACCGGGGAACAACTGCCCAAGGTACTCAGCCCAACGAGCCATCTCCCCATCCATGTCCGACCACGAGGCGCCCATCTGCTGTTCGAATAGCACTCGCCCAGAAGGAGCCCATGGAACGGAGCTTCTTCAGGGCTCGGTAGGCGGGTCGGAGGTCATTAGCGTTCAAATGACCCTCGACATCCTCAGCGAGACTCCTGACATACCTCCTTGTCTCCCCCCAGGAGGGTTCTAGCCCGGCGTGACAGAGCCCTGTGCTGGTCCTGGTTCCCACCAGAAGGGTGTTTGAGCTACTATAAGTATTTCTAAGTAGCATACAACATGTATTACTATTATCTCCAAATTTTTCTCCCTAACACCAAGTAATACAAGTGTGCCAAAGCTACACTCAGCTATACGCACCTATTTCCTACTCACACTATTTAACGTTTTATGATCCAAGCAGGAATAAAGTTCAGGTATTTCTAGTAAGCCCATCATGGATCTACCGCAGTGTTTCTTACCTTTCTACCACCACGGCCACTTTATAGTAAGTCCTTGTCTCCATGCCCCCTCTTCACTTCTTCAACCAAGATATTTAAAAATAATCCCGTATCAGAAAGAAAAAACTGAAAAAAATTCGTCCTGTTTAGCACTTAATTGTGCACATAATTATTCATAAACACCTTGCATATACCCAACAGACTTGGGTTGCGTCACGTTAATAAAATACTTGACAGTTCTTCCTTTTCTATCTTGGCTCATGCCCCCTTGGAAATTCCCCACCCACCAATGTTAAAACCGCTGCTCTACAGTGAGTGATGCACTTTTTAAAAAGAAGGGTAGGAAAAGGGTAGAAAAAGGGTGTTTGTAGTGAGCAAATACTGAAAACCTTTTTTCTACCCCTACAAATATACCCTTTTTGGAGCCACGCAATATACCCTTTTTTAAACCCTAAATATACCTTTCGGAGTGACGAAAAATATACCCTTTTGAAACTCAAATATACCCTTTCAGGGGCGACGCAAATTAACCCTTTTCCAACCGCAATATACCCTTTTGAAAGCCCAAATATAACCTTTTAGAAACGCAATATATCCATTTGCAACCCCAAATTACCTTTTTCCAACCGCAAATATACCCTTTTTCAACCCTATTTCTACCCCCAACCCCATTCCCATGATGTTAATCAAGGATATAGAGAACAAGGAAAGGTGGAGTCTTATGTAGGCAGAAAATCCCTGCCCTATGCACTTGCTGGCGCTCAGATGGCGCCACCGTCGCCTCTTCAGGGAATGTAAACAAACGGGCCCCAAGGGCCCACATGGCTACTGACACCCCAGACGCAAGAATGCCGCCCGTCGCCCTCGCTATTGCTACTGTGTGTGTGACAAGAAAGCCCTAAACACCCTGGAGTGATGCTGCAGTTGTTCCCGAAAGATGCTAGAAGGTATGTAAGTGTCGTTTTAAAGGATATTTGAGTCAATAAGAAAATCCAGAGTGACCAAATATCTTAAAAAAGAGCTACCCTTTATGAGCGCCCCCCTCCCTTGCCTTTTAAAGCTATCACTGGGGCATGTCTTTAACTCTAAAGGGCTCAAGGTAGTCAAGCCTCCCCACCGTGCTGGCGAAAAAAAAGAAACTAGAAAGCCCGTTACCGTGCACCGTGTAACCCTTTTATCCACACTTGCCTGAAATGGACGAGAATACACAGATAACAAGTGTGTTCGGGTAAATATTCGATATTATTCTAGTCATCCCATACTTCCCACCTCACTCAAAACAAGCTTGGGGGAATGGGCCCCCCGACAAGAGAGTGTCTAGCTATCCAGCTAAGGCTAAGGTAGATACTGTTATGTTACCGGGGGTCGATGGGGACGGAGCTCCCCTCTTAGAAAATTAGGCTAGATTATCGGGGGTCAAGGGGAGCAGAGCCCCCCAGCTAGGTGGTGTGGTTACATCTGGTTAGGAGGTTGGTTAGATTGTCGAGTGGGTCATTGTGCAGTCGTTTCGCATAAAGTTATTCGTACACCAGTAGTTTCTACTCCAAAAAGTTTTTTCCTATACGAAAACCATAGTCGTTTCGTACACGAAACTATCAGTTGAAAGTTGATTTCGTCATGACAACCTTCTTTGGTGTTGTCCATAAATACATATATAATAATATATATTATTATATATATATATAATATATATATATTATATATTATATATAATATAATATATTATATAGATATATATATATTATATATATATATTATATTTTGTATTGTAAGCACGTAGTTACCTTCTCAAAAATTTATTTTGATCATATCTTTCTGTAGCGCCATTAGCATCAGCGGAGATTGGGCTAGATTGGCAGCAGGGGAGGACAGCTCTACCATTACAAACCGGAAATATGGCACACAGTGGTTTGTACAGACTATGCATTATTGTTATCATCAACCCATCTATATGAAGGGTGTATTTATTCTTATTAATGGCTTCCAGCCCTTATCAGTGTATTGGACAAGTTTTAATTTTCTCTTTTCCTAATTATATGGCTTTAGCATTGGGGGGTCAGTATCAATGTTCTAATTATGTACAGGATTATTACTGATTTTTGTTTTGACAGATTGTTTTGACAGTGATGTTGGAGTGCTGCCTAAACCCCAGTACCAGCCACAGCCTCCCACCACAAAAGCCACAGCCACAGCCTCCCACCACATAAACCACAGCCCAGCCTCCCACCACATCAGTCACAGCCACAGCAAATGGAGGTATTGTCAGTTAACTTTTTTGCATGATGTTAGTATCACTTATGAATTATAGTCTGAGATGTAATTATACCTTGTATCGACAAATTTCCGTATACAGTCTCAGAAAGATATCAACAATGAGTGGTTTTTTCAGGTGTGTGCCGGAGCCTCTGCTGCCCTCCTCCATGGTGCCTCCTCCAGAAAGCACCAGTGACCTCATCTCACATACTTTGCTGTAGAGGGTAAAAACTCATCGAGTATTTCCTTTCTTAAAATATGCATAATACCAGTTGCTAGTGTTTGTTTGTTTCTTGATACTGTCATTTTCTTTTCTTATCCCTAAAACAAATCAAACAACCTTTCTCCTCACTATACATATCTCACATGTCCTCCTCATCTTCTTTACCCCTTCCTATTCACAATTTTTACATTTCCTTCCATACTGCTAATTCACCTCTTTCTATGCAGAAATAATGAAAATTTTTTTGCAATTATTGTTTATTTAACTGACAACAAACTTTTTTTCAACAATGGGGGAACAGCAAACACGAGTGAGGGTCACCAGGATGTCCAAGCCTCAAAATGCCCCAAAAGTCGTAATATTTCGTGTTATATTATTTTCTGTTCCTCTACAATGCATGATTTTAGATTTTAAGTGACTATAAAACATACGGATATTTTTTGCATATTATATTTGTAAAGATATTTAATTTCATATATCTACCAGTCTTTCACTCTTGCATCTTCCTCTTTCTCACACTATCTACTCCAACACTATATCCTCCCATTTATCAGGGGTTTATCCTCTCACACTCCCAGCATATATTCTACACATATATATCCTTGTCATCTCACTCTCACCCATTTTTTCAAGGTGTCCCTCCCTTTTCCATTTCAGTGTTCTGTGCTTCACCACCATCACCACTCCACAGCTCATTCCTTCTCAATTACTAGACATATCAGCAAATCATCCATATACATTTATAGTACATAATTATGTTAGTAAGTTATGCTTATGTAAACAATGTGTAAACACTTTCCATATTCTCAGGGACACCAATAAAAAGCCTCCTACGAACACCATCTACAGGCTGCGTATCGAATACAGCAAATGGGGAGGGAGGCTTTTTAGAACACCACACCACTGATAGCGACGGCTGCAAATTTTCTGGCCCCGGATTTGCTTGATTTTTTTTAAAGGACTCATCATTCTTCTTCTTGTGACCTTTGTCGCTTAGTATCGCTTCATAGGTACTCCCTTTCCCTATCCTCCTTCGTAACAAAACTTTTTAACACCCTTGTTTATTTCACCTGGAAAGACATTTTCATCAGCTTTCAATCCTTTTATTATCATCCTAATTCATTGTCTCTTTTGTTTCTTATCTCCCAGCCACTGCGTTGGGTCACTGGTGAGGTTTACAATACTTTCAGTTTCCTTTCTGTCCCCATACAGCCCAAACACCGTACACAGGGCCCCGTCTTTCTGCTCTAGTCTCCTGTCCCACTCCTCTCTGCCTAGGACTGTTACTATTGACGCTATAAGCCTTTCCCTCTGACTCCTATACTTGTTGCATTCCACAATGACATATTCTACAGTTTTTTTCGCTCCTACCCTGTAGCTACAATTCTGGTTCTCCAGTTTTCCCCGTTCCTTCCGTTGACTTCCAAGGTGCCTGTTTTTGCTTTATAAGTAACTTACTCCCCCAGTCTCCTACATGCCAAGTCTTACATCCTACAAGCCTCTGGTTTCTGTTTCCTCCTGTACCACGGAAACGTTGATTTCCTGGCCATTCCCTCCTGCCATTTAACTAGCCCATTCTTCTCAATTTTCTTTTTGAAATCTCTTATCTCCATCTTGTTACATTTCTCTCCTTTTCCTCTCTAGTTCCTTTCTGCCAGTGGTACTTTATCTATTTTTCCCGTGATATTTTTCTTTGCCCACTATCTTCAGTAAGTCTCAAATTTTTTTGTGAACACCAGTTTTTTTCCCTTTAATTATCCTTTCCATGAAAGGGGCTCCATCCCATGTCTCCCCTTATGGCCTCTACATCAATGCTCCTACAAGCTCCTAGTCCCCATCTGCCTACTGTGTTCTGAGCCTTTCCAAATGCATGATGTCTCCTTCCCTGTACTGAGTCACTTCTGACCCATACAGACAATAGGTACAGCCCCCCCTTCCATAAACTCCTGCCTACCTCATATGTATTAATGACTGTTACCACCATTTATAATCATGCCTATCATCCTCCTTGCCTTGCCTTCATTAACTTTCCCTGCTTTTCACCGCCTATTTCCCCTTTCCCTTTTATACTTCCATTCCTAGTTATACATATGTACTTATCTACTACTTCTAGACATTATTCTGAAGCAGCCACTGACTCCTACCTTCCTGTTAAACTCTATGACTTTACATTTCATTTCACTAAACTTCAGGTCCCATTCCCTTCCGTACTTGTTTGTTATGTTAAAATCTTTCCCCCATTTCATCCTTTCTTTCTGCCATCAGCACTACATCATCAGCATAGGCCCGGGATCCTAAATTCTCTCCTCCAATTGCTACTCCTTTACTGGACTTCCTGATTCTCACGATGAGTTCCTCTAAATACAGATTAAACAATTTTTTGGGACATGACAATCCTTGTCTAACTCCAATATTATTTACCATTCCACCTCTGCCTTTCCTGAAACCCACTTTGCTCCTCTCCTAACATCTTGTTTTTTCCCCTATCCCAATTTCAATTTCACATATATAATCATTCCAAAAACCTTGGGTAGTATGTTTCATGACAGCTTGGGCCTATAATTGGCTATGTCTCCTTATCTTTCCCCCCTCCTTTGAGTATTAGGGGCCTCTGCTCTTTTTCCGTCCGTGGCACGCAGTCTCGCTCCAGCACTGTCACATATGTTATATATTGCCTGTTTTAACCATTTCTCCTCTTATTTTAACAAACTCCCCAATGGGTCCATCTGTCCCTGCACCTTTGCCGTTTTTCAAAACTTTCAGTACCTTTTTCTACCCCTCCAACTCAAATTTGGTACTGTTTCCTCCATTTCTCTCTTGTCACTGTAATCATAATGTTTTCCATTCGCTCTACTTCCATATCCTTTCTAATTACTTTACTCCAGTACCCTTCTATTAATGATTCTATTTCTCCCCCTTCTCAGTATCTCTTCCCTCTATTTTCAATTTAAAATTACTGGTTAACTCTCGTCCACCGAGGTTTCTTTTTAGTGTTTTCCATCCTTTATTTTCCCTCTTCCCTCGAGGTAAAACTGTTGAGTTTCTTTGCCTGCTGTCAAAAAGAGTTTCATCAAAATTTTTATTATATTTTTTGTCATTGCTTTATAATGTGTTCTTGCAAGACTGCCTCTGCTTTTGTGCTACTGTGTACTGCATGTACTGTATCTAGCTGTTGCTTTTCTATTTCTCCCTGCATAATGTTTCATCCACTTTGTTGCAATGCATTCTAACTGCTAAATATGCTGCTTACCCTATAACTTGTTTGTAAATAGTAAATTTGATTTTGTAAATAATTTTTTTCATTTATTTATTTATTTTTTTTGTTTGTTTATTGTTCACCTCATATACTTTGGCATTGGAATCTGTCCACTTTTTTCCCTCATGATCTGCAGAACAACAACAGGTTTGTGCTGTTTGTTACAGCATGTTATTCAGTAATGGTTTTCCACTTAATTTTCCCTTGCAGTAGCTCTAATGCTTATAAAACTGCGATATTTGTATTGGTTTATATGTCGTTTACATACCTTTTGTTGCCTGTTTTGCCCATTGTAATGTATGCTAAAAGCTTTTGCTTTGTTGCTTTTTTTTCTCAACATGTATGATGTTAGCATAACGTTGCCACACCATTGCTCAAAATTTCTAACATAAACTCTTGATGTGTTTTCTGTCATTGGGGCGCATGTTTTGCAACAAACTCTGTGTTTTTCTCGTGCTATGCATCACAGTGTCTTTTACTGCTGCCATTAATGCATGATATTAGTTTGATGTTTTTTGTGATCTCTTGTATAATGCAAATAACTTCTTGTGTTATCTCCTGCAATGCATTGCAAAGTCTAATAGGCAGGTGTTGCTGTTGTCATGTACTGCATGTAAAGGTATGAATTTACTGTTCTGCTTTGTGTACATAATCAAGTATTGCATCATGTTCTACATAATTTGTAAACCTCAAAGTACATAGAAATTTGAATAAAATCTGGCTACCATATTTTGCTTTTATAATTTATTTTCCCTTTTCAAAAATACTATCCAAAATATTTATTTTCTTTGAAGGTTATAGCCTATAACCTTCAAAGAATATACATTTTTTGGATGGTATATATATAATATATAGAGGAAGTGCAGGGGTATTATGAGCATTTGAGTCACCCATCGATTCCCTACGTTCTCTAATGTTTCCTATGCTCTGTCTTTACCACTATACCGCGTTAGATGGCGTGACAATCGCGGGTTCTAACTTTACTACAGGAATCACCTTCCTTGTCCTCTATATTCCTTTATGTTAATAATACAAACGCAATTGATCTCGTTCTTCAGTTTTAGTGGTTTTAGGTTTGGAAAGGTTTACTGTACAAAGTTTTTGGAAAACTTGAACATAATTACAAAATAGATTATATGAAAATACAGGATATATTTGCATATGGAGTGTTTACATGAATAGTTAATATAATATATGAAAGAACTGTAACAATAAGGGAAAGAGACAGGTACCTTAGCTGTGAAGCCATATGCATGTAATTATAAGTGGCACTTTTAATTATTTTTATGTATTTGTAAAATGTCCTTTTATTAAAGTTACACCTTTCAGCGGCTATTACACGGGCACTATAAAGAACCGACATTAGTGGATGACTTATATCATTTAAAAGCAAGATATTTTCTTCTAAAACTCTTTACCCAATTTATATATGAAGGGCAGTGGTGGTAGTGGTCAGGGTGTACAGTGGTTCTCTCTCTCTCTCTCTCTCTCGTCTCTCTTCTCTCTCTCTCTCCTCTCTCTCTCTCTCTCTCTTCTCTCTCTCTCTCTCTCTCTCTCTCTCTCTCTCTCTCTCTCTCTCTCTCTCTTCTCCCCTCCCCCTCTCTCTCTCTCTCTCTCTCTCCCACCCACCCCCCACCCACACCACCCCCAAAAATCTTTGTGATGCTATATTCGTGATATTTGCGCCTGGCGACATCCTGCAGGTGGCGCTTCATTTTATCTACGGTACACCCTATATTTTTGTTGCTCGATATAAAAAAGGAGAAGAGAGAGGAAGGAGAGAGGAGAGAGAGGGGAGAGAGAGAGAGAGAGAGAGAGAGAAGGAGAGAGAGAGAGAGAGAGAGAGAGAGAGGAGAAGAGAGAGAGAGAAGGGGAGGGGAGAAGAGAGAAAAGAGAGAGAGAGAGAGAGAAGAGAGAGAAGAGAGAGAGGGAGAGAGAGAGAGAGAGAGGAGAGAAGAGAGAGACGAGAGAGAGGGGAGAGAGAGAGAGAAGGGGAGAGAGAGGGAGAGAGGGTAAGGGGAGAGAAGAGAGATAAAAGTAAAAGAGGGAGAGGGAAAATGGGGGAACAAAAAGTAAGTCAACCGGTGGAAAATGGGGCAGTAAGACCGGATCAATCACATCATAAATTTCAATGTTCAGAGGTCTCCACCAACACGGGGAAACCGGAAATTAACACTCACGTGATCCCTCACAACCCGGACATCGTTGCGGCAGTAGAGATCTTCCTCAACAAGTCATCCCAAACAAAATTTGGCAGATAAATGGTATACGAGGTGGATCGAGGCGACGGAAAACGCGGGACCTTTGGTGGATCGCTGTCTCCTTTCACAAGAGTCTGTGGTCCAAGCCACTGATGTCAACTCTACCAAACATCTTGGAAATGAAAGTTTTTTCAAAAATATGGACTCACCCATCACAGGCTATCCTGCTGTGTGTGTGCTTTCCGCCCACATGGAGTGGAGGGAGCCTATTGAGTATCCCGCACCAATCACCTGGATGACCTGTTGCAACAAACACACCTGTGAACACGTTGTTATATAGGCGACTGAACCAAAATTAGTTGGCCAAGATCCTTTGATGCTTCCTCACAGTGTTATGGTTCAACAAACCAAGTTGAATTCCCACACACAAATTTTCCGGCCTCATCATTGATCCTGTCTCAAATGATCTCCCGACAGTGTCGTCACCTTCCCACCCCTTTGGGTCATCAATCAAATGGGGTCCCGTCATCAGGTTTACTCAAGGGGGCCCCCTCCCCCACCAATGGGTGTGGGGG
>JACEEZ010025947.1:0-29937 GCA_016584305.1 Chionoecetes opilio | reverse complement strand
TTTTTGAAAAAGCATTTGGGATTTTAGTGAAGCGTTTACTAAACCTTTAATTTTTTTTTTTTTTTTTTTTTTTTTTTTTTTTTTTTTTTTTTTTTTTTTTTTTTTTTTTTTTTTTTTTTTTTTTTTTTTTTTTTTTTTTTTTTTTTTTTTTTTTTTTTTTTTTTTTTTTAAAAAAAAAAAAAAAAAAAAAAAAAAAAAAAAAAAAAAAAAAAAAAAAAAAAAAAAAAAAAAAAAAAAAAAAAAAAAAAATAATTTAAAATTTTTTTAAATTAAAAAATTTAATTAAAAATTATAAATTTAAAAACCCCACCCCACCCCCTTTGATTTCCCGGGGGGGTTTGGGTTTTTTTTAAAAGGGTTTGCCCAGGCTTTTTTATATTTGGGTTTCTGCATTCGGGGTTCGCAAGACTATTTTTGAAATTTGTTTCATGAAGTTTAATTTTTTTACCCTTTTTTTTCCTTTGGAAAGGGGGGCGGGGGCCCCCCTTTTTCAACTTTAAACCCTTGAATTTATTAAATTTAATAAATTTTTTTAAAAATTTTAAAAAAAATTTTTTTTTTTAAAATGAAATTTTTATTATTTTTTTTACCCCAAAAAAAATTATTATTTTAAACCAAATTTAATTTTTTTAAAATTATATAACAAGTAATTTCCCCCCGGGTCGGGGGTTGATTTTGGGAATTTTAAACCTTTGGTGGGCCATAAAGGCTAGTAAGAAGCCCCAAAAGGGCATCCCCCGGGGGCCCCACGGGTTGGGGGTTTCCCGGAAAGCCCAAAAAACCCCAAGTCTGGACCTGCACCCAGGGGGCAGGCCAAAATTTTAAAAAAAGGGTAAAATTTTGAAAAAATTGGGACCGGGGCCGTGAAAATACTTTTCCCAATAGGGGCCTTTCCCTCAAGCCGTCAAAATTTAAAGGGCTTTGGGCACCCCTCCCCAAAAACCCCCCCGGGGGAGAAAAAGAAAATCCGGGGGGGGCCAAGGGGCCCCCCAAACCGCGGGGGAAAGGGGGGGTTTTTAACCCCCCCCGGGGGAAAAGGCCCCCGGGAAACGGGGGCCCCCGGAGTGCCAGGTGGGGCAGGCGAGGCCCCCCCTTTCCCCCCTTTAGGATTGTCGGGGGCCAAAACCCGAAAAGGCCAATAAAAAAAAAAACCTCCGGGTTTTTAGCAAATAAAAAAAGGGACCCCCGGTTCGGTTTTTGAGGGCCAAAAAGGGGGAAAATTTTAAAGTCCCGGCCCCCAACTTTTTTTCGGGGCCCCCCTTTTTTTGCTTTCCCCGCAAACAAAAAAGGGGGGGAAAATTTCTCCTTTTACAAATTCCCGGAAAAAAAAACCCCCAGGACCCCCCCCGCCACAAAAACCAAAAGGGTAAACCCGAACCCGGGGAACCCCCCAAGAAAATTTTAAAAAAATTTCGCGGGAAAATGTTTTCAGAAGGGGCCCCAAATTTTAGGGGGGCCCAAACCCGGGGGGTTTTTGAAAAACAAAGGTTTCCAGGGTAAAAAAAAACCCCAATTTTTGGGGGGTTTTCCCCGTTATTAAATTTTTCCCCCCCTTTTTTAAAAGGGAAAAAAAAAAATTTTTTTTGGATTTTTGGGGTTTTAAAAATAGGAAAAAAAGCTTCGTGGAAACAAACCCTTCGGGTTTAAAAAGCAAACCATTTTGTCTCCAAAGGTCCCAACCTGAAAGGGTAGGGAAAACCAAATTTACCTAGAAAAAAAAAAAATAAACAAAGCTAAAAAAGGGAAAAAAGGGTGAAGCATTCCAGGTAACACCGGAGCGACGAAACCGGGCAAAGGGGTGTTGCGGCTTCCCCCAGCAGACCCAAGCGGAAACGAACGACGGGTTGGCGACGGTGGTCCTGCCGCTCGTATTACCCAGCCAACCTTGGCGAGAAGGGAGAGGGGACAGCGGAACCGTCCCGCGAGAAGGTCGTCCACGGGGAAACGGTCAGCGCCCCTCAGTGAGAAGCCCGAAACCCTGTAGCCAGGGCCACCAGGAACAAAGGCCTCTGAAGGAGGCGAGGTCCGGCAGCGTCTGACCCAAACTGGTTGCCCTGCAGGAACCGGAGGACCCTTCATTCAGGGACCAAAAGGGGCCAGGACGACGGAGGGGGGTTTTGGTGGACCAAACCCATCTCAACAGGGTCACAGAAACGCCGGTACAGGACCAAAACCCCAAGCCGTATTTGAGGGGGTCAGCCAGGGCGCTTGAAGGTGAGTGGAGAGAGTAGCGGGGACCTCCCCGGTCGTGGCCAAGAAGGAGAGGAAATCCAGGGACAACCGATTCAGAGACGTCGCGGAGGCCCTGGAGTTTGAGGAAACGGACTGAAAGGCCTTCCCAGTGGGGACTGATACTGTCTCGTAGAGGACGGGCAAGAGCCGCCAATTATGTCCTCCGCTACCGCGTCCGCAGACCGTCCGCGGAGAGAGGTACGGAGAAACTCAGGCAGTGTAGCTTCAAGGTGAAAAGAAGCCTGGTGGAGCCTCTCAACAAAGCGAGGGCCCCTAGAGGAAACAGGGGAGGGACACCAGGCCATTCAAGTTCGGCGAACACGGTGTGCGACGGCCAGAGAGGAGCCACCATGCGTCACGTTGCCCCTGTAGAACGCAGTTGTTGATACCTTCAGGAGGACACTGGGTGCAGGAGGCGGAAAAGGTAAAAATTGGCGCCACCTGTTCCAGGCTTCCGTGAGGGCGTCGGGCCTCCCGCAGCTGTCCGGTCCCCCCTCGTCAAAAAGGCCTGTAGTTAGGCAAGAGCGGCGGACGCGAAGAGGTCCACCTCCGGAGTGCCCCACCGCCGACCAGAGAGCCGCAAAGCGCTCCGGGCGAAGCTGCCACTCCACCGACGAGCCCGGAAGCGAGACAGGGCGTCGGCCCACACATTTCCACTCCCGGCAGGAAACCTGGCAGACAGGATGAAGTGCGAAAAGGGGCCGCCAGCCGAAGATCATGCTCCGAAAGGGACAACAGAAGGGCGATTTGGATATCCTTGGGCGGGCGAGACAGTGGACCGCGGACCCTGTTGTCCATCTCGGAAGCAGAGATGGGATCGGGCTCGATCGTAGGAAGAGAAGAGGAACCAGCAGCTCCTGACGTTGATGTGGAGTCTGCGCTCCCACCCCGGACCACCCACCGAAACCCTGCCGGCGTGGAGGATTGGTAGCCCCACCGACGTTCCGACGCATCCGACATCACGAAGACCGTATGGGGCGGAGGGCAGCCACCCCGCCACGCGGAGACAACCGCCCTCCACCAACCAATTGCTCCAGTAGTGTGAGGGCCAGGGAGGGCGGCCGGAGAAGTCGCGGGTCGCACCGGAAAAAAAGGCGTGTTAACCACCGGACAAGACGACGGAGACGAGGGGCCTAGGGAGGACCTCTGCGGCGAAGTGAGCGAGCCGAGAAGGGAATCCAATGCATCCTTGACAAAAAAACGGGACACCGAGGCCCGGAAGAGGCGTTGATGAAGCTTGCCGCATTTACCCGAGAGCGGACCGCAGCGCAACGGGAGTCCCATTGCATGACCAGCCAGGTAAGCGGGGAGAGGGGGCGTAAGGGACGGACTTTCCCTTGTTGACAGGAAACCCCATCTCCCCCGCCACCGCCAAGGCTCGGCAGCATGCGAACCGCTTACCTCCTGAGGACGGGGCGGACACCAGCCAATCGTCCAAATACATGAGGCAATTCCCCCTGCAGACACATCCGCTTCTTCACCACCTTGGTGAGCCGCCGTAAAAACCCTCGGAGCGATGGAGCGGCCGAAGGGCAAGTCTGGTGACTGCCACGTGTCCGATCCCACCTGGAAGGCCAGGAAGCGCCGGAAACGAGGATGAATGGGGACATGCAGTAGGCTTCCTTGAGATCGAGGGACGCCATCCAGTCCCTTGCTCAGCCTGAAGGCGGACCGGGCCAGGCAGGCATACGAACCGGTGGTTGCGCACAAAATCCGTTTAGGCGCTGAGGTCCAAGATCAGCCGCCCCTTCGAAGAGTCTTATTGGGTACGATGGAAAATGCGGGAAAGAAAGGACCTTCCCCGCGCTTCTCATACCCCGGGGGAGTGCCATTTCCGACACGTGGGCGGACGAGCACTGTGGAGACCGGCGTCCAAGAAGGAGGTCGCCGACAGGGGCGGTAGGGCAATCCAGGGCCAAGAAAGCCCGTTTTCAGACACCCTGGTTGGCCCAACCTTCCGGCGCCCAGGCTGCCGAAACCCGCGACAGTAGGCCCTGGAGGCAGGCTCAGAAGCGAGAGGACCCTTGGAGGAAGGCCTTTGGACAGTAGCGGGCCCCGAGCGAAAGAGCCCGAGGACCCAGAGCCCCTGGAAACCCGAAGGCCCACCCCTGACTGGGGACGACGAGGATCCTGGGGGCCATCCACACGGGGTGAGCGATCATGGACTGCCCTCCCGACGAGAAGAGCCCCGACGAACACTGCTGGACCCCTCCCGAGAAACCCCCGGCCGAGACGGTCATGGGTGCCGGAGTAGACACAGAGGACGGTGGGGGGGATTCGAGCGAGACACTGCTGCAAGGAGGGCTCCGACAAGACCTCCGCAGCGAAGGGACTAATCCGGAGGAATCGCTGTCGAGTCAGCTCCGGCAGGCCCCGAAAGGCCTCGCGCCGAAGAGCCAAGCGGGCAGTGACTGCCCTGTCAAATGGCAGGCGGACCGTAGGAGGAGGGGGCGCCGAACGCATCACAGCGGTCGACAAAGCCCGACAGACATCCGACCGGGAGGCCGGGAGAGGGATGTGGTGATCCACGGCGGGGAGGAGAGCCAGTCCGCCAGCTGACTGAAGAAGGAAACAGAAGAGGTCAACAGGGAGGCGTGTTGCGCTCGAAATTCCGGGAAAGAAACTCCTCTTCACCGGTTGCGCCCGCCACGGGAGGGTCTTGGCAGTAAAGCCGCGGACACCGGAGGAAAATCAGCCATCACACGTGGGAAGCCACCAGACGGCCGGGAGAATCCGGGATCGGGGGCCAGGGACGGAGAAGGACCCCGGGCACACTGGTGGTACCCGCTCTCCACACACTTCGCAGGGTCAGGCGGAACTCATCAGGGCAACCGGTTTGGCCCCCGAGAGCGAAAGCACCTTGGCATCCTGGCTTCCCTCCACACACGGGAAGGCCGGTACCTGACAAAACTATGCTCAGCCAGAAGGAGGCCAGAGCATCCAAAGCGGCCGCCCGAAGAAACCGCAGGCTGGCTTCGAGGAGCGTCCAGGCGAGAGAAAGGAATCCGGCGGTAGAGGTAGGATCCTGTCCCCCGCCCTCCCGGAAGCGACGCCACACCTCCAAGTCCGGAAACTGGCCCCACGAGCGTCCTCCAGACGACGATGGCAACAAGCCGCCCGTCAAACCGTCTCACAAGCAATCGGGACGGCGGCATCGGTGCCACAGGTAAAGGACGAGGAGAAGGAGGGAGTCCCCAAGGCAGCATCCTCAGCGGGACGAGGGGAATTGCACATAGAAGGCACCTCCAGAAGAAAAAGGCGGAGGAAGGGCCGGCGGACAGGACCGGTGGGGCGGCAGTCCCCGAACGTCGTCTCTTGGGCACGGGTAGGGCGCATCCTCTTCCCCGTCGGGGAGCACACCGGTAGTCATCCTCGACTACCACAGACTCAGAAGGAGGCACCGGTGAGAGGGAGCAGGCGATGGGGACCTGCGACAACCTCGGCGTCGGAGAACCGGGATCAGAAGTTAAGGGACCTCCATTCTTGCCATGAAGGAGTTCACTGAAGTCATCCAACGCCGACAACCCGAGGCCACAGGAGTGAGGGTGGGGAAGGCCCAGGAGACGCATGACCAGCCGTAGAGCCACAGAACCACCCGGCAAGTCCTCGACCTGGGAGTCGCGGGTCATGGTGAGGGACTGAGGAGACGCCAGATCTTGCTCCACCGTCAGCACGATCGACGCGAGATCATGGAAGCAGAGGCAGGGGTTGGGGGTGCGAGACGAGGAGAGGGACGACTTGGCGAGGCCCAGCCGAGAACCAAGAGACCGGTCCGCCCAGGAAAGATGGAATGGCTGCGTGGCGAGACTTCAAAGCTTTCGACCACCCACTCCTTGAGGTCAGCATAGGCCTCGCCGGTTAGGGCAGGGCACACCCCCCTCCGGGAGGATGAACCGCAGCATCCAACAGCATACCGGGCAATCGCGGGACGAAAGAGTCCGACAGAAGCACGGGGCGTGCGAGGAGCAGAGATTGTGGCCTCGGGAACTACAGGACACCGAGGCAGCCCTGGGCCTCGCAATTGATCCGCTGGAAAAGAAGGGAAAACAGTTGGAGAAAGGACTAGGGACGCAACACGAAACGTCCAACCCTCCACCGGCATCGCCACACGCACTGCCCGACCCCCAGTAAAGTGGATGGTCGGGGGAGAGGGGGGGGGTCGGGACATGGCAGCCAGGACCGCTCAACTCCCCTTCCCGGCCATGGGAGGGTCCGGGCGGGGGTGCGGGGTGGGTTGGGCACCAGCAAGAGCGGCGTAACCATACGCCCATCTCAGCTTCTTAGTCACGGGGCAGGGCCAGGGGAACTACCAAACACCCCATACCGGCCCTGGGAGGGTCCGGGCGGGGGTGGGGTGCGGCCGTAGTGCTTCCACGTGGCAGGACCAGGAAACACCAACCCCCGTACGCCCTGGGAGGGTCCGGGCGGGGGTGGGGCGTGGTGGGTGAACGACGAACCGTACAGGTATCAGGCCAGGGACGCCTGGCGGGAAGGCCCAAGGCCCTAGTGGAAAAAAGGTGAAAGCCGCGCCCCGGGGCGTAAACGAACACCACAGACACAGACACCAGCTGAAAAAATGTTGAGACACAGCTGGTCCCAAACCAGGGTTGAAGAATAACACTACACTCAGTCCCGGAACCCTACAGAAGGATTACGAACTGAATGGGTAAAAACTTCAATACACCACGTAAACAGAAAAAAACAGCAGGTGCTCCACCATACCAGCCTGAATAGAAACAAAACGTGGTACAGGAGACTCAGCAGGTGTTGACTCGAGAAGGCAAAAAAAAAGAATGATAAGCACGGCGGCTGGGGGCCGCGGTCTTCGGATGGGTTGGCCACGGCGTTGCCAGGCGGTGGTGTTTCTTTTCTTTCAGATCTGGAGTGTAGCCTGCATGGTTACCTAACCCAGATGTGGGAATAGGTTGCGTATACCCAGGGTCTGCCTGGGGTGGCGATCTTTCCTATCCTAATAGCTTAGTGCACTAGGCTCTAAGGGACCTAAAAAGATGCTTTTCCAAGGTTTGTCTCATATGATATATTGCAAGTATTATGTCACTTAATGTTTATTTTTCAAGGGAATCTGGAAGTTCTATTTACATTTAGTGGTTAAAAAAATTACACTCGTGCATTTGAAAAGGGTCTTGAGAAGAGGGTGGGGATAGGATACAACAGTACTGCATAAGTGTTCCTGTTCCACGCAATATTTCAGTTTTGTAAAGGAAGTTATTAGAAAGTTCTTTCAAATATAGTGCAGTCTCCAATTTTTTCAATCCACAAGAATACAATTAGCATGCTTTGATGATTTTGAAGGTCATCAAATAGATATCCTTCTCGATGGAGAATTCAGAGGTGGAAGCAGAAAGAGGATTTACGCAGGCCACTTATTTCATCGTGAATTTCATTCATTTAGTGAATGTCTTTTTTGAATTTTGGGATACAGCTATATGTGGTAGGGGTGGTTAATGTGGTAGTGGTGTGGTTAATGTGTAGGTGGTGTTGGTTAATGTGGTAGGGTGTGGTTAATGTGGTAGTGTGTGGGAATGTGGTAGGTGGTGGTTTAATGTGGTAGGTGGTGTGGTTAATGGGTAGGTGGTGTGGTTAATGTGGTAGGTGGTGTGGTTTAATGTGGTAGGTGGTGGTTAATGTGGTAGGTGGTGTGTTAATGTGGTAGGGTGTGGTTTAATGTGGTAGGTGGTGTTGGTTATGTGGGAGGGTGTGGTTAATGTGGTAGGTGTGTGGTGAATGTGGTAGATGGTGTGGTTAATGTGGTAGGTGGTGTGGTTAATTGTGGTAGGGGTGTGGTAATGTGGTAGATGGTGTGGTTAATGTGGTAGGTGGTGGGGTAATGTTGGTATGTGGTGTGGTTAATGTGGTAGATGGTATGGTAATGTGGTAGATGGTGGTGGTTAAATGTAGGTAGGTGGTGTGGTTAATGTGGTAGGGTGAGGTTAATGTGGTAGGTGGGTGGTTAATGTGGTAGGGTGGGTTAATGTGGTAGGTGGTTGTGGTTAATGTGGTAGGGTGTGGTTCATGTGGTAGGTGGTGTGGTTAATGTGTAAGGTGATGGGTTAATGATGGTAGGTGGGTGGTAATGTGGTAGGTGGTGTGGTTAATGTGGTAGGTTGTGTGGTTAAGTGGTAGTGGTGTGGTGTAGTTAATGTAGTGGGTGTGTGTTAATGTGGTAAGGGTAGTTAGTTTGAGTTTAGGGTCTGGCTGCTTGGTGAGGAATTATTGCACGCGTCTGCAGATGGTGGTGTTGGCAGTGCGACATAAGACATAGTAAACATAAGGAAAGGTTACAAGAGGCTGGAGACCTACACGTGGTAAGTTCCTGTTACTTAACACTACCTACATCCACCTTTCATCCATCCCTAACAACTGTCCAGCCTCCTTTAAAGCTCCCTAATGATCCCCACTAACTACCTGCTCTACTGATCCATGCCAATCATTCCACCAACCTATCTGTGAACCAGTTTATCCCTATTCATTAATAACCCACCTTTTTCCAGCTTGATCCGTGACTCTGTTCTACCCTGCTTACTAACCTAAGAACTTTTGCTCCTCGCCTTGATTGTATCACCTTGATACACTTAAAAATTCTATCAGAAATCGGTTGTGAGTTGTACTAATTTCACGTTTTATGATCATATTTTGATTCATGTTGACGTGACATGGTAGTTGTGTGGCACTTGGGGATTATTCTAGTGTTTGGCCAACTCCCCCTCTCCCACAAAACAAGCTGGGTCACCGGGCCAATGCGGGATTAAGGCCACGCTACAAAACATGCCTACAACATCATAGTTTGTGAGTTAGGGCTGTTGAAAACATTCCCTTAGATCAGGGAACATTCAGTGTATTCTTATGAGTCCAGGGACGTGTGCACCGCCGATCCTCACAGAAGATGACCCAAGTGTCGAGAAAAACCCCCCCAACCCCCCGCTAGGAGGTTAGGTTGGTTAGGGTAGGTTATACGTAATTGGGTAGGTTAGGTTAGATTGGTAGGTTACGGTTAGATTTGTTAGGTTAGGTTTAGATTTTGAAAAAATAGGTTAGGTTAGATTAGTAAGGTAGGTAGATTTGATTAGGTTAGGTTAGATTGGCGTGGTTAAGTTGGATTTTGGTTAGGTCAGGTTATCTTATTCATCGGTGGGCCAAGCCCTCGCTAGGTTAGGTTAATTTGGTTTAGGCAAATTTCCTGGATATAAGGAAATTACCCTAGATCTTAGGGAATTTAAGCCCCCCTACACAACTCTTAATTACGTGTGTCCGAAGCATAATTTGTTCCCCACCGAAATCCCCGCATCCACAGGTCCCCAAATTGTTTGGG
This sequence comes from Chionoecetes opilio, assembly GCA_016584305.1. Lineage (NCBI taxonomy): Eukaryota > Metazoa > Arthropoda > Malacostraca > Decapoda > Majidae > Chionoecetes > Chionoecetes opilio. The sequence goes on along the minus strand of JACEEZ010025947.1, from coordinate 20,375 downwards.
AGAAGTGGGCGAGTCTGGGCAAACACTAGAAATGTACCCTGATTACTTGCCAAGGTATCCTACTAGTACTTTCCCATGTTGTTCCTTCGCCAAGTCTTTGTTTTGGGTGGTAAATGAGGTCGCCACTATAGTTGTGTTTCTATAGTTGTGACTTCTATTGGTACACTCACTATTGCAGCTCTTCCTTCTCATACATCCCACTCTGTTTATACTTTCACCCTTATATTAGTCCGTATCATAACCCAACACTTCTGTCACCTTTCTGCACATGTTGTAGTTATACTATCAACAATTGGTCTTCTAAGCATTGAAGTCTGTTAGACACACCACGCGGTTCTTTAGAATAAATAATCTCTCCGTTCCAGGCTGTTGGTATCATAACATCGTGTTTGTGTACCTCGTCAGTCGACCGGCCGTCGCGGTGTGGCAGAGTGTGCGCGGTGGAGGCCGTGGAGCCTGCAGCAGCATGAGTGGCCGGGAGCAGCTAATCAGTCTGGCCTCAGGGGGGGGGGGCACAGGGGTGATGGCAAGAATCACCTGGAGGCAGGCAGCTCTAAGGCCACAAGGCACACAGTGAGCTGAAGTGTCAGCAGTGTGACAAAACCTCAATGCAAGAGTCCAATGAGTAACATTCCTTGACACACAGTGGTGTTAAGAAATTAGAATGTTTAGAGTGTGGGAAAGATTTACTACAATGGGTTCCTCACCATCCACACCATGATACACAGTGGTTAAGAACTGAATGTTTAGAGTGTGGGAAAAGATTTACTCAAAAGAGTCACCTCACCACCACACACCATGACAACACAGTGGTGTTAAGGAATTAATGAATGTTTAGAGTTTTGACAAAAATATTTGCTGCAAATACGTGACCTCACCCAACACCCTGATACACAGTGGTGCTAAGAATTATGAAATGTTTTAGAGTGTGGAAAAGATTTACTAGAATGAGTTCCCTCACCACACACACCATGACACACAGTGGTGTTAAGGAATATGAAGTTAGAGTGTGTGTCCTGGAAAAGATTTACTAGAATGGGGTGACCTCACCAGACACACCTGACACACAGTGGTGTTAAGACTTATGAAGTTTAGAGTGTGGGAAAAAGATTTACTAAATGGGTCACCTCACCGAAAACACCCGACACACAGTGGGTTAAGAACCAGAATGCCTAGAGTGTGGGAAAAGAGTGTTGAGAAAGGGTGATCTCACCAAACACACCCTGACACAAGTGGTGTTAAGAACCATGAATGCCTAGAGTGTGGGAAAGGGTTTATACCCGTTCTGAACTCACCAACACACCCTGACCACAGTGGTGTTAAGAATCAGAATGACTAGAGTGTGGGAAAAAGTTTTATATCCGTTCTGAAAACTCACCAAACCACACCTTTAGACACACGGCTTGCGGGAGTTCAAGTGTGATATTTGTAGCAAGTGTTTCAGACAAAGAGTGTATTGCCCAGCACATGAGATCACTTTTGAGGTGGGTGTGTTGGTGGACAAGTGTGTTGTATTCCGTGCCTGTGGGATATGTCATGTGTGGCAATGGGTGGAGGTGGTGGAGGTGGGCAGTGTGTAATGTGTGGTGGCCAGCCATGCCCTTGTGTTTGTAAGGGAGTAAATGCCCAGCAGTTGTTGGGTTGGCAGTACAGGTGTGAATTTCAATAAATGTATCAGGGTTTAAAAGTTTCTCTGCTGAGGCCTAAAAAAACAGTCTTTCCCGCATAAGTTACAGTCTATTTTCTTCAGGTACATCATATGTATATCGCATAAACCTCACCTGTCTCTTCATCATTGGACAGCCGCAGAAAGTGATGACAACTGCATTAAAAGACAAGTCCAAATTGTCTACAAATATACAAGACCTCCCCCACCCCCCATGCGATGAAGTTAGAAAAAAGAGGCGATCAAATAATTTACACCTGTGTCTATTTCATGCAGGTTTTTGCATAGATGATCAAAGTATCCTGGAAGATGAAAAATGGTATACTAGGTGAAACAAGTCCCCTAAAATATGAAGGCATTAATACCATAAGGCAGAAAATTTGCATAAAAAGGGGTAGCTAGTGTTCATTGGCAATGGGTCAAAAGTAAACTCAAACCACGATGGAAATAGTTATAGATAAAGCCACCATGAGTATAAAGAACAGTTGGGAGTTGTTACACCGAAACAAAAGTAATCATTGAGGCAAATACAGGAGCTCCCCTACTTACCGTACGTCGGGTTTGTAACTGAACTTGCAATGTAAAAAGGTTAGTCCAGCATTACTCTTGTCAATACTGAAAAACACTGCCACACACCCACTGTCAAAGGACTCGCGAGCGCTTCGCCTCGTAAAAAAACAAATTTATTGCCTGAAAACGTGTGTGTTTACTAAAGGCGTTCTGCGGGGGAGTTTGGTTGCAATCGGACAATTTTTCGGTGCAAAACGGCACAACAACAAACAACAATGATTGCGGGTCGGGGCCAATCATCTTCCCTGGATGTGAAACAGGGAGCGAAATTTGAGCAACCGAAATTTTTTTTCGGTTGCAATCAACTGGATATCCGCAGAAAACTCTTAAAGCCAGCGATGACGCAATACTTTCGATACCTTAAATCTCCCCTATTTCCATCTTTCAGCCATTACTACACACTCTGTATGCACAAATAATAATATATTGCATAATATAATAGTTTATCTATCTGTGTCATTTACTAAGCGTGTTTGATCCATGTTTATCGGAGTTTTTTGCGAAGGAAATGAACCAATGTTGGACGTCCACAAATAATGTTGTCATGGCAAACGCTGTTACCGTTACATCACACTAAGTCGCCAGCACTCGCCACTGTACTATGTCGCCAAAGCACAAATAGCACGAATATTAGCATCACTACAGCCTTGTATGTGTGCCCTGAAAGACATGTAGTGTAATGTAAGTACACTTATTTTCAAAGACTGTTTGTTTTGTGTCGAAGTTAGGGTCCTGTGCTGTGAGGGAATATGGCATGGAAGCGGAAGGCTGTCTTGCACGTGGCGGGTAAGTAGCGCTGGCTTGTATGTGTCTAACTATTCGTATATTGTGACCAAATGTTTAGCGAGATGACTTGCGTGCAGGAACCACTCGTTAGTGAGCGGGTAATAATGGAACCAGAGTTTCGCGGTCGTTTTCAGATACTGACAATTTTTTCTTGGCCTGCAACAGGTGCTTGTTCCTAACGTCGATAACCACTAAAGTCGCCAGGACAACGTTTTTTTCTGTTACAGACGGTGGGGGCATTAATACTTACATTTCTACATCCATGAGTTCGATTAATTACCGTAAGATAAACAGTAAAGTCGCCACCTGCACCTAATGTCGCCAGGCGCCATATATTAACGAATTATAGCCTCACTACTGCTGTGTATGTGCACTGAAAGATGATACACAGTGTTTATATCATGACTGTATAATCATACTCTGTTCAGCGGGTTTTATGCTTTGTATCTGCGAGTCATCTTGTGTGGGATTTCAACTTTCCTTTGATCCAATGTGCCTGATGGCACTATCTCTGGAGGTACCCTGAAGACAAGCCCAAGCAAACTCCTTGGGGTTACTGAAAAGGTCTTTCTATCACAACAGATAACAAAGCCTTACAGGCAACGCAAAATTTTAGATCTTCCTCTTCACCAAAAACAAGAAGCAATAAGTACGTACCGAGTGGAGAAAACATTTACTCGGATCACAGCCTTGTCACCATTCACCACTAATACAGGAAAGCCAAGATGGAACAAGTAAAAACAAGGCTTAACAGATCCCTACACCCTTTGCAAAATATAAATTTTTCGATGGGACACAATCGTTTTTTTCAAGTGGCACTCAGATGCCAGTGCAGTCTGGTAGGCCAACTGGGACAAGATCATGGAAGGCAAAACCCAAACACCATGCCTCCAAGCCTTGATCAAAACACAGTACTGGCGATCTGTGAGAAACATATCCCCGGCAAAGAGGACCCCAACAGGTACCAACGCCAGAAACATCCCAAGGGGACACGGGAGATTATTATGAGAAAGAGGAGAAGCCTTCTAAGAAGATGCTAACACCCTAAATGACGAAGAAAGATTCTATAAACACCAAGATAGCTCCAAATTGAGCACAAAATTAAAGAATCCCATGAAAAACAGAGGACAGAGGAGGAAACTCATGCAGTAAGCAAATTAAAGCGCAACCCTTAAAAATTCTTCTTCAGTACTGCAAAAAGTTCAAGGTATAAGAGCCAGATTGGGCCGCTGCGTACAGGTGTGGGACCAATAACAAGAGGACCCCGAGGAAACGTCGCCCAAATATTACAGAGCAATATAGCAGTGGTCTTCAGCACCCCGCAAAGTCAGTCAATAGTTCACAACCCAGTACCTTTCCTTCACTGAGGACTCAGACCACAGTCCCCACCTCACTGACATTGAGGTGACCCATGAGGATATTCAGGGAGCCATTAAGGAGCGAGACCAAATCAGCTGCTGGACCGGCGGAGTACCGCCATTCTGCCTCCTTAAGTGCAGTGAGGCCCGGCTATCCGATCCGTCAATTATGGAGGTGCTCTATGGATGCAGGACAGTACCAGCCTTGATGAAGAGAGCCACTGTGGAGCCCGATATACAAGGGAGGGGACAAGAGTCTGGCCAAGAACTTACAGACCTGTTTGCTCTCACTTCACACCTCATCAAAGTTTTTGAAAAATGTGTGAGGGACAAAATACTACTCATTATGGAAAGGCAAGACTTTCACATGAAAATCAACATGGCTTCAGGAAGGGAGATCCTGTCTCTCAAAATCCTGGCTCACTACAAACTGGTTCCTAGAGACCCTGGCAGCGGGAAATAAATGTGGATGTCCGGTTTCTCGACGTGCTAAAGACTTCGACAAGGTATGTCACCGGCATACTTCTCATAAATCAAGGCTCTGGGGTTAAGAGGCAAGTAGGAATTTGGCTCCACGATTCATTACAGAGAGAGTCCATCAGTAGTAGGGAGGTCAAAGCTTCAAAAGAAGACACCGTTATGAGCGGGTGCCTCAGGGTTCAGTGTGGGTCCCCTCCTCTTCCTGATACAATGGAGAATTGGAGAGGAAGTAAGTGACTCACGTTCCTGTCCTCCTTTGCTGACGACACAAGTATCAGTCGCCCATCCAGGAAGTGGCAAAGAAGTGCGCACCTGCAAGAGGACTGAATAAAGTGTTCTTGGGCTACAAACTAAATAATATGACAATTCAATGAGAAAAATTTGAAATGCTGAGGGGTTGGTCCTGACTGCAACATCAAGACAAAACGACCGCTGCACACAGGGGCAGGAAGTCACATCACCCCAACACCTCCATGTCAAGTGCCCTTGGAGTTTACCTTAGTGATGCTGGCTCCTTATCACACCACATCACGGAGTACCGTCAGGAAGGCAAGGGGGATGGCGGGCTGGGTTATGAGAACTTTTGCATCCAGGGAGCTGAGGTTATGCTACCCTTGGAAAAGCCTGGTACAAGCCCTTACTGGATAAATGTAGCCAGTTGTGGTTCCCCTCACAAGAAAGCTGACATCCAGAGACTTGAGGGCTGTTTCAGAGGTTCATTTACCAAAGGCACAGCAAGAGGGACTACATGACCGAACTACTGGGACCGCCTCAAAATACAGGAATTACTCACAGCAAAGACGGAGAGAAAGTATAGTGCCATCATATATGGAAGGTCCTGGAGAAACATGTGCCAGACCCCACGTCCTTGGCACTCCAAGGCACACTTAAATGAGCGGACTGGACGCAAGTGCAGGAGAAGAACCCTCCCTTCAACGGCCCCGGGAGATGGCAAGACCTTAGGCTGCCAGTCTGGCTCATGAAGGGCCCAAAAATCTTCAACAGCCTCCACAAAAATGTGAGAAAACACACAGGGGCTCAGTCAAACACCTTTAAACATGGACTGGACAAGATACTACGGACAGTGCCGGTGAACCTCCAGTACCGGGATACACTGCCAAGTGTAGGACCTCCAACACCCCATACCGGACCATGGGGCCTGTTAGACAGGGACGCCAGGACTGGCAAAAGCAGCGGTGGACCACCACGACTGTGAGGCTTTGCCTCTTAACAACACCAAGTAAACCAATTATTAATATATATATATATATATATATATATATATTAGTATATATAGTATATATATATATATATATATAGAATCATATATATATATAGATCATATAGTCTATATATATATATAGATAGTATATTGTAAAAAAAATAATAATTATAATATATATATATATAATTATATATATAGTATATATATATATATATATATAGGTATATGTAATATATATATAAGAAAAAAGAATAAAAAATCAAAAAAAAAAATATAAAAAATCTAAAAATATGAAAGAAAAAAAAAAAAATATTATATATATAATTTAAAAAAGTAAAAAATCCATAATAAAAAAAATTAAAAATCAAACAAATCTAAATGTATAGATAATTAAAAAAAAAAAAATTATATATATATATATATATATATATATATATATATATATATATATAATATATATATAGATATATTATAATTTTTTTAAATTATTTATATATTTGAGATTTGTTGATTTTTTATTGTTTTATTATGTGATTTTTATTTCTTAAATTTATATATATATATATTTTTTTTCTTGATATTTTTAGATTTTATAATTTGTATATATTATATTTTAAGATTTTTTATATTTTTCAAGGCCAATAGATAATGGGCATATAAAATTAGACATTTATTTAAAAAAAATATATATTGTTTATTTTTGGGGATTTCTATGTTTTGATTTTTTCTTCGATTTTCATACTGTTTTCATTATTTTTTATTTTTATTTATATTTATTTTTTTTATTTTTTGTGTTTTTACATACTTTTTAAAATTTATTTTTTATAATAATTAATTATGTATATATATATATATATAGATATAATATATTATATAATTATATTATTATATATATATATATATATTTGGTTGCTATGCTTATATATTTGATTAGTTTTTTTTATGTATTTTTTTTCTTGTAAAGGGGGGGGGGGGGCCATGGTCCGCATGGCCTCCCACCTCGGTTACGCCACTGATTGTGGGTCTATATTGTATTGTAGGTGTAATTGAGGTGGTTGCAGGTTGAAATCTCTTTTGTGAAGATTATTGGCCGATAGAACAAATAAGGATATCTGCAAAGTTTATGTAAACGTATACTGCATCGGATCATGAAATCTAAATCTTAGTTTTCTTTTCAGGAGCAACTGTGATCAAAGCCTTTTAGGTGGTGAAGAAGGCACCAACATGGGAGCATGGCACATATGGTCTTTATCCCAGATGTTTGTATCTATAATGAAACAGAAGAGGACACCAGTGGCCTGCTGTACAGGACCTGTACACCAGTACTGGCCTACACATCGACAGATGGTGGGAATTCTATTATTTAACGATTTGCTATGGGTTGAGACTAAACACCTATGGTCGTAATATGTGTTTCATTGGTTTATGTAAACCTGATAATTTCTGATACATTTCGGTTATCTTTGTCCTTAACTTAACCCACTAACCTAACCTAATTTACAGAGATTGATAGACTTTCAGGTGACATTTCCTTATTCTTCTGTTTAACGTCAGATTTTCCAATAATGTATAATGAAGTTAGACGACGATGATACTTATCAATTTATTTCTCGCGTTCATCATTTTAGATTTGCAGCATTTCAATATTCATGACTTGTCACATAAGTACATAGTACATGACTAGTGCGTGAGCAGGATGACAGCCGCCCATAAGAGCCGTAGGAGTCTTCCTGTTTAACTATACGTATGGGTAAAATGGACATCTATATATATAATATCTATAGAGTATTTTTTTACATTCTGTGCCTTAGCACTGTAGGCAGTGGTGACCAGGCTCGGAGGGTAGGCTCTGGAGGTTCACTTGAGGCTCTGATGGTTGGTTCTCGCCGTGGTGGCGCAGGCCAGAAATTCTTATAGTGACGACCTGTGAGTAGAGGCTCATGGCCGCCCCCCTGTGGTCCTCCGATGCACTCGCAGTCGAGGTAGAGTGATGGGCAACATGGGTGTTCGTAGGCCACTCGACGGTGCAGAAAGGGTTTGGGTTATTCGCGGATCGAAACTGGGCTCACAGAGGCGAACCGAAACGCCAGTCGGGAAACGATAACCACTTCCGCTACCTTCTCCCCATAATATATATATATATATATATATATATATATATATATATATATATATATATATATATATATATTATATATATTATTATGGGGAGAGGTAGGGAGTGGTTAGCGTTTCCGACTGGCGTTCGGTTTCGACTTCGGTGACCCGAGTTCGATCCCCGAAGAAAACCCAAACCTTTCTGCACCGTTCGAGTGGCTAAGAACACCCACATGTGCCCATCAACTCTACCTTCGACTGCGAGGCATCGGCGAGGACACAGGGGGACGGCATGAGCCTCTAATCACAGGCGATCACTATAAGAATTATGCCTGCGCCACCACGGGCGAGAACCAACCATCAGAGCCCTCAAGTGAACATCCAGAGCCTACCATCCGAGCCCTGGTCACCACTGCCTACAGGTGCTAAGGCACAGATGTAAAAAAACAATATATATTATTATATCTTATATAATATATGTCATTTTACCATAACGATAGTTATAAAACGGGGGAAGACTCCTAAGGCTTTATGGGAGCTGTCAATCCTGCTCACGCACTATTCATGTACTATGTACTAATGTACAAGTCATGAATATTGAGATGCTGCAAATCTAAATGATGAACGCCGAGAATAAAATGGATAAGTATATCGATGTCTAACTTCATAGGACATTATGGGAAAATCTGACGTAAACAGAAGGAAGAAGGAAAATGTAGCCTGAAAGTCTATCATCTCTGTAAATTAGGTTAGGTTAGGTGTTAGGTTAAAGTTACGGACAAAAAGATAACCGAAATGTATCAAGAAAATTATCAGGTTAAGAAACCAATGAAAACATTTACGACCAGAGGGTTAAGTCTCAACCCATAGCAAATCGGTTAAATAATAGAATCCCACCATCTGTCAGATGTGAGGGCAGTACTTGTGTAAGGTCCTGTTACAGCAGGCCACTGGTGTCCTCTTCTGTTTCATTATAGATACAAACATCGTGGATAAAGAACCATATGTTGCCATGCTACCATGTTGGTGCCTTCTTCAACCACCTAAAAGCTTTGATAAATTGGCTCTGAAAAAGAAGAAAACTAAGATTAGATTTCATGATCCGATGCAGTCATAAGTTTACATAACTCTTTGCAGAATCTTATTGTTCTATCGGCCAATAATTTCACAAAACAGAGATTGTTCAACCGCAACCACCTCAATTACACCTTACAATACAAATAGACACAATCAGTGGCGTACCGAGGGGGGAGGCCATGCGGCATGGCCCCCCCCCCCTTTACAAAGAAAAAATATAACTTAATAAATATATAGATAGCACCATATACTATATATAAAAATATATACTATATTTATATAAATTATATATATATATCTATTATACAATATATATATAATTTTAAAAAAATGAAAAACAAAAAATAAAAAAAAATATAATAGAAATAAAAAAATAAAAAAAAATGAAAAAAGTATGAAAATCGAAGAAAAAATCAAACATAGAAATCCCCCCAAAAAAGAAACTAAATATATATTGTTTTTAAATAAATGTTAATTTTCTATGCCCATTATATATTGCATGAAAAAATACATAAAAAATCTTAAAATAAAAAATATATACAATTATAAAATCAAAATATGCAAGAAAAAAACTATATATATATATAAAATTTAAGAAATAAAAAATCACATATAAAACAATAAAAAATCAACAAATCTCAAATATATAAATAAATTAAAAAAATTTTACTATATTATATATATATATATATATATATAATATATATATATATATATATATATATTATAATATAATTTTTTTTAATTTATCTATACATTTGAGATTTGTTGATTTTTAATTGATGTTTACTTATGTGATTTTTAATTTTTTAAATTAAATATATATTTTTTTTTTTCTTTCATATTTTAGATTTTTTATATTTTTTTTTGATTTTTTATTATTTTTTTATTAATATATATATAAATATACCATATACTATATAAATATTATATATATATAGATATATATATATATATATATATATATATATATATACATATATATATATATAATATATATATGATCTATATATCTATATGATTATATATATATATATAATATTATATATATATATATATATATATATATATATATATATTATATATATAACTTGTTTACTTGGGTGGTTAAGAGGCCAAAGCCCACAGGTCGTGGTGGTCCACCGCTGGGCTGCCAGTCCTGGCGTCCCTGCTATAACAGGGCCACTGGTCCGGTATTGGTGTTGGAGGTCTACACTGGCAGTGTATCCCGGTTACTGGAGGTTCATCGGCATGTCCGTAGTATCTTGTCAGTCCATATTTAAAAGGTCGTTGACGGAGCACCTGTGAGTTTCTCACATTTTTTGTTGGAGGCTGTTGAAATTTTGGGCCCTTCATGAGCCAGACTGCAGACAGTAAGGTCTGCATCTCCCCGGGGCCCTTTGAAGGGAGGTTCTTCTACTGCACTTGCGTCCAGTCCGCCTCATTTAAGTTGTGCCGGAGGGCCAAGGGACGTGGGGTCTGGCACTCTTTCTCGGACTTCCAATATAGATGGCACGATACCTTTCTCTCCGTCTTTGCTGTGAGTAAAATAAAAAATCCTAGTATTTTGAGGCGGGTTCCCAGTAGTTAAGGGTCATGTAGTTCCTCTTATGTGCTTGTAAAAGGACCTCTGAACAGCCTCAAGTTCGGGATGTCAGCTTTCTTGTGAGGGGACCAAACTGGCTACAGTACATCCAGTAAGGGCTGTAACCAGGGCTTCCAGAGGGGTTAGCATAACCTCAGGCTCCCTGGAGGCAAAAAGTTCTTCATAACCCAGCCCGCCATCCCCCTTGCCTTCCCTGACGGTCTCCGTGAATGTGGTGTGAGAGGAGCCATCAGCACTAAGGTAAAAACTCCAGGCATTACATGAGGTGTTGGGTGATGTGACTTCCTCCCTCTGTGCTGCAGCGTCGTGGGTCTTGATGTTGCCGTCCAGGACCACACCTCAGCATTTCAAATTTTCTGCATTGATTTATATTATTAGTTGTAGCCCAAGAGTACACTTTATTCAGGTCCTCTTGAGGTGCTCACTTCTTGCAACATACTGATGGGGCGAAATACTGGTGTCGTCAGCAAAAGGAGGACAGGACTGGTTCACTTACTTCCTCTCCAATATCTCTCATATGTATCAGGAAGAGGGGGTATCCAAAAACTGAACCTGAGGCACCCCGCTCTAACGGTTCTTCTTTTGCGCTTTGACATATCCAATACTACTGATTGGGACTCTCTCTGTAGGAAATCGTGGAGCCAAATTCTAACTTGCCTCTAACCCCAGGGCCTTGATTTTATGGAGAAGGATGCCGTGATCAACCTTGGTCGAATGCTTTAGCAAAGTCGAAAAACACGACATCCACATTATTTCCCGCTGGCCAGGGTCTCTAGGAAACAACAGTGTAGTGAGCAGGTTTTTGAGAGACAGGATCTCCCTTTCCTGAAGCCATGGTTGAGTTTACATGTGAAGTTCTTGCCTTTCCATATGAGTAGTAAATTTTGTCCCCACACATTTCAAAAACCTTTGATGAGGTGTGAAGTTGAGAGCAACAGGTCTTGTAGTCTGGCCAGACTCTTCGTCCCCTCCCTGATATCGGCTCACAGTGGCTCTCTTCATCAAAGGCTGGTACGGTGCCTGCATCAGAGAGCACCTCCATAATTTGCGGATCGGATAAGCCAGGGGAGCCACTCGCACTTAAGGAGCAGAATGGCAGGTATCCGTCCGGTCAAGCAGCTGAATTTGGTCTCAGGCTCCTTACTGGGCTCCCTGAATAATCCTCAGTGGTCACATCAATGTCAGTGAGGTGGTGGTACGGTGGTCTGAGTCATCAGTGAAGAAAGGTACTGGGTTGTTGAACTATGACTGACTTTGCGATGGTGCTGAAGGACATGCTATATTGCTCTGTTAATATTTGGCACGTTCATCGGGGTCTCTTGGTTATTGTGTCCCACACCTGTACGCAGGCGGCCCAATCTGGGCTCATTAGTCTGGAAAACTTTTTGCAGTAGCTGAAGAAGTGTTTAGGGTTGCGCTTAATGTTGCCGTACTGCATGAGTTTCTCCTCTTCCATCTGTTTTTCAGGGATTCTTTAATTTTGTGCTCAATTGAGCTATCTGGGTTGATAGTAATCTTCTTTCGTCATTTAGGGTGTAGCCATTTCTAGAGAGGCTGCTTCTTCTCATTAATAATTCCTGTCCCTGGGATGTATGGCGTTTGGAGTACCTGTTGGGGTCCTCTTTGCGGGGATATGTTTCTCACAGATCTCCAGTACTGTGTTGATCAAGCTGGAGCATTGTTGTTTGTTTGGGTTGTTTGCGCTTCCATGATCTAGGTCCCCAGTTGCCCACCAAGACTGCACTGCATCTGATGCACTCGATGGTGGCATCGAAAAATTTATCATTTTGCAAAGGGATGTAGGATCGGTTAAGCTTGTTTTTACTGGTTTCCATCTTGGCTTTCCTGTATGTTAGTGGTGATGGTGAAAGGCTGTGTGATCCGAGTAAATTGTTTTCTCACTCGGTTACGTAATATGCTTCTTGGTTGTTGGTGAAGAGAAGATCTAAAATTGTTGCGTTGCATGGTAGCTTTGTTATCTGTTGTTGATGTTAGAAAGGAACCTTTTCAGTAACCCCAAGGAGTTTAGCTTGGGCTTGGTCTTACAGGGTACCTCCAGAGATAGTGCCATCAGGCCATGGATCAAAGGAAAGTTGAAATCCCACACAAGATGACTCGCAGATACAAAGCATAAACACAACGATGAAACAGAGTAGATATACAGTCATGATATAAACTACTGTGTAAGCACGTCAGTGGCACATACCAGCAGTAGTGAGGGCTATAATTAGTAATTATGGCGCCTGGCGAACATTAGTGCAGGTGGGGAGAATTTACTTTATCTACGTAACTTAACTGAAATCATGGATGTAGAAATGTAAGTATTATGCCAACCCCACGTCTGTAAACAGAAAAAAACGTTGTCCTGGCGACTTTAGTGTTATCGACGTTAGAAAACAAGCACCTGTTGGCAGGCCAAGAAAAAATTTCAGTATCGAAAACGACCGCGAAAACTCTGGTCATTAAACCGCGCTCACTAAGAGTGTTCCTGCAAGAAATTCATACCTAAACCTTGTCACAATAGACAGATAGATAGACACATACAAGCCAACCCGCTACTTACCCGCCACGTGTCAAGACAGCCTCCGCCTTCCAAAGTGCCAATAATTCCCTCACAAGCACCGACCTCTAACTCGACACCAAAACAAAACAGTCTTTGAAAAAAGTGTATTACATTACACTACATGTCTTCAGGGGCACATACAAGGCTGTAGTGATGCTAAGATTCGTGTATATTGTGCTTGCGCATTAGTACAGTGGCATGGAGTGGAATGGCGATATAGTGTGATGTACGGTACAGCGTTGCCATGACAACAGTATTTTGTTGGACGTCAACATTGTGGTTCATTGCACTTCGCCAAAAAACTCCTAAAAACATGTATCAAACACGCTTAGTGAAATGACACAGCTATATAAAATTATTTATATTATGCATCTTAGTATTATTTGTGGAATACAGAGTGTTGTAGAATGGCTGAAAAGGATGAAATAGGGGAGATTTAAAAGTATCGAAAGTATGCGTTCAGCGCTTGGCTTAAGGAGTTTCCTGGGGAGATCCAGTGATTGCAACCGAAAAAAATTTCGGTTTTGCTAAAATTTCGATCCTGTTAACCATCCAGGGAAGATGATTGGCCCGACCCGCAATCATTTGTTGTTGGTGTTGTGACCGTTTTGCAACCGAAATTTCCGATTTGCAACCAAAATCCCCGCAGAAAACGCCTTTAGAATAAACACAGGCACGTTTTGAGGCAAAATAAATTTGTTTTAACGAGCGAAGCGCTCGCGAGTCCTTTGACAGTGGTGTAGTGTGCAGTGTTCAGTATGACCAAGAGTAATGCTGGACAAATTTTGTACATTTGCAGTTTCAGTAAAAACCCCAGAACGTACGTAAGTATGGGAGCTCCTGTTATTTGCCTCCAATGATTACTTTTGTTCAGGTGTAACAACCTCCAACTGTATTTCTACTCATGTGCTGCTTTATCTATAACTATTTCCATCGTTGTTTGAGTTACGTGACCCATTGCCATGACACTAGCTACCCTCTTTTTAGGCAATTTCTGCCTCTTTGTATTAATCGCCTTCATATTTAGGGGAATGTCCACACTAGATACCATGTTTCATATTGCCAGGATAGCTTTGATCATTCTTTCCAAAAACCTGCATTGAATAGACACAGGTTGTAAATATTTATAGCCTCGTTTTTTTCTAACTTCATGCACTGTCTTGTATATTTGTAGACAATTTGGATTGTCTTTAATGCAGTTGTCATCACTTTTCCTGCGGTGTCCACATGATGAAGAGACAGAGTGAGGTTTATGCGAATACATATATGTGACCTCATGCAGAAATAGGACTGAACTTATGAGTGGAAGACTGTTTTTTAAGGCAATCAAGCAGAGAAACTTTTAAAACCCTGGGATACATTTATTGAAATTCACCACCTGACTGCCAATCACAAACAACTGCTTGGGGCCATTACTCCCTACAAAACACAAGGGATGGCTGCCACACACATGTAACACATGCCCACCTCCACCACCTCCACCCATGCCACACAGGACATATCCCACAGGCACGATACAACCAACACTTGTCCACACAACACACCACCTCAAAAGTGAATCTTCATGTGCTGGGCAATATCACCTTTGTCTTGAAACACTTGCTACAAATATCACACTGAACTCCCGCAAGCCAGTGTGTCTAAAGGTGTGTTTGCGTGAGTTCAGAAACGGATATAAAACTTTTTCCCACACTCTAGCTTCATGATTCTTAACACCACTGTGTGTCAGGTGTGTGGGTTGAGTTCAGAACGGGTATAAAACTTTTCAACACTCTAGGCATTCATGGTTCTTAACACCACTGTGTGTCAGGGGGGTGTGTTTTGGTGAAGATTCACCCTTTCTAACAAAATTTTCCCACACTCTAGGCATTCAAGGGTTCTTAACACCACTGTGTGTCAGGGTGTGTTCGGTGAGGTGACCATTGTAGTCAATCTTTCCCACACTCTAAAAATTCATAATTCTTAACACCACTGTGTGTCCAGGGTGTGTATGCGTGAGGCACCCATCTAGTAAACTTTTCCCCAACTCTAAACATTCATAATTCTCCCCTAACACCACTGTGTGTCATGGTGTATTGTGTGTGGGGAGGGAATCATTCTAGTAAATCTTTCCACACTCTAAAATTCATAATTCTTAGAACCACTGTGTATCAGGGGGTGTGTGTGAGGTTCACTATTGCAGCAAATATTTTTCCACACTCTAAACATTATAATTCTTAACACACTGTGTTCATGGTGTGTGTGGTGAGGTGGATCTTGTGAGTAAATCTTTTCCCACACTCTAAACATTCAGGTTCTTAAAACCACTGTGTATCAGGGTGTGTATGGTGAGGGACCCATTGTAGTAATCTTTTCCCATCCACTTAAACATTCATTAATCTTAAACACCACTGTGTGTCAAGAATGTTACTCAAGTGACTCTTGAATTTGACTGTTTTGTCAACTGCTGACACTTCAGTTCATGTTGTGCCTTGTGGCCTGAGCTGCCTGCCTCCAGGTGATTCTTGCCATCACCCCTGTGCCCCCCAACCCCTGAGGCAGACTGATTAAGGCTGCTCCCGGCCACTCATGCTGCTGCCAGCTCCACGGGCCTCCACCGCAGCCAACACTCTGGCCACCACACGCGACGGCCGGTCAGACGACGAGTACACAAACACAGATGTGATGCTACCAAGCAGCCTGGAAACGGAGAGATTATTTATTAACTAAAGAGACATGCGTGGTGGGTGCTAACAGACTCAATGCTTAGAAGACCAAGTTTTGTTGATAAGTAATAACTACAACAGGTGCAGAAGGGACAGAGTGTTGGAGAGTTATGATAAGGACATAATCTAAGGGTGAAAGTATAAACAAAGTGGAGTTATGGAGAAGGAAGAGCTTCAATAGTGAGTGTACCAATAGAAGTCACAACTAGAGAAACCACAGACTATAGTGGCGACTCTGTACCACCCAAAAAAAAGGACTGGAGGAAGGAAAACAACATGAGAAAGTACTAGAGGATACCTTTGGCAAGTAATCAAGGTACATTTTAGTGTTTGCCCAGACTCTCCCACTTCTCCCAAACAAATTTGGGGACCTGTGGGACTGCGGGGGATTTCGGGTGGGGGAACAAATTATGCGTCGGAAACACGTAATTAGAGTTGTGTAGCGGGGGCTTAAATTCCCTAGATCTAGGGTAATTCCTGATATCCAGAGAAAATTTGCCTAACCAAAATTAACATAACCTAGCGAGGGGCTTGGCCCACCGAGATAAGATAACCTAAACTAACAAAATCCAACGAACCAAGCCAAATCTAAACCTAACCTAATCACACATCTAACCTAACCATACCAAATTAACCATAACCTATTCCAATCTAACCTAACCTAACCAAATCGAACCTACCTAACCCAAATCTAACCTAAACCTACCCAATTAGTTATAACCTACCCTAACCTAACTAACTCCTAAGCGGGGTTGGGGGGGTTCTCGACATTGGGTTCATCATTCTGTGAGGATCGTCAGGTGCACAAGTCCGGACTCATAAGAAATACACTGAATGTCCCCGAATCTAAGGAATGTTTTCAAACAGCCCTAACTCACAAACTATGTGTTGGTAGGCATGTTTTGGTAGCCGGGGCCCTTAATCCCGCATTGGCCAGTGACCCAGTTGTTTGTGGGAGAGGGGGAGTATGGGCCAAACACTAGAAATAATACCATAGTGCCAACACAATACCATGTCACGTCAACATGAATCAAAATATGAGTTAAAACGCATGTTGAAACATTAGTAAAATCACAACACGATCTGATAGAAGTTTATTGGATCAAGGGATACAATCACGGCGAGGTAGCAAAAGTTCTAAGGTTAGAAGCAGGGTAGAACAAGAAGTCACGATTCAAGCTGGAAAAAGGTGGGTTTATTAATGAAATAGGGATAAACTGGTTCACAGATAGGGTGGGGAATGATTGGCATGACTCAGTAGACAGGTAGTTAGTGGGGAGTCATTAGGGAGCTTTAAAAGGAGGGGGGGGGGGGGGGGGGGACTGGACAGGTTATGGATGGGAGAAAGGTGGATGTAGGTAGTGTTAGTAAACAGGAACTACCACGTGTAGGTCTCCCAGATCTTGTAGCTTCCTTATGTTCTATGTTCTTATGTTTTAGCACTGCCAACACCACCCATCTGACCAGACAGCGTGCCAATAATTCCTCACCAAGCAGCCAGACCCTAAAAACTCAACACTAAACTACCCTTACCACATTAACCCACTACCCACTACATTAACCACACCACCTACCACATTAACCACACCACCTCCACATTAACCACACCACCTACCACATTAAACCACACCACCTACCACATTAACCACACACCTACCACATTAACACACCACCTACCACCATTAACCACACCCTACCACATTAACCACACCACATACCACATAACCACACCCTACCACATTAACCACACACCCACCTACCACATTAACCACACCCTACCACATTAACCACACCACCTACCACATTAACACACCATCTACCACTATTAACCATACATCTACCACATTAAACACACCACCTACCACATTAACCACACCACCTACCACATTAACCACACATTCTACACATTAACCACACACCTACCACAGTAACCCACACCAACCTACCACATTAACCACACATTATACCACATTAAACCACACCACTACCACATTTAACCACCACCCGACCACATTAACCACACTACCTACTCACAATTAACCAAACCCTACCACATTAACCACCACTACCACAGTAACCAACACCTACCACATTAACCACACCACCTACCACATTAACCACCCCACCTACCACATTAACCCACACACCTACCACATTAACCCGACACCACCTACCACATTACACACCATATACCACATAACCACACCCTACCACATTAAACCACACCACCTACCACATTAACCACACCAACTAACACATTAACCACACCATACCACATATAAGCTGTATCCCAAATTCAGAAAAAGATATTTCACTAAAATGATGAAATTCACGATGAAATAAGTGGCCTGCGTAAATCCTCTTTAGCTTCCACTCTGAATTCTCCCATCGGGAGGATTTATTGATGAACTTGCCAAAATCAGCAAAGGCATGCGTAATTGTATCTTGTGGAGAAAAAATGGAGACTGCACTATATGTGAAGAACTTTCTAATCAACGCTTCCACTTACAAAGTACTTGAAATATTGCGTGGAACAGAACACTTATGCAGGACTGTTGTAGTCCTATCCACCATCTTCTCAAGACCCTTTTCAAATGCAGCGAGTGAAATTTTTTACCCAACTAAATGTAAATAGACTAGATTCTCCATTGGAAAATAAAACATAAGTGACATAATACTTGCAGTAAGTAGTCGGTAACGGTAACGGCCTTTTGGATCTTGGGGAAAGGGTTTTAAAGGGGTTAAAATATTTTATTATATTTGAAATTACCAAAAAATTATTAAAAAGCTTACACCCAAAGGTGGGGGCTTAAAACAGTTGAACGGAAAAAGGGGAAATTGGGGTTTCACTTTCCCAAAAGGAGAAAATAGACTCCCTTGCCTTAAAACTAATTCACAAATTTCTTACCACTTCCTGAACATGTTCCGCGCCAAAACCACAAGTCAAGTCGGTCCAGTTGGGGTGACCTCATCGGGCTGTCGCATATGGTACAGTGGGACTCCCGGTTAACTTCCAGCATACCCATGAATATACGTCCAACACCTAAACTGAATCCTTGACCTATGACCATAGTACTGGAAATCCCTGTTCATAATATCAATCATAAGCAGCTACTGACCATATACTCGCTACTGCTGTGGACCAACACGCCTTATGACCACGACGTCGCACTCCAGGGTATTCAAGCGAGCACCCCACATCCTCCAGAATCCAACCAAGGTTCAGCCTACCGAGCTTAGCATTTGGCCATCACTGGCAAATGCTGCTCTGCTATAGCTCTGCGAATCCTGATGTTGACCCTGATGAAATAAGAGAATAAGTGCCGAGATTGATACTAGCTATTAAAAGTTAAATTAGTTTAAATACCTTAAAGCAAAAATCATTATTGTTCGTAACATGTATCCCGAAGATATTGGCACGACCATGTTTAAAAAGACGATGAATTTTCACTTGAGCATTGATAAGTACTCATCCTTCTCGCATAAAGTTAGATCTGTAGTTGTATCATCGTAATAAACAATAATTTGATTGTCCTTGTAATAATCATACGGGCCGAACTATATAAATTTTGGTCCCCTTAGAGCTAGTGCACTAAGCTATAGGATAGGAAAGATCGCCACCCAGGGCAAACCCTGGGTATACAGGCAACCAATACCAACATCTGGTTAGATACCAGGCTACACTTAGATCTGAAAGAAAAGAAACAACGTCTGGCAACGCCGTGCCATCTGACCGAGGCCGGCTGTCCGCCAGCCGGCTCGGAGCCATCATTCTTTTTTGCCTTCATCAGTCAACACCTGCTGCGTCTCCTGTAACACGTGTTGTTTCTTTCAGGCCATATGGTAAGCACCTGCTGTTTTTTCGTGTTTACGTGGGTGTGTGTGAAGTTTTTACCCATTCATGCTTCGTAATCCTTCTGTAGGTTTTACGGGATGAGTGTAGTTATTCTTACCCTGCCGCCAGCTGTGTCTTAAATTTTATCGGCTGGTGTCTGTGTCTGTGGTGTTAAGCTACGCCCCAGGGCGCGGCTTTCACCCTTTCCCCTGGGCATATTTCCCCGCCAGGCGTCCTGCGATGTGCCTGTAACGGTGGGGTTCGGAGTTCTCCAGCCAGCCCCCCCCCCCCGGACCCTCCAAGGGCGGTGCGGGGGTTTGTGGTCCTGGTCTGCACGTGTAAGCTGAGAGGGGAGGTTACGTTCTCCAGCCCCCCCCGCGGCCCCAAGCCGTCGGGGTGGTGTCCTG
>JACEEZ010025946.1:1054760-1067260 GCA_016584305.1 Chionoecetes opilio | reverse complement strand
TCTCTCTCTCTCTCTCTCTCTCTCTCTCTCTCTCTCTCTCTCTCTCTCTCTCTCTCTCTCTCTCTCTCTCTCTCTCTCTCTCTCTCTCTCTCTCTCTCTCTCTCTCTCTCTCTCTCTCTCTCTCTCTCTCTTCTCTCTCTCTCTCTCTCTCTCTCTCTCTCTCTCTCCTCTCTCTCTCTCTCTCTCTCTCTCTCTCTCTCACACACACACACACACACAGGTAGAGTCGTATATATAGGTATTGTTCCGTATCATAGCATTTTAAGTATAATATATTCGGTACAACATTATGCATACTTAAATGATACCGTGATCAGTGCAATCTATAGCCTATATTCTTGCTTGAGACGCATCGAAAAAATAAGTCTAACCTAAATAAAGTTTAGACTTGTGATGTGGATTTGTAATGCATTAACAAGGGTCGGGCAGCGATGGTACAAGTATGTATACTGGACGTGTGAGCGTGGTGGTGAGGGCTTGGTGGAAATCGGACAAAAGATAAACTCTTTTCTCAGAGTCAGATTATGTAATTGTATTTTTTTGTTGGTAATTTACTAAAGCCTAGGAAGGTATAATCACAGTTTTATTTGATACTGAAAATATATAATAAAACGAACAATCATAAATTATGAATATTGTAATCTCCAATGCATTTTGTACATTCTAGATATCTCGCGACCCCCCAGATGACTTTCGCGACCCCCATTATGAGAAACCGTGCTCTACACACAGGTTAGTTGATGCTCCCGTGAAGTTCCTTATTTACACCAGTATTTATAATCTGAGGTTCACACTGTTATTATCATAGCATTCCTATAAGACTAAGGTCTCACCCCACCATCTCTGCTCTCCCTCTACGCACAGAGACCTGATAAGATAAGAAATATGCGGTCCTAGAGAGTCCGTCTCATCCCCCCCATAACCCTAAACACCACAATTATCCTTTTCCCTCATACATAATGATGCAACTTTCAGTTCTCCTAGACTAAAATATTGATTTAGTTAGGATATGGATGTATCTTTATGTGGTCTACCCAAAGTCTTTGGGTCTACCATACGAAATGTTATTAGTTAGGTAATCCCGTTTCTTCCCGGTCAAGAGATAACGGCAACGTACGCCAAACCTTTATAATGGTGCGTCCACACTGGCAACATTTTGTCTACAGACAAGTTAAAAACATTGCGCGAAACACAACAGCCGACATTTGGAAACATGTCTAGAGACAATGTAAGAGACATTGTGTGCTACAATGTTGGCGAAATGTTGGCAACAAGGGTAGACTTTGTGAGGCCGTCCACACTGGTCTCTGGAGACGTGAAAGATCGACCCTCTTGAATCTATGTTTATATAGAATATGGGTAGGATCCCAGAGCAAAGTGTGTCCGCGGTAACAATCTATTAATTGTACCGTCTGTTCCCTCGTCCTCTCCATGGCTTTTTCCTAAGTAGGCCAACAACGATTGAACCAGATGCCGTCGCTTTTGGTGTGTTTCTGTGTGTCTGCCCAGATATCTCCCCCGACATTGACTCGTCCACACCGGTGTTACCAACTTATCACCTAAACATCAGTACCAACATGTCTACAACATTGAATCACTCCCGCCCTCACAACTTGTTGCCTACTATGTTGTATTATGTGTTTCCAGCATGTTTTGTTGCCAGTGTGGACGCACCATTAGTCTAATCTAGTCCAGTGACTCACACATGTTGTATTAACGATGAAAAGTGAATACCATACTGAGGACATACCGGTAAAGAGGTGTTAATAAGGAATCCCCGAGCAATTATCTCATATGATACCTTAGTTTAAAAATCTTGATAAGTTATATCGACATCCATGTCTTGGGTTTTGTTTCCAGTAATGTTATAGTAAGATGTGGATGGCCGAAAGGGTGTTGAAGGGAGTGATGGGTTGGAAAAATAAACTAGTGGCTACCCTCGGGTATATGAACAAATTACTATCCAAAAAAGGTAAATCCTAACTCTAATTTCGAAAGTTAATTGAAGGTCCCCCGGCCTTCGGGGGACCACCCACTCGGGGTGGCAGCCAGATCTCAACCTGAAGTGACAGGTAAGTTTTAATCAAAACCTGACGTTACTTTTCAATATATTCTCAAAACCACGACGGTGCTCAGAAAGTGGTGAAATACCAGCACCACATACTTATTACCCTTAGTTTGTTCAATTTGGTCATGTTTAGTTTACTCAAGTTGATCAATTGAGTGAGGAGTCACAATGAATACAAAGGTGCAATGTGAGCTATAACATCTGTGGCGCGCTGAGGGGTAAGCAAGAAAAAATGCTTATGATACTACAATAATTACCATGAATGATTTAGTAAATCTAATATACTATAGGAGTAGCCGTGTGTCTGTCTGTCTGTCTGTCTGTCTGTCTGTCTGCCTGTCTGTTTTGGGTAGCCGAAACTGTAAATTCAATATTGATGAGAGTAGGCTCAACAAATCGCAAATAAATCGTAGGTGGTAAGCGGCTTGGTCCCATGTCGATTGAATAATTTTGAAGGGGGGTTTTGGGTTAAAAACACTTCTAGGAGTATTAGAATACAGGAAATACTCTGCGGTAACGTCTTGCCTCATTCCACAAACTCAGTAGACTATTGGACTTACCGTTTGTGTGCGTGTGAGTGTGTGTGTGTTTGAATCACACGGAACACAAAGGGTTTGAATCACACGGAACGTGGTCTACCCCGAGGCACTTTGACCAGTGACCAACGACAGCAACAACACAATTGGAGTTTGCAATCACATGTTGTCTAATATATACTACTACTACAAACATCAATACATGGGTCCAAAGGGCCCACAAGCACTTGTATATAACTAATTTACTACATTACAAAGTATATTTCCGTTTTTTGCACTTTTTGCAGTGGAAATATCACGTAATTGGCTTGGTGATTTGCGGAATTGCGTTTTCGGAAAAGCAAATTTCAAGAAACTTGCGGACTTGTGGTTGCAGATACTAAAAGTTAGGCCAGGGTATGCAGAAGTGCGTTTGCGAAAGTGGATTTTCGTTTGCAGTGCCCACCTTTGTCACACACACGCAAACACACACACACACACAAACACACACATACACAAATATATATATACTAGCCGCAAAGCCGCCCTCCGGGCGGCCTTTTTCGCTAGCTCCTGCGGAGGGCTATTGGTGGGCCTTCGGCCCACCAAACACAGACTCTCCAGATAGCCCCTTCTAACTTTCCTGAAATCATGGATGTAGAAATGTATGTATTAACGCCAACCCATTCACATCATAGCCCCTTCTAACTTTCCTGAAAGCAAAGCCGCCCTTCGGGCGGACTTTTTGGCTAGCTCCTGCGGAGGGCTATTGGTGGGCCTACGGGCCACCAAACACAGACTCTCCAGATAGACCATTACCACCACCTCGGCCCACCAAACACAGACTCTCCAGATAGCCCCTTCTTACTTTCCTGAAATGTATGTATTCCCCCCACCCATTCACTCACCCATTACCCATCACCCCCCATCCATTCACTCACCATTACCCATCACCACACACCCATTCACTCACCCATTACCCATCACCACACACCCATTCACTCACCCATTACCCATCAAACCCCACCTATTCTCTCACCATCACCCCCACCCATTTACTCACCCATCACCCCACACCCATTACCCATCACCCCACCCATTCACTCACCTATTACCCATCACCCTACATCAAGGTTTCCTCAATTCTCGCAACCACTTTTTTTCTTCACAGTTCTCGCTAATAGGCTGCTAAAAAAAGAAAAAAAGAAAAGATCGGATCATCCTATAAGTGGGCTTAAAACCTTCTCCTGGTCAACCTGATTCCAAAACTGTGACATATGATGGGATTCCGCCACAGGGGGCGGCACCTATCGCGGACAGACAGACAGACACACACACACACACACACACACACACACACACACACACACACCACACACACACACACACACACACACACACACACACACACACACACACACACACACACACACACACACACACACACACACACACACACACACACACACACACACACACACACACACACACACACACACACACACACACTTTCGCTATATATTATATATATATATATATATATATATATATATATATATATTATATATAATATATATATATATATATATATATATATATATATATATATATATATATTATATATATATATATATATAAAAATATATATATATATATATATATATATATATATATATATATATATATATATATTAGGGTGCCAATAAAAAACGAAAGTTGGATTTTTTGAACGGCTCTTAGTGGAATACTGTGGGGTGGTGAGAAAACAACGTGTGTAAAATTTGAGCGCGATCGAAGTATATTTAAAGGTGGCGCAAGTCGATTGATTGTTCCCCCTATAGACTCCGATAGGGACTACAAGGAAGGACATCGTCTCTGGGGTGTTTGTTGGCAATATTGAAGCCTTTTGAGACCTCCCCTTCCTCCAGCTGGGCTGCTGGTCCCCCTCGCTCTTCAAAGCGAGTATTAGCCCCTCTAGGGGCGGGGGGTATCATGGTTGCCCAAGCCACTCATTGTCTTCCGCTTGGCCGGGGAAGGGAAGCCTTCGATGTTCCTGGCTGTTGTAGACGGTGCCTCTCGACGACCTGCAAGAGGAATTGGCGCTGATCCTCGTTCTTCGTCAGGCTGAGGTTGAAGGACTGGAACAGCGCCACTCCTCACTCCGCCGTGTCGTTGGTGACGTGTAGGCTCGCGACGCGCCGAGACGCCGCGACGAACCCCGTGTCACTCGGCCACTCCTCCGGCTCCTTCGAGAGGAACGCCCTCTCCGCTCCAACGGCGTCGAGGAGGGCGCCGGACGCCTGGCTTCCGAACGACGCTAGCGTGGACGAGGCGAGGCGGGCGTCGGAGACGGTGATGCGCTTCGGCGGTTCCTCGGATCCTTTTTCCGGATCGCTTCCGCCAGCGCCTTCTTCTCGGCGGTTGGCAAGCGGTGGTCGAAGAGAGCCATGGCGACCAGTGGCTCGCTCAGGTACCAGAAGTGTCGGGAGAAGGTCTTCACGCACGCCTTGCCGATCTCAGCGTCGTGGAAGTCGCGGAGGTCGGCGGCCAGTTTCAAGTCATTCGCCGGCGCGAAGGCGGCCACGGGCGCCTCGAACCAGCGGGTCACGTAGACCTCAGCGACGAAGAAGGTGAACCGGCGGAGGCTGGACAGCTCGCGCGGCGAGCAGAGCTCCCCCAGTTGGGCGGCGAACAGCGTAATCTTCGCCGCGTAGATGGCACGCGCCATCCAGCGCGCGCGGTGCATGGCGCCCGGTCGCCGGAACTTCACCTTCGGGACCTCGCCTTCGCCACCCAGCAGGACGATGAAGAGCTCCAGCATCTCCTTGTAGTCGTCCCGCGGGTGGCTGGTGTTGAACAGCGCGGCCCACTCCTGCAGAAGTGTGTCCTGCTTGTTCAGGAGGGTGGGCGGCAGCTCGTCGGGCGTTGGCGGATCCGGCTGGCTCTGGTCGATGAAAGCCCACCATTCCTTGAATCGGTTGAAGACGCCGATGTCAGGACCCGACGACGGCCCCATGCAGATAGAGAACGCCTTCTCCAGCACCAGCTCGTGTACATGGTGCCGGCAGGCGAGGCTTAGCATACGCCGACCAAGCTTCTGCTCCAGCAGGGTGCAGGCACCGGCGAGGGCTCCAGTATTGGCGGCGGTCGTATCGAACGCCATAGCCACCACACGCTCTGCGAGCCCCCAGTCGTCGAGCGCTTCAGCCACGGCGCTCGCCATCGCCTCTCCAGTCCCACTTGCCAGCTTGGGAACGCCGATGAGCTTCTCAACGCCGTCGCCGGAGACGAGGATAGCCAGCCGATCCACCCGCGTACCGTCGCAATCCGACAGGATCTTCCCGTCCCAGTGAACGGTAAGAGGCGTGTCAGGGACGAATGTTGTCTTGACTTCCGCGGCCAGCTGGGACCGGTAGCCGGCGCGAGCCTGCCGGATGCTCTCGGCATTCAGGATCAGCTCCTGAGGATTGTGGTCGAGGCTACTGGCGGTCGCCGCGACGATGCGGAGCGCTTTGCGGTCGCTCACGCCGGTCCGGTCGAGGGCGCTCGCTAACTCCTGGGAGAGCACGACCTGTGACCCCCGCGGTCATCGCTTCGGAGGGCTTGCACCGGTCGGCTCAGCGGTAGCAGCCGCCCCGCCGCGTGCCGGACTGGACTCAACCGAGGATGAGGATGAGGAGGAGGAGGACGCGAGCACCGCGCGTTCGTCCAGCTGCGACGTCGAGGCTTCTCGTGATCGCTTCTCTGCCGCCACTGTCATCTCCCATCGCTGAACTCGGCGCTCTAGCACCCTGTCAGCTCCCTGCATGATCCCTCGGCGACCCTTCTTGCGTTGCGCCGCTAGGAACTCGCGATCAGCCGGGATCGTCATCAGGGTCATCGCGTCGGCGTGGGCGACGTCGAAGAGGTCGCAGAGGGCCTCTTGAATGTCTTCCTCCTTCGTCTTGTTCGTCGCGCTTCCCTTGCTCTTCACGAGCGCCTTCCAGTCCTTGAACAAGACCTCCACCTTGCGAACGGCGGTTTTTGCCGTCATCGTTGGGATCCTCGCGGTCTCCCAGAACCTTAGCACCTCTTGGACAATGGCCTCGGCGCTGGTGGCGACGGTATTCTTTTCCACGTTGTGGAAGTAGAAAGACCGCTTGAGCACGTCGCCACGAGAGGGGAGTTTGGCTCCGAGGATGGGGTCGGGGTTTGGCTGTCCCACCAGCCAAACAGTCGTAGCTGCACGTGAATGAGCCATTCTGAAAAAGAAATGGGTGATTTAGAACCCTAGCCTTTCAGACTTTGGTACAGGTATAATCACATAGTACACATAGTACAGGCTTCAGTTCACTTGCGCCACCTCTAAATATAAACCGATTCGCTTCAAATTTTGCATGAGAGGTTTTCTCATTACTGCACAGTATCCCACCAAGGGCCGTTCAAAAATATCAAAATTTAAATTTACCCATATGCGTTATTGGCACCCTAATATATATATATATATATATATATATATATATATATATATATATATATATATATATATATATATATATATATATATATATATATATATTAGTAATAAATAAATAAAGAATAAATAAATAAATTAAAAACACACAAAATGACCTCGTAAAAAATGAAAAATGAAACATACCGTTGAATTGGGAAAACTAAAACAGTGGGGCTGAAAGTGAGTGATTTACACTCGATAGTAATTTCGCTCTAAGCGTTGTCTGGTGGGCCTGAGGGACGCGAGGGGTGGACCTGTGGCAGCCAATTAGCGGTGAGTCGTGAGTTATTTTATTAACAAATACACACAGCCAGAGGGGAATAATTAAGCCGAAGGAAAAAATGTTTAATACAAATTAGCAAGGTCGTTGATGGTGGAGTGGTGGGGCTTGGAGGATAGTGGGTATGGGGGTGTTGGGTGGAGAAAGTAGATGATGAGGTGTAGGAATGGGGTGATGATGGGGAAATGTGATAGAGTGAGGTGGCGGAGGGAACTGTGGACTAAATGAGGGGTTGAAGGAGATCTGTTTCTCTACACTCCCTCATCCCTCCTGTGTACTTACCTACGAGTGATGATGAAAATGCTCTGATCCTGAAATTCTTTTACAGATTAAAGTTTACTACATAAGCCTTACGTAATGTGTAAATTAGTAGTTTTCAGCTGTAGTGAATATTGTAGTATTGTGGGGGCAGCTGTTAGTAGGCTTTGTTACAGACAGTATCATGATATAATGCATTGATGCCATGATTTCATTACATATGAAAAAGTAGTTTCCCTGATGTCTGCTTTCATGTTGTCAATGTATACTCATATCTCATATTTCTTCTCATCTCGCTGGAAAGAACTAGGCTGCAGTGGAGGGTCATGTCGTGGCAAGAAGTCTGGTTACAAACGATTGTAGGTCTGGACCCGCAATTGACATTGAGAAAGAAGAAAATAAAGAAAAAATGATGATCACGGCACAAATGGGAATGGATCGGGGATCTATTGCGTACGTGTGTTTGAATATGAATAATGACTCTGTTTGTTGGATGGACAGAATACTGGTTCTCGAAATGAAGGGACACTTCATCCTTTACGAGTATTTGTGTATCGGTTTACGTGTGGAGCGCCAACTCCGTGGGAAGCTCAAGGATGATTAGCTTAAGTTGGCCACACAAGATTAATCACACGACCAGAGCATAATACCCTGACTGGTACATGCATCTTTGGTAACGTTGGAGATGCATGAATATTCAAAAGTTCTGTGTTAAAACACTAACGACGTAGTATCTGACTAACATTCTTTGAAAATAATATAATAACATATTTATCAATTTAATTATATGTACAGTCCAAGACAAAAGTCGTGTCGAGATTTTGTCCGAATATGAAATGTTACTCGTGAAACATTATGAAAACCCTAAAACTGTTACATGCTCGTGGTTGGCAAGCCTGAATCCTTTAAGCTACTGTTCAGATAAGGGTTCAAAGCTTCATATCGACCGCCGATGAGATACAGTAATGGTTAAAACAAACCAAGGCTTTTTCAAAGTTTCAATAGATTTACTGCGTTGAGGTTTCATATTCGATATGGAATGCGAAGTATACTCGGCACAGCAATGATCGCCGGATCATTTAATCTGTATACCTCTTCATCTTCAATAGTATATTTGGATAACAATTAGATTAAATTCCATTTTAATTTATTCAAAAATGAAAGAAAAATTGCCTCAAAATTTAGGAGTATATTTGGATATTAATAAGAAGGAATGAAGGACTCAAAAGCAGTACATAGGTCCTTAAAAGGGAAGGGGGGTACAGGGGTGAATCCAGGATTGTTTTAAAGGGGGCGGGGGGGGCTTGTGCGAAGTGAGCCTCAACAGCTGAGAGGGTTTACAATAAGAACAAAATTGCAATGTGTTTCAGATGGGCTCACCGAACCCAGGTTAAGAACCACTGCTTTAAAATATTATCAGCACTTCTATTTTTAACATTCCTGGTAATGAATCCTAAAACAATTACTTGTTAGGATACGAACTATTATGACGTATGAGGCGTGGTGAGATCGAAGCTCCTGTGGCAGTGCTACCAACCGTTCGTATGACATACGGCAGACAGCACCGAAAGGTTAGATCTTTACCAGATGTCTTAACCAAAATTCATGACACGACTTTTGTCTTTGACTGTATACAAGGTATTTAAAACTCATTTAGAAGTAGTTAATATTTAACAATATGAGAGAGAGAGGGTAGCAGCGATTATATGGCATATCCGCTAATCCCGCCAGCCACATCTAAAGTGACTCGATGAAATATAAATACAATAACTATGACTCTGGAACTCCACCCATTGTTTCACAAAAAAATATATGCCTGCTTTCCAAAACACCACTGCTGCTCCCCAGTGGCTTCATTGTGACCCTGGCACAGATGATAAACCAGGTTTACACTTTCTCCAAGGGTACCCTGATCCTATAAAAGGCAGCGACGTCTAATTTCCTAGGGTAATCTACCCGCTTACATGGAAATGAAGGAATACAGAAGAAGACAGCAGCTAGCATACCTAATGGGCTAAACAAGGCTGTATGTATGACTACTTACTACCACCATAGTTACTACGTGTTAGGAGCAAAAGAATAGCAAAGTTGAAGGCTCCTCCACATTCACCACTCCTTCCTGCCGAAGCCAGCAGGTAATTAATGAGAAAAAATACCATGCAGAATTAAAGAACAGCCATGGAGTTTGATAGGAAAAACTTAAGGAGAGACATACTCTTAGCTAATGCAAAAGCTATAAAAAATGTTACACATGTATGTAGGACCTAAGTAATCTAGCTACGCAGCTGATGCAAAATTTTGATCTAGTTTGTTAACCATATTTTACTATTGCTGGAAGGGCGTTCCAAATATTAGCAAGTATATTAATTAATTAAAGAAGAAGTACATCGCTTCATGAAACCGAAATCGTTTACCAATGATATTTTATCCATTTTTCCGATCATGCTTGTCCGATCAATATATAATTAGTCGTTTATGTTAACATTACCGAAGCCATTGAACATTTTAAACAGCTCTATGAAGTATCCTCATAACTTACGTTTTGACGAGCTGAACTAGTTAAGTTCCTTCAGTCGCTCTTCGTGTGGCTTATTATACAGGCGCATATAAATTTCAGTAACTTTACTTTGTAATCTCGCCAGCATGTCCATATATTTGATATAGTAAGGCGACCAGAACTGAACGCAGTATTTAAGATAAGGACGTACTATCGCATTGAAAGGTGTATGAATGACATTTTCAGACTTATAATCGCAAGTCTTTCCTATGAAACCAGTTAATTTGTTAGCCCTCTTAAGAACTTCTGAATAATGCTTATTGGAATTGATGTCGTTGCTTACTTTTATCTCTAAGTCTTAATATTATGTAATATTTAAAAGTTCAAGTTAGTTCATTGCGTAGTTGATTCGATCGTTATTACTTCCTATATGCAAAACTTTACACTTATTCGTATCAAATTTCACCATTCACTCCATGTCCATTCGATATGTGGAAAAAACAAGTGTGTGTGTGTGTATTGACAAAGTGGAGCGAAGCGAGGGTGGGTGGAAAAGACGGGAAGGAAGGGTCTCTTGCGGTTATCGGCTAGGGGCGTTATATAAACATTATTTGCCTTTCTTCCCTGGAGGCGAGGTTCAGTTCACTCTGACTTCAAGTTTTGCCACTTCACTTCGTTCAATCTCGGGTTCAGAATGTATCGTCTTGTGTCCAAATTTTTTTTTTTTTTTTGTATTGTGCAATAAATCAATAAAAACTGGTAATGTTCAGATCTCCTTAGCTGCCACCATTATGTTAGAAGCATTTTTTATCGTACTAACATATTACTTACTTGGTTTATAAGTTATAGAATCGAGCCGTTGAGCGGAAGGGCGATTATAAAGATGGGGTGAGATTTATATGATTATTATTGCTTAATCATAATATACATGTATCGGCCTGGTTATGGCACGATTGGATAAGAGTCAATTTGTACAAGGTATAACCACACACAACGGTAATGACACTTAACGACGACACACACACAAAACACGTCCGTATCGTAGGACAGGTTCTTATTCTCTGAGGCCATGGTGCGCTGGCTGGCGGGGTGAGGCAGGCGTGCCTTTGGGGTGTCATGTTACAGGGTGTGGTCTTTTCACCGTCTAGTGGTGAACTCTGCCGGGTATGTGTAGACGTGGAAGTCGACATGGTATGGGCGTGACACAGTTATGGCACAATAATCCTTAACATGGAAATTATTAGAGATGCCTTAAATATATAATTGTAGGGATAAACATATCTACCCAAACATATCTACCGACAAAGCCAACAAACTTTATTCGTTATTTTTGTATCATCCGCAAACTTTGATATCTTACAAGTGAGGCTTTCGTCAATGTTGTTTACAAAGAAAATAAAAGTACAGGACCAAGCAAAGATCCATGGGGTACACTGCTTATAACGTCTCATCTGCTAGATGCTTTTCCATGAATTACGGCACACTGCCTTCTCTTATAAAGTCAGTCGTGAAGTCACTTGAAAATATTTTTCATGTAGCGATGCCGTGCGACTTTAATTTCTTAAAGTAATCGTCCAAACCCATTTTTTCTTATCATAAGTATGTTGAATGCTCATTAAAAATACCTAATCCACAAAAATAAAAAAATTCACGCCTTATGTCCGTAAAACCACGATTTTTGTAATTAAAACACGTTATAAAAATCAGTCTCGTTCCAGCCGCGGCGCGAAACTTGCTGATGACGTCCCGGGAGGCCGACAAACTGCATCACACAACCTTCCCTCCCCGGCGCTCAATCATTCTCCACTTATTTCTCGTGGCCGTATCGTTTGGAAACGGGTCACGAGAAATAAGTGGAGAATGATTGAGCGCCGGGGAGGGAAGGTTGTGTGATGCAGTTTGTCGGCCTCCCGGGACGTCATCAGCAAGTTTCGCGCCGCGGCTGGAACGAGACTGATTTTTTTTGGAAAGGCTCAGCTGTCTTGCTGCACCCATAAAGGATGCAAGTATATACCATATCGCAAAAAATATATATCAGAAACACCCAAAAAAATTTAAATACTATATTTATTTATGTGTTGACGTGCTTCTGGATTACCGCAGGTGGAGGGGACTGCTTTTTGTGGACATCGCCAAGGCATATTGCGTCGTCTGCTAGTCGTCAGGAGCGTTTTGGAAGATCGGGGAATTTGCAGATTTTGATAGCGGATTATTAAAAAACGGCAGACTATATGCAAAAAGTGACAACATATTGTTGATATACTCGATAATGGCTATATTTTTACTACATTAAATCATGAATGATGAAATGGTCTGGACGATTACTTTAAGTAAACGCTTATGGGGAACTTTGTCAATCGCTTTCTGAAAGTCGTGATAAATTAAAT
>JACEEZ010025946.1:1032260-1049760 GCA_016584305.1 Chionoecetes opilio | reverse complement strand
GTTGGTACTTGCAAAGTGTCTAGATTCTCTCTCTCTCTCTCTCTCTCTCTCTCTCTCTCTCTCTCTCTCTCTCTCTCTCTCTCTCTCTCTCTCTCTCTCTCTCTCTCTCTCTCATTGGGATTAGACGGCGGCGGGCTAGAAATAAGGACGACAGCCTGTGTGGGATTGAAGCAAGTCAAATACACTGTTAATGAGAATGAGAGTAGAGAGACATCCTTCATGTCCCCTCTGCTGTCTTCTCACAAATATAGCCAGTCCCTCCCTCCCTCCTTCAGTATTTTCCAAAACCAGCCTTCTTTCTCCTCTCTGTCTCATGTCTTACTACTCCATAAAATCCTTCGTCCTACACAGTTTAATGAAAATCTTGGCAATTGTGATGGACAGTGGAATTCTGCTAATTCAAAAGAAATAATTTAAAAAAACTAATGCAAGATACAGTGAAAAAACGACAAATATAATTATCATGATAATAACGCAATAATATAATTATATAGTATTAAAGATAATAATCTATAATAATATAAGCGAAAGTGTGTCTGTCTGTCTGTCTGTCTGTCTGTCTGTCTGTCTGTCTGTCTGTCTGTCTGTCTGTCTGTCTGTCTGTCTGTCTGTCTGTCTGTCTGTCTGTCTGTCTGTCTGTCTGTCTGTCTGTCTGTCTGTCTGTCTGTCTGTCTGTCTGTCTGTCTGTCTGTCTGTCGTCTGTCTGTCTGTCTGTCTGTCTGTCTGTCTGTCTGTTGTTGTGTGTGTGTGTGTGTGTGTGTGTGTGTGTGTGTGTGTGTGTGTGTGTGTGTGTGTGTGTGTGTGGTGTGTGTGTGTGTGTGTGTGTGTGTGTGTGTGTGTGTGTGTGTGTGTGTGTTATAGGTTCCGCCCCCCGTGGCGCAAGCACCTCATATGGCACATTTTTGGAACCGGGTTGACCAGGGGAAGGTCATAAGCCCACTTATGAGATGATTCGATCACTTTTTTTTTTTTTTTTTTTTTTAGCAGCCTATTAGCGATAATTGTGAGAGAAAAAAGTGGGTTGCGAGAATTGAGGAAACCTTGATGTAGGGTGATGGGTAATGGTGAGTGAATGGGTGGGGTGATGGGTAATGGGTGTGGGGTGATGGGTGAGTGAATGGGTGGGGGGTGATGGGTGAGGGAATAGGTGGGGGGTGATGGGTAATGGTAAATATAAGCGAAAGTGTGTGTGTGTGTGTGTGTGTGTGTGTGTGTGTGTGTGTGTGTGTGTGTGTGTGTGTGTGTGTGTGTGTGTGTGTGTGTGTGTGTGTGTGTGTGTGTGTGTGTGTGTGTGTGGGGGTGTTTGTGTGGTGTGTGTGTTGTGTTGTGGTATAGTTTCCGCCCCCCGTGCGCAATCACCTCATATGGACATTTGGAACGGGTTGACCAGGGGAAGTTTTAAGCCCAATTATGAGATGATCGATAACTTCTTTTTTTTTTTTAGCAGCCTATTAGCGATAATGTGAAAAAAGTGGGTTGCGAGAATTGAGGAACTTGATGTAGGGTGATGGGTAATGGGTGAGTGAATGGGTGGGGTGATGGGTAATGGGTGTGGAGTGATGGGTGAGTGAATGGGTGGGGGGTGATGGGTTGGGGTGATGGGTGAGGGAATAGGTGGGGGGTGATGGGTAATGGTGAGTGAATGGGTGTGTGGTGATGGGAATGGGTGAGTGAATGGGTGGGGGGTGATGGGTAATGGGTGAGTGAATGGGTGGGGGGTGATGGGTAATGGGTGAGTGAATGGGTGGGGGTAATACATACATTTCTACATCCATGATTTCAGGAAAGTTAGAAGGGGCTATCTGGAGAGTCCGTGTTTGGTGGGCCGAAGGCCCACCAAACACAGGTGGTGGGCCTTCGGCCCACCACCAATAGCCCTCCGCAGGAGCTAGCCAAAAAGTCCGCCCGGAGGGCGGCTTTGCGGCTAGTAATAATAATAATAACAAAATTATATATATGTGGCGGTTCTGATGAAAACACTTGGTGAAGCGATTCAGTTTACTGGACAAGTAACACAGCTCAACAAAAAGTACAAGATAGGTGGTGTGGACGTGTTGGCTGTGAGGTGAATACTGGTTCCATCAGCAGGCGTTCCCCAGCACCTCTCCTCCCTGGTCGGCGTTGATTGGTCAGCCTCGATCACGCCAGGCTAACGAGTGTGCTCGAACTCGGTGAACGATGGTCCGAGGCCTCGGTGGCGAGAAAGCTCGAGCTGTATGAGCAACTGTTCAAAACCTCAGTGGTGCGAGCCGCCACATATATGACAAACATAGTAACCTCAACAACGATAAGTAAAATAAAGATATGGCATAACTGGCATACCCAACGCAATACAAGAAGTTTTCGGTAAACACATAAACCTGATTGACTCCTAACGCTCGCCGCTGCAGCTGCCGTCAATCAGTACTTTTTGTCAGTAACCAGAGGCACGAAAAATGGTTGAGCCGATAATTCACAGCTGTGGCAAATCTACACACACTTACACACACACACACACACACACACACACACACACACACACACACACACACACACACACACACACACACAGACACAGACACAGACACAGACACAGAAACACACACACATGCACACACACACACACACACACACACACTCCCGACAGATGCGTCATAACAGTTCCATAATAAATGTACTGATCACACACTAGACTCACTTTTATTTTATTTAGTCTATTTTTTTCCCGTTTTACTTATATAACTCATCAATATCATAAAGCATCGAATTGGTGAGTCATGAAATTGTCATTCACAATGAAGCGCACTTTGACGCCGCAAACCTAAAATCTTCCCTATGCCGGTTCAAAAGCGTATATTTTTCTTCATTTTCTCAGTAGTTTATCGACAAATTTAGCTGGTGTTGGTTACAGTTTTATTTTTGCCTTGTATTCAACAGCGACATGAATTAATAATGTGTGAGGTAACAGAATGAAAGTGCTATTACGTCCCGCAGCTTAATTACGCCACACGACAACTACTCCCGCTATGGAAATGCACCAGCATTTGCAATTCAAAAGGAACTAAATATAGCTTTTTAAAAAAAATTGCTTTATCTGATCTTAAACATGTCATTAATGCAACAAGTATAATAACCTCTCCCTCCGCTACCACTATCGCTACTATAACCACCACTAACAACATTTATTTTTATTTTATACTACAGCTACAAATTCCAAATGTCTTTTGTTGCTTCTTTTCTCATATTTATCTCCTCCTTCCCTGCTTTCACCGTTACGTCCCTCTCCTCCTCGCCCGTCTCCTCTCCCACCTACACGCACACACACACACACACACACACACTCCGTGGGGTACTCCGTAGTGTAGAGGTAGCATGCTCGGCTCACAACCGAAAAGTCCCGGCTTCGATCCCCGGGCGGAGCGGAGACAGATGGGTACCGGGTGTTAGCCAGGGGTTGTGACCCGCCTTCCGGGGTGATGGCTTCGGCCAACACTAAGGATGAATGATAAAAAAGTTGATATGGAGACGGGGCCATACGAGTGCAGCTCAGGCCCTGTAAAATACAACTAGATGAATACACACCACACACACACACACACACACACACACACACACACACACACACACCACACACACACACACACACACACACACACACACACACACACACACACACACACACACACACACACAAACAAACACACACATCCTCCCTCTCCTATTCCTCTTTCTTCCTCGTCTCCCTACCCACTCCCTTACCCTTCCCTCTCTTCCAATCCCCACGGAAGCCCGAGTGTCGCCCAATAACTAGGAAATAGACGTTCACACTAAAGATGTGGAACGTGTCCAAGCTCGCACAGGCTAAAGTCAACCTTTTAAATACCCTCATCTTAAAATACTGTCTGTCTACTAAAAGTAAAGTAACCAGTAAATTAATATTACTTAAAAAAAATGCCACATGTTGATCTAGACGAGCGAAGCGAGCTTGGACACCTATTTATGCCGAATTCATTCTTTGGTACTAAATAGGTTGGTGAATCTGTCATATAGGCTTGTAAAATGTTTACTCCACGAATGGGGCAAAGGAAGCTACAGGCGCTAAGGAAGAAATTTGGCACAGAAGGTTATATTTCGTCTCTTAACTCATTTATGCAAGAACTATTCACTATATGAGAAACAAATAAGAGTTAATGTATGTCTAATGTATTTTTATTTACAGATTATTCGCGTAAAACTGCTTATTGTCCATAATAGTTCATGCATAAATTAGTTAAGAGACGAAATATAACCTTCTGTGCCAAATTTCTTCCTCTGCGCCTGTAGCCTCCTTGCCCCCATTCGTGGAGTAAACATTTTACAAGCCTATATGACAGATTCAACAATCTATTTAGTACCAAAAAATGAATTCGGCGGAAATAGGAGGTGTCCAAGCTCGCTTCGCAAAAAAAAGAGCGGATTATTCGTTTGAAATACGTAATCGGCAACTCGTCACCTCAGGATTCCCACGAGCCAATCAGAGGCCTAGCTACGTTGTCAGCCAATCAGCGTTCAGAAACCACTGGGCGGCCATGTTTACTTATTATCCCAGATATACAGACATATTAAGTGTAAATAAACTGAGATTTTCCCTTAGAGAAACTCTAACACGTACAGAAAATTAAAGCTATCTCACTTCCAATGTAATTTTTAGATAGAGAGTGGTTTAACACGTAGAGAAAATTAAAGCTAGCTCACTTCCATATGGACTTATTTAATGGGAAATAAGGCGAGATTTACACTTAAATACCTTATTTATGTGACAATTATTAGTGACAATAAGAGTATTGCTATTGATAAATATAGGGTGGACGATAATACATTGCTGCCATATTAGCCTTTCAGCGTAATATTCTCCCTGAAATATATGACATCATAGTTTAATGCCGGTAAATGGAATATTTTGACGTGTTTTCGCTAAGTGTCTCCCGCTGAATACTACAGAGACTTACCGAGGGTATACCTTGATGCGCTGATCCTAGGTTCGAGTCCTGCTCCCCCGAGATTAGCTTCTATGGACCACTGTGGCCCGCGCCGTACCCGTGGCCGCGGCGGGACGGGGCTGACGCCGTTATAGTGGACGAGAACTGCGCGTTCGCTCTTTAGGTCAGACACACACACTGGGGGGCTAACATCTCACTCTTAACCTCTCTCGCTTTACCACATACACCACACCTGTCACTACACACCTGTACGGCCTCGCAACACACCTGTCGCCTGTGTATCACCGTAAATAAATTACTTGGAAGTTTCGACGGTGTCGTCGAAAACGTATTCCGTCGAACCTTCCTGTTACCCATCCTAACACCCACCCATAAACCCACACCCCCTATCATAACCCTACACACATCCTGACACATACAAACACCCTAAAATACAGCCCCACACACACCCTATATCCTAACACACCCCTACACAACCTAACACATCCTAAAACACACCCAACACACACACACACCCTTACACATCCCCATACAACCCTTACATCCTTACACACACACCCACAGCCCCACACACCCTATCACAACCCTACACACATCCTGACACATACACACAACCTAAAATACAGCCCCACACACACCCTATATCCTAACACTCCCCTACACAACCTAACACATCCTGAAACACACCCCCACACACCCTAAGACCCCACACACACCCTAAAATACAGCCCCACACACATCCCGACACATACACACACCCTAACATATTCCCACACAACCCTGACACCCTGATTCACCCTTACATACCCCCACACACAGATTCCCACACCCCCGCACACCCTAGAACACCCTTACACACCCTAAAATACACCCCACACACCCTAAAACACCTTAAAATCCCCCACAACAATTTAAAAACAAAACGTTGAAACATCCTACATCAGAATCCTACGCGGGTATCCTAATATTCTTCCCACCTCGTATCCTGGCACTGTAGGACTCTGGGACGCCGGGAGGATTGTGTAGGACGCGTAAACAACACTATCACACTATCCTACTAATATCCTAACACTATCCTAAACAACACTATCGAGCCTCTGAGAAGCCAAGGCCTGCCACTCACACAGCTGCCAGATCACCCTGATAAATTTATCCTTATTTGGAAATTAAAACTCCCCTTTTTTACTCATATTTCCTTCCCGTCACACACACGCACACGCACATATAAATATTTAACATGAACTAAATGGTTTCTTTTTTCCCCATTTATGCCTTTTTCTTTCCCTTTCGTAGCCCAAACTATTTCGTCAAACCTGTAACTTTTGACTTGGCAACACTTTTTTGGCCTTCACAGCCTAAAATAAGCAGTTTTATGCGTATAATCTGTAAATAAAAATACATTAGACATACATTAACTCTTATTTGTTTCTCATATAGTGAATAGTTCCTGCATAAATGAGTTAAGAGACGAATATAACCTTTTACGCCAAATCTCTTCCTTTACGCCTGTATCCTCCTTGCCTACAAAAGTCACAAGAAGAAGCAGAAGAAGAATTCGTGGAAACATTTTACAAGCTTATATGACACCTGATTTCGGCTGAAATAGGTGTCCAAGCGAGCGAAGCGAGCTTGGACAATAACTGCGTGTTGGCAGCAGGAAGTAAATCGCTGCGGGATATTGTGGATTAATTAATTCGGTCAGAAGAGGAGGAGGCGTTGGAAGTGAAAGAAGATAAATACACGAACATAAAGTAAGCAATAAGAGAAAGCGTGTTACCTTGAGAACTAGTATCCCAGCTTAAGTGAACAACTCTACTTACTGGAAAGAAAAAAGCGAAAGGATTCCTCTACGCCTACACTTTTTTCCGCCAAGTTGTTAACATGAAAACCTGAGCAAACTCAATTTTTCAAAATTGAATGGCATGAAGCATTTTACAGCATAGATGGAAAATGTTTTTCCATTGCAGATTTGGCATAATTATTTCAATTTAGCATATCTGCTGAGTTCCATAGAAATCAAAGATATTAAATAGTTCGACAGTTGTGACGGGCTCCTGTAGAAATACCTTTAGATGAAAGGCAAGTGAGACACCTGCAAATATAGGAAACAAAATGAAGAAGTTCCTCCCCATTCCGCCATCCACTATAATTTCTACAGAGATAATATAACATCATATATGCTGAAAAAACGATAATAGGGAAACAAAAAATGGTGCCTTTTGTAATCGATAGCAATATTCTAAAAAAATAAAGGATGATAATTAAATGAATGAAGACGAGGCATTACAGAGGAGGAAGACAAAGAATATGATGTCGTTTACAGTTGGGTATTTCACTATAAAACGAACCATTAAGGAAA
Organism: Chionoecetes opilio; assembly: GCA_016584305.1. Classification (NCBI taxonomy): domain Eukaryota; kingdom Metazoa; phylum Arthropoda; class Malacostraca; order Decapoda; family Majidae; genus Chionoecetes; species Chionoecetes opilio. Next base: position 1,042,443 of record JACEEZ010025946.1, on the reverse strand, counting down.
TCATTTCGATATTAATATCATCTATATAAGCATCATTAAGTTTGTTACATAACATTATACGACGAGTTTTATGACACTAGTGTCTGTTGTGTATCATTTGTACATACCACAAGTACTATTACTATCTCAACTACTGCTGCTGTCTAGAAATAGAAGTAGCGGTAGTAACAGTAGTAGTAGTAGTAGTAGTAGTAGTAGTAGTAGTAGTAGTAGTAGTAGACGTAGTAGTAGTAGTTTTTTTTTTTTTTTTTTTTTTTTTTTTTTTTTTTTTTTTTACATCACAAGGAACTGGCCAAGGGCACAACAAAAATGGGTAACACAAAGTCCGCTTAGTTGTCAGTCCCTATAAAGAAGACAGTAAGAGAATAAAATAAAAACAGAAGGGTAGGCCAATTTAGTTCGGGAGGTGTCTTGTTACTCTTCTTTTGAAAAGATTTAAGTCATAGGAAAGTGGAAAAATAGAAACAGGAAGAGAGTTCCAGAGTTTACCAGTGAAAGGGATGAAAGAGTAAAGATACTGATTAACTCTTGCATTAGGAAGATGGACAGAATAAGGATGAGAATGAGTAGAAAGTCTTGTGCAGCGAGGCCGCGGGAGGGGGGGATGCATGCAGTTAGCAAGTTCAGAAGAGCAGTGAGCATGAAAATAATGGTAGAAGAGAACAAGAGAAGCAACATTGCGGCGGTGATTTAAGGATTGAAGACAGTCAGTCAGAGGAGAGGAGTTGATGAGACGAAAAGCTTTTGACTCAACCCTGTTTAGGAGAGCTGTATGAGTGGATCCTCCCCAAACATGTGAGACATACTCCATACATGGGCGAATAAGGCCCCTGTAGAGAGCAAGCAATTGGGAGGGAGAAAAAAAAGGACGCAGACGCCACAGCACACTTAACTTCTTAGAAGCTGTTTTAGCAAGAGATGAGATGTGAGATTTCCAGTTCAGATTTTTAGTAAAGGATAGTCCTAGAATGTTCATTGTAGAAGAAGGAGACAGTTGAGTGTCATTGAAGAAGAGGGGATAGTTATCTGGTAGGTTTTGTCGAGTAGATAGGTGAAGAAATTGGATTTTTGAGGCATTGAACAAAACAAGGTTTGCTTTGCCCCAATCAGAAATTATAGAAAGATCAGAAGTTAGGCGCTCGGTGGCATCTCTCCGTGAATCACTTAGTTCCTGTTGAGTTGGACGTCTAATAAACGACGTTGAAAAATGCAGGGTAGAATCATCAGCGTAGGAGTGGATAGGGCTTTGAGTTAGACTTAGAAGATCATTAATAAATAATAGAAAGAGAGTGGGTGATAGGACAGAACCCTGGGGAACACCACTATTAATAGATTTTGGAGAAGAACAATGTCCGTCTACAGTAGCTGCAATAGAACGGTTTGAAAGGAAACTTAAAATGAAGGTACAGAGAGAAGGATAGAAACCGAATGAGGGTAGTTTGGAAATTAAAGATTTGTGCCAGACTCTATCAAAAGCTTTTGATATGTCAAGGGCAACAGCAAAACTTCATCAGCCAGAGTGAATTTTTAGCAAATGTTTGAGCGAAGAGTTCAGCTTTAGAAGTAGATGAGACAGCTATGGAGCCATCTGGGTGAAGCAAAGGAGGGAAAGATGAAGAAGAAAAATTGTTAGAGATGTTATTAGCTAGATGCCAGAAGTCACGAGAGGAATTTGATTCAGAAAGATTTTTGACATTTTCTATGAATGAAAGAGTTTTTGGTAAGTTGAAGTAAAGATTTGGCATGATTACGGGCAGAAATATAAAGGGCATGAGTTTCAAGTGATGGATGCTTACGGTACCGTAGTAGCAGCAGTAGCAGCAGTAGTTGTAGTGGTAATAGTAGAGGTAGTAGTAGTGGTAATGGTAAAAGTAGTAGAAGTAGTAGAAGTAGTAGTAGTAGTAAAGTAGTAGTAGTAGTAGTAGTAGTAGGCGTAGTTTGGGTAGGCGGTAATGGTGTGGTTAGCGTCCCCGACTGGCGTTCTCGGTGACCCGAGTTCGATCCCCGAAGAAAACCAAAACCTTTCTGCATTGTCGAGGGGCCTAAGAACACCCACATGCCCTGCCTATTAACTCTACCTTCGATTGCGAGTGCATCGGAGAACACAAGGAGGCGGCATGAGCCTCTAATCACAGGCGTCACTATAAAAATCCTGCCTGCGCCACCACAGGCGAGAACCAACCATCAGAGCCCTCAAATGAACCTCCAGAGCCTACCCTCCAAACCCTGGGTCACCACTGCCTACAGGCGCTATAGGCACAAATGTAAAAAATAAAAGAAATAAAAAAGTAGTATGGTAGTAGTAGTTGTTGTTACAGTGGTTATGTAAATAATTATATCACCAATAATGATGATGATGATGATGATGATGATGAAAACTATGATAATAATAGTAATAATGACAATAATATCAATGACAGTATAACAATAACTAATAAAATAAAGACAATAAAAAAAGATTATAGGAAGATGATGATAATGAAAACAAGAAAAATGGAAAAAGAAGAGAAAGAAGAGCTGGAAAAAATAGAACAAACAAACTAATTATAATATCTAACACTAAATCATTGATAGACCAATTCACAACAATAGGAAGAGACAAAGTCCATTCCTGTAACATGTGACGCCCAAGGCTTGGTGTGCAGTTTCGCCTGATCTTATCAGCTTTAACATATGTCATGCGTTGGCAGGAGAGACATATCATCCTTCGAAGACCATCGATATACTCAAACCACGCCTTACCCATGTTAATTGCTGTATATTACTTCGCAGGACCAAGGGAGCGATTCCAAGGTAGGAGGTGAGGCGAGTTGGCAAAAGTAAAAATCTCCAATATACAAATAAAATATACAAAATTTACATACATAGCTAAACGTTTTATATTTGTGTTTGTCTCTTGCCTGTTTTTATTATACATATTATATTTGTTTTTCAATTTCTTCACCATTTTTCTTGTATTTCATATTTTGTTCCTGCCGGTGGGTGGGGCTGCGGATGGTTCGGAGGAGGGGATGTTCGAGAAGAGACGTATGTGGTGTTTTATGTCGTCCGTGATGCATTGACCACAGAAAGGACACGACTGGGCTTTGACAATCGGAAATTAGTTCACCGAGCTGACATTTGCTTTTCGTTAATTAATTCCTTGTTTTTTTTGTGACTGCGTTTGTGTGTGTGCGTCTTTTTATCGTTGCTGATGCGGAAAACTGTTGTTGATGTTGTTGTAAATTTTGTTGTTGTTGTTGTTGATGATGACGTTGTTGTTGTTGTTGTTGGTGGTGGTGGTGGTTGTGGTCCGAGAAGATAACTGTATTATGTATTTTCAAAATCTACTACAGATAACAACAACAACAAAAACTAACAACAACGACCACGACTACCATTTATACTATTACTACGACCACAACTAATACAACTACATCTACTATGATTACTACTACTAATACAACTTATACTACAACTACTACTACCACTATAATACCCAACTTGTTTTATGTTCTTGGTTAACGATCGACACAAAGCGTTCTGATGTCATACTTCACCGCCAAACTCGCCGAAAGACATAACAAATTTCCTAAAGCGATTATAATTTCAACATGACCTTCGGACTACTGCATTGATTTCCTCAATCTCACTTGCCAATTACCGTTCTATAGGCTAGAAAGGGCATACAACACAGTAACTTCAGTTCATATGACAATACTTCAGTTGGGTGAAATACGATGCATGAAATTTCCTAGCCTCATATGCCCGTAAACACGAAATATAAAGAGAAATACGTTGATAGATGAATAGTTATATATATGTTAATAGCAAATGGACCTACCCGGTGTAGCGGGCCAGCAGTTACATAGGCCAAAAGTTACCATAACAACAACTGCGCATGTTCGGCCCATGACGTCACAGATTACACACGTCATATGATTATGATTACGTCACATGAACTTTCGATCTGCTTATAAGTTAGATTAGGTTAGGCTAGGTTAATTTAGGTTCCTGCATTCAGAAACTTGTTGTCTGGCGGAGAGGGAGGATGTTTGTCTCCGTGACGTCATGAGCCGCGCATGTGCAGTTTCTGTCTTGGTAACTTTCGGCCTATGTAACTTCTGGCCTGGTACACCGGTATCACGAACCAGAAGTAACCCCGGACCATAGGCTACTAAAACAGCAACTGCGCATGTGCGGGCCACATTGTTATAACTGCAGACCTTCATGTTAAAAAAGGAAAACCGTTCCGATTTACATAGCTAAACGTTTTATATTTGTGTTTGTATCTTGTCTGTTTTTCTTATACATTTTTTATTTGTTTTTAAATTTCTTCACCATTTTTCTTGTATTTCAAAAGTCTTGTATTTCAAAAAATGTATTTTTCTTGTAATACTTCATTATATATAATGTCAAAGGAATGCCTTTTTGAAACTGTGTATTAGAGATGTAATCAATCAATCATTGGGGGCATACGCCGGGGGGCGCGTCGCCTCGCCCACCCTACGACGCCACTCCCGGGGGTCACCACGCGCGAGTTCCCATGCAGGCTCCTTTCCCATACCAAGCAGCTCTCGACAAGAAACCATCAACTTGCCCCAGCCACGAGCCTTGTGGGCGCCCCCTTGGCCTCCTCCACGCCGGATTGTCTCTTACAGATACAACCCGATGGGAAGGATCGGTTTCAGGGTAGCGTGCCACATGCCCATATAGCCGAAGTTGGCGCTGACGGACTATGCAGGTAATAGGCCTCGATTCAGTCTCACGGTGCAATCGCTGATTTGACACGTAATCATCCCAGTGATACTCCATGATTCTGCGAAGTTACTTATTACCAAAGGCATTGATTCGTCTCTTCAAGTCACTATTTAGTGTCCATGTCTCACAACCATAGAGTAAGACAGGGATCACAAGCGACTTGAAGATCCGGATCTTTGTCCTTCTGCACAGGTACCGACAATGCCAAATATTCCCGCTGAGCGAGTCCATAACACCGTGGGCTATGCCAATCCGCCGTAAGACTTCTTGACGTGACCCGCCGTCATTATGGACTGCGCTACCAACGTATGTAAAACTTTCCAAGATCTCAATGTCCTCGCCACACGCATGAACAGACTGTACTGCTTCATCTAGTAAGTCTCCAAACACCTGGACCTTGGTCTTGAGCCAGGAGACCTCAAGTCCCAAAGGCTTTGCCTCCTCGTGCAGCGCCTCGAGAGCCATCACCAGGACCTCCAGCGACTCAGCAAAGATTACTGCACCATCGGCAAAAACAAGATCAGTGATCTTGGTGTTGCCGACGGATGCTCCACAATCACTTTGATCTACAACCTTGTCCAATACCCAGTCCATACAAGCGTTGAAAAGTGATGGGGCAAGGACACACCCTTGCGTCACTCCTGTATTCACAGGGAAGAAGCTGGATACACCTGTCCCACACTTCACAGCACTCTCAGTCCCAGAATACAGACCAGTTATCAAACCAATAGTCCTTGCAGGAATCCCTCGAAGTCGCAGAAGATCCCAAAGTGACTCACGATGCACTGAATCAAATGCCTTCTTGAGATCAACATAGGCTGCAAGCATCCCGAGATGTAATGGATGTCTAAAAATGCGGATTTGCGAATGTGGATATGTATTACACATTTTTAAATCACGGATGCGAATGCTGATGCGGATATATAATATTTGTTTGGTGTGGATACGGAGCGGATGACTATATCCTCGCGGATGAGGATTATTTTTGCGCAGGAATTTGGAGTATAGGAGACACCGCATTCACCTTCTAGGTTAACCACCCAACGTAACCTTCTTGTAAACCTTACATACCTATACATTAATTTTTATTGGCAACGGAAATGTTACTAAGAAAATTAATTATGTTTGTAATACTGAGAACTATGAAGAAATGTATGAAAAAAATATTTCTAAGATTTAATAAGAAACAGTATATATTGTTCAAGCAAAGTTGCTAACTTTCTATTGCAGTCAAAGAAACATAACACTGTGACTGTATATGAGTGTATACAGTAGGCTACATAGTCACGATCTAAAATTGTGTCCCTCCTCCTACCCTTTCATATAAAACTTTACACATTGTTATGTAAAATATACAAAAAAATAATCCAAGGTAGAATATTTTAGTAGATATTTAAGTAAACATGCATCCATTTTCGTCAACTTTGCAAGCTCTGTAATGAATTGTATATCCCCATATCTCATTTGTAGGTGGTGCAGATGGAAATTCAGATGCGGATATATATTTCATCGCAAATGCGGATGCGGATGCAGATGTTTAATTTTCCACAAGCGTGGCTGCGGATACGGATGTTAAAAACCATGTGAACGTTCCATGGATGCGGATATCCGATACATCTCTACTGTGTATGTATCTTTAGATTGCAAAGGTGTATGTATGAGTGACATTTAGAAAATGTGATGGATATAAGAGGTAAGGGGATGGTTTATCGAAGGTTAAAAGGTTATGTCAGTGTTAATATTCAGTGATTAAATATATGAATTTTCAAAACAATTTCAGACCCTACATCTTACTGTTGTTATTTAAGGAGAGTGAAGTGGTGATCGACGATATTCGCCCTGGTGTACACCTATAAATCAGAGACAGTCGTGGGTGCTGATACTCCCGGCCACTTCTGGCACGGCAAGGTTTGTTTACATTGGCTGCGTATGCTCAGTGTCTGTTTTTGGTAACTTTTGGTCCGGGATGACTTCTGGTCCGTGACACTGGCATTGTAAAGAATAACTAGGCAATATATATACTCTCTAAAACGTCAAGGCAAGGTATAAAATACAATAATCTGTACACTTTTCCTAAGGATTCTGTAGACTATCGAGTTCGGTCTAGGCAATATGTGAAACGAGCAAACTGCAGCGAACAAGGTGCAGTTGATCGTTCACTCAAGGCAATAATTAAAGAAACATAAACCGGCTTCCCATGAACTGCATCTGATATATGGGGGGAGGGGGGGAGTGGGGAGGAGATAGATTTTTCCCCCTCAAGAATTTTGACCTTCTTAACACGTTAAGAAATAATGTATTCCAATAAAACACTCCATCTTCACGTCACGAAATGCATTGCAAGAGCGTATGTGATCCTGCACTTCATTTACATCCCAAAATCACGCTACAAAATCCACAGAGCAGTAACCACGTGAAAAACGGGTTGCGTTAGATTTTCGAACACACTCCCGTTAAAATATTGTCTTGGAAGGAAATGCGAGCGAATTCCTCAACATAACCAAACAGAATCGGGTGAACCCCTTTTTCTTTTAATGTTTTTGTTATTTGCTACACGTGGATTGGCAATGCAAATGCTATTTGTTACGCTGTTTTATGCCCTAGACCAATTTCCTATGCTGTAAAATGTAAAAAAGAAAGTAGATAAATATATAGTCGAAGAATATCTTAATAACGGAGCCAGGAATATCGAAACACAGGTAAAGTTTTAAGCAATTGTATACCATTTCATGGTTGGCTTCGGAGCCATACCGGACACCTCTTTTAGCTGATGGTCAGGAGCTCAGTGCAATAAATGATGGGATATATATTAAACACATTGCAAGTAAGACAAAGACGGCATTCGATCTCCAACATAAACTTTTCTACCCTAAGAGAAAGGCTAAAAGCACCATTGGTAACGTTTATACCAAAGGACGCGGAATATTATCTCTTTTACACGTGATGATTCCGCAAAAATATCTTCCTAGCCAGAATGTATTAATATTTTGTGGCTTCTCGTTAAATTCAACTCTGTCCTTCTCCGTCCAATATCGGTATCTGGGGAGTATTGGGGTCGAAAGTTGGAGATGTGGAGTGTAGTAAAGGACTGATTCTCTCAATTGGTCATTAATCTCTCTCTCTCTCTCTCTCTCTCTCTCTCTCTCTCTCTCTCTCTCCTCTCTCTCTCTCTCTCTCTCTCTCTCTCTCTCCTCTCTCTCTCTCTCTCTCTCTCTCTCTCTCTCTCTCTCTCGCTCTCTCGCTCTCTCGCTCTCTCGCTCTCTCTCTCTCTCTCTCTCTCTCTCTCTCTTCTCTCTCTCTCTCTCTCTCTCTCTCTCTCTCTCTCTCTCTCTCTCCTCTCTCTCTGTGATGTGATAGGGAAGTTAGGGACGACAGATAACGAGGACGAGGACCATGACGAAGTCTAATCATAAAAATGTAAAGAAATTGAAAAAGACGATGAGGAAGTTGAAAGAAAGTGTGATACAAAGACGAGCACATAGACGAAATCTAACGAAAAAAAAGCTGAAGAAGGAGGACGAGAAAGCTGAAGAAAAGTAAGATTCACAGCATCACATTCAAGAAATGGAAAGGAGAAATGGGACCCAAATACTGAAATTGTCGAGAAAGGGAGACAAAGGAAAGGTAAAATAAAGAACGATGAGAAAGGATACCAGAATAGTAGAATGAAAATATATGAAATACGTATGAATGAGGAAAGGATGAAAGTAAGAAAAAAGGGAAAACGAGGGAAGGAGCAGGAGAAAGAGAAAGAAAACGGGAGGGTTGCGGAAGGAACACAAGGAAAGGAGATGACGAGAGAATGAAATAAGCGTTAAAAGAGAGTAAGGGAAGGGATGAAAGAGGGATTAAGCAACGCCAATATCCTATTTCGTGGGAGAAATGTCAAAAAAGCGGTAAAATACACGTAGAAGGCGAGATGAGAAGAGAGAGAGAGAGAGAGAGAGAGAGAGAGAGAGAGAGAGAGAGAGAGAGAGAGAGAGAGAGAGAGAGAGAGAGGAGAGAGAGAGAAAAAAAAAAAAAAAAAGAGTGAGAGAAAAAACCATTCCGTGTCTTTTTATCTATCTCGTATTATCCCCACATATCCATTTCAAGCTCTGTCGTCATCCGAGTATCATCCACATTGTCATTTAATCCGCCCAATTGTCTCTCAATGATCAATCATGTTTCCCGCCTAATAACCCGCATGCCTGCGAACTCCCAGGATCTTCACACGCCTCCTCGCTTACACCATTCCCGAGCTCTTAACCTTTTCATGTTATTTGAACTTTATGATGACACTGAGTCTCTTCTCAAAGGGCAGAGAAATGGATGATGATGAGTCTCTCTCTCTCTCTCTCTCTCTCTCTCTCTCTCTTCTCTCCTCTCTCTCTCTCTCTCTCTCTCTCTCTCTCTCTCTCTCTCTCTCTCCCCTCTCCTCTCTCTCTCTCCTCTCTCTCTCTCTCTCTCTCTCTCTCTCTCTCTCTCTCTCTCTCTCTCTCTCTCTCTCTCTCTCTCTCTCTCTCTCTCTCTCTCTCTCTCTCTCTCTCTCTCTCTCTCTCATAGGGAAAGATCTGGGAAATACCGACAAGAATATACATATATACACATATGCATATATAAATACATATATACATACATATATAGATACATTTTTCTTCAGACATATTTATTAAACATATATCCAAACTTACTCCAAACAAACCTATCCGCTACACGCTATGCGCTTGGTGAAGAACGTCGAATTCGAGGTTGTGGGATACATTTCACAATATCTTTAACAAAAGTTCGGGTCTATTAGGCCGTATTTTTTTCGGCAGTGATCCAGTTAGGCCGTCACAACTTTTGGCCGTAAGACGTTTAGGCCGTAAGATGTTTAGGCCGCAGGAACCTTTAGGCCGTGAGATGTTTAGGCCGCAGGAACCTTTAGGCCGTAAGATGTTTAGGCCGCAGGAACCTTTAGGCCGTGAGATGTTTAGGCCGCAGGAACCTTTAGGCCGTAAGATGTTTAGGCCGCAGGAACCTTTAGACCGTAAGATGTTTAGGCCGCAGGAACCTTTAGGCCGTAAGATGTTTAGGCCGCAGGAACCTTTAGGCCGTAAGATGTTTAGGCCGCAGGAACCTTTAGGCCGTAAGATGTTTAGGCCGCAGGAACCTTTAGACCGTAAGATGTTTAGGCCGCAGGAACCTTTAGACCGTAAGATGTTTAGGCCGCAGGAACCTTTAGGCCGTAAGATGTTTAGGCCGCAGGAACCTTTAGACCGTAAGATGTTTAGGCCGCAGGAACCTTTAGGCCGTAAGATGTTTAGGCCGCAGGAACCTTTAGACCGTAAGATGTTTAGGCCGCAGGAACCTTTAGGCCGTAAGATGTTTAGGCCGCAGGAACCTTTAGGCCGTAAGATGTTTAGGCCGCAGGAACCTTTAGGCCGTGAGATGTTTAGGCCGAAGGGACCGGTGCAGGGAT
>JACEEZ010025946.1:997500-1012500 GCA_016584305.1 Chionoecetes opilio | reverse complement strand
TCTTGGTCGCCTCCGTCGTGTAGTGGCTAGCGAGCCTAGCTACGAATCCGTGGGCCCTGGTTCGAATCCGGGCCAGGGATAGTCGGTGGTTAGCCCAGCCAGCTGTTCATACTTCCTTTCGGAGATGGTCGATAAATGGGTACCTAGGGAAACCTAGGGAAGGTTACTGTGGTAACCCGGATGTTACACTAGCCCAGTGTCCCAGCGTAACGGGTTTTTACCCACCACAAGCGCAAGGGCTAATGCGACGGAGATGAGCACCGAGGCCACGCTCAGCATAGCATATGCCCCAATCTTTACCTTTATCTTACACTAGCCGCAAAGCCGCCCTCCGGGCGGCCTTTTTGGCTAGCTCCTGCGGAGGGCTATTGGTGGGCCTTCGGCCCACCAAACACAGACTCTCCAGATAGACCCATTACCCACCACCTCGGCCCACCAAACACAGACTCTCCAGATAGCCCCTTCTAACTTTCCTAAAATGTATGTATTCCCCCCACCCATTCACTCACCCATTACCCATCACCCCCCACCCATTCACTCACCCATTACCCATCACCACACACCCATTCACTCACCCATTACCCATCACCACACACCCATTCACTCACCCATTACCCATCACCCCCCACCTATTCCCTCACCCATCACCCATCACCCCCCACCCATTCACTCACCCATCACCCCACACCCATTACCCATCACCCCACCCATTCACTCACCTATTACCCATCACCCTACATCAAGGTTTCCTCAATTCTCGCAACCCACTTTTTTTTCTTCACAATTCTCGCTAATAGGCTGATAAAAAAAAAAAAAAAAAGTGATCGGATCAACCTATAAGTAGGCTTAAAACCTTTCCCTGGTCAACCTGATTCCAAAACTGTGACATATGATGGGATTCCGCCATAGGGGACGGCACCTATCGCGGACAGACAGACAGACAGACAGACAGACAGACAGACAGACAGACAGACAGACAGACACACACACACGCTTTCGCTTATATTATTATAGTTGTATTAACAGTAAAATGGTCGAAGCTTTTAGGAACAGACTAGAAGAATACTTTGCATCAACTGCCCAAATCACAGTAACTTAAATTCATTCGTAGAAGGTTTTTTCCTCTTTTGTGTTTGATAGCTTTAGCTTTGAGTATGTTTTTGTTTCAACGTTTCTTATCAATTTCCATGCCAGTTTTTTTAATCTACATTTTGTTTCTCACAGTTCTCCCAACGGCCTCGGTCGGAGGAGTGATGGGGATGGGAAGGAGTCTTCACTTGTGTTATTATGTTGCCTTAGCTCATAGATACTATGGTAGTAGAAAGAAGTCACACATTCAACCCCGTTTGACCCAGTATAGGCTGTTGGTGTCTGTTTTTCTTTTAATCCTTTGTAATCTTCCTCCTTCACCTTCTCCTTGTGAGTGGTTGCGGTGCCGTGGGGCTTGGGGAAGGGCCATAGCTTGTAGGAGTAACTGCCTGAGGAAAGGTAACTTTGTCTCGCTAATTACACGCACCTGCCTTCCTTCATGTTATAAATGGTGTGTGTGTGTGTGTGTGTGTGTGTGTGTGTGTGTGTGTGTGTGTGTGTGTGTGTGTGTGTGTGTGTGTGTGTGTGTGTGTGTGTGTGTGTGTGTGTGTGTGTGTGTGTGTGTGTGTGTGTGTGTGTGTGTGTGTGTGTGTGTGTGTGTGTGTGTGTGTGTGTGTGTGTGTGTGTGTGTGTGTGTGTGTGGTGTGTGTGTGTGTGTGTGTGTGTGTGTGTGTGTGTGTGTGTGTGTGTGTGTGTGTGTGTGTGTGTGTGTGTGTGTGTGTGTGTGTGTGTGTGTGTGTGTGTGTGTGTGTGTGTGTGTATTTATCTAGTTGTATTAATCTAGTTGTATTTTACAGGGCCTGAGCTACACATGTATGGCCCCATCTCCATATCTACATTTTATCATTCATCCTTAGTGTTTAGTTTTGGCCGAAGCCACCACCCTGGGAGGCGGGTCACAAACCCCCGGCTAACACCCGGTATCGTTTCACTGCTGGGTAGACAGGGGCTTGGGTTTTTAAGGAGACCGCCCATCTTTCTTCGCTCCGCTCGGGGATCGATACCGAAACTTCTCGGTTGTGAACCGTGAGTGCTAACCACTACACTACGGAATACCATACCTATGTGTGTGTGTGTGTGTGTGTGTGAGTGTGAGTGTGTGTGTGTGTATGTATGTGTATGTGTGTGTGTGTGTGTGTGTGTGTGTATGTGTATGTTTATGTGTATGTGTGTGTGTGTGTGTGTTGGGACAAGTGTTTTAGCATTACCTGCATTGATTTTATGAGTGATATGCCCTTTTTGTATATTGGAAGAGGAGGAGCATAGCATTCCTGACGATATTATATTAGATGTAGAATGCAAATCACACACATATTGACGACAGCAGTGATGTTGCTGCTAATAAACATTTTGATGACTTGCATCTTACAACTGTTTATGTTCTGCTTTATTTTTTGTTTGTACTTTGGCGTCGTGGATAACTTGTTTTATTTGATTTTTCCAGTATTACCCCATGTGTTTTCTCCTCTCATCATCTCTCCTCACCTTCCTCTCCCTCCCATCTCCCTGTACAATGGTCTCGTTACACATGTCTTCCTCACCACTAGTCTTACAACGATGAAGCCCCTTGACACACTCTCTCTTCTCTCTCTCTAGTTCCCAATGTGCAGCGTCCCTGCGCATTCGGTCAGCGGTTCGAGTCCGCCTAGTTCATGCTGACGTGGCGGCGCTTTGTATAGTCAATAACCTTGTAGTTGGTACTTGCAAAGCGTCTAGATAGGATGAAAATCTTATCTTATCTTCTCTCTCTCTCTCTCTCTCTCTCTCTCTCTCTCTCTCTCTCTCTCTCTCTCTCTCTCTCTCTCTCTCTCTCTCTCTCTCTCTCTCTTTCTCGCTCTGAAGTGATTATACTGTACAGGAGGAAATTACAGATAAAAAGGGTTAATTAGGATATTTTGGTTCTCCCATAATAATCTTTTTAACTGATAATAAACGCCTGAAAAAAAACCTTATTCCTGTTGGTGATTCAGGAATTTAAAAAAAACTGAAAAGACAATAGACTGAAGCGGAAAACATAACCAGTAACACAAAAGAACAAAATGAGTACGTGTGGAAAACAACGGAAAGTTAATGAACAAAGATTATAATAAAAATGGTAAGGAGGCGTTCTTGTATTCTTTTTTTTCTTTTCAGCAATGGACGAGATTACAAACAATGCAGGTTTTCCATTCACTCATTGTTTCTACCTGGTACACTTGTCATGACTTGTTGCACTTTAATTACCGCTCTTTTGTATTCTAGGGACGTGACCATCAGTGTGTGTGTGTGAGAGAGAGAGAGAGAGAGAGAGAGAGAGAGAGAGAAGAGAGAGAAGAGAGAGAGAGAGAGGAGAGGAGTAGGTGAGTGCGTGCGTGCGTGCGTGCGTGCGTGCGTGGCGTGCGTGCGTGCGTGCGTGCGTGCGGCGTGCGTGCGTGCGTGCGTGCGTGCGTGCGTGCGTTGCGTGCGTGCGTGCGTGCGTGCGTGCGTGCGTGCGTGCGTGCGTGCGTGCGTGCGTGCGTGCGTGCGTGCGTGCGTGCGTGCGTGCGTGCGTGCGTGCGTGCGTGCGTGCGTGCGTGCGTGCGTGCGTGCGTGCGTGCGTGCGTGCGTGCGTGCGTGCGTGCCGTGCGTGCGGCGTGCGTGCGTGCGTGCGTGCGTGCGTGCGTGCGTGCGTGCGTGCGTGCTTCTGGCAGCGGGTGTCGCGTGCGCCCGGTGCGAGCTGGAGTTCATTATCTACCGTCGTTTGTGGTAATGATGGGACCTCACACGCCACACACCTCCATCCCCTTGCTCAAGGGGAACAGTAACTGCCCGAAGTTATCAATGGAAAAATCCCCAGGATCGAGAGGGCCAGGTATCGAACGCTGGACCACAGAATGATGTCGGACGCTCTAACCCCACCACCGTTCAGGCAGTTGTGGTGTGTCGTGTGTGGTGGTGGTGTGTGTATGTGTGTGAGTGTGTCGTGCGTGGTGTGTGTTGTGTGTGTGTGTGTTGTGTGTGTTTGTATGAGAAATAACTTTGTTCCTTTATTTGTCATCTAGTTATTTTTCCGCATTTAAATTTTTTGGTATGGTGAAATTTTATTAATTTACATACATATTTTTTTTTCTCTCTCTCTCTCTCTCTCTCTCTCTCTCTCTCTCTCTCTCTCTCTCTCTCTCTCTCTCTCTCTCTCTCTCTCTCTCTCTCTCTCTCTCTCTCTCTCTCTGAATGTTTATCTTAAACGTTATTTTTTCTCAGCAAAACTCACACCAGGTTTACCTTTTATCTTTCCCTCCCACCCCTCTCTCCTTTGTTCCTCCCCGATCCTTCGCACGCCATTGCACACGAGGAAAGATCCGATCCTACAAGTCTTCAGAAGCGTAAACCCAATCTACTCTTTTGCATCACAGTTTTTAATTTTTATGTTTTCAGTACTACCAAAAAATTTCAGCGACGGAAACTAATTAAGATTCTTTTAATGGGCACTTTCACCTTCTGCAGGGATTCCCCGGGTAAGGTCTTGAAGCGCATGGATGAGATGGCTAAAGAAAGCAAGTCGCCGAAGTTCACATGAAAAATACAGTTTTGTCAAATTCCGATGAAAAGTTTGACGATAGTGAAAATATTCCTTTCCTGGGGAGAGGAGGAAAGAGTCATCTGTTTTACCATCCTCCCCTGACGCCCCAAGATAAGATAAGAGCTGGATTTTCGGGAACAGCCGAGAGCAGCGGGACATGAATGGAAGATTTACTCGTTAGGGAACAAAGGAAGAACTGCAGCGGTACCGGACATGTCGCAAAAGATAGCGAAGATAACAGTCGGACGCCCATAGTAACCCTGGCAGGAGAACGATGTGGTTCAGAGAATGGGTAGGGGGAAACGGAACAGCTTTATCAACAGAGGATGGAAAGAGGGAAGGGAAGGAGAGCAGGGAGAAGTGAGCGAAAAAGAGATAGAAAGAAAAACCTGAAGCAGAGATGCAGAGATACATTTTACAGCCCCAGGCAGCGAGAATAAGCGGTGAGATACGTTTATGTGTACCATGTGTTCGATTATATTATTAGGTGATAATTAAAATGACGAAGGAAGAGTAGAAGGAGACGAAAAACAAGAACGAGACGATGATGCTATTAATAATTGCGCTGATGATTATGAAGCTGGTGGTAATGATGGCATAACATTGACAGTATTGCCCGTAATGTCTGGTAATTGTAGTGATGGCCATGGCAGAGTGCTAATCGTAATCGAATTAATGTCACAGAGAAAGAGGACGGGATGTAAGGTTTTTTTGTGTAATGATGCACAGCGTTTGATGACGATAGCTTCAGGGGCTGTATATATTACCTTAAATGAATGAAGAGTGTAACGAAATTGATAACGAGAAGAGAGAGAGAGAGAGAGAGGAGAGAGAGAGAGAGAGAGAGAGAGAGAGAGAGAGAGAGAGAGAGAGAGAGAGAGAGAGAGAGAGAGAGAGAGAGAGAGAGAGAGCAAAACAAAATTGAGCCATTTTTATACTATGTTGATGGTCGATTGAGTTTGATGTTCGGTAGAAATTTTCAATAAAAACTGAAAGAAATACTATTTTTTTCAGAGAGACTCGCTTTTCTGACTTTTGTTCAGGATGTGTGTGTGTGTGTGTGTGTTGGTGTGTTGTGGTGTGTGTTGTGTGTGTGTGTGTGTTGTTGTGTGGGTGTGTGTGTGTGTGTGTGTGTGTGTGGTGTGTGTGTGGTGTGTGTGTGTGTGTGTGTGTGTGTGTGGTGTGTGTGTGTGTGTGTGTGTGTGTGTGTGTGTGTGTGTGTGTGTGTGTGTGTGTGTGGTGTGGTGTGTGTGTGTGTGTGTGTGTGTGTGTGTGTGTGTGTGTGTGTGTGTGTGTGTGTGTGTGTGTGTGGTGTGGTGTGTGTGTGTGTGTGTGTTGTGTGTGTGTGTGTGTGTGTGTGTGTGTGTGTGTGTGTGTGTGTGTGTGTGTGTGTGTGTGTGTGTGTGTGTGTGGTGTGGTGTGTGTGTGTGTGTGTGTGTGTGTGTGTGTGTGTGTGTGTGTGGTGTGTGTGTGTGTGTGTGTGTGTGTGTGTGTGTGTGTGTTGTGTGTGGTGCATGGTGCGTGCGTGCGTGCGTGTGTGTTATGCCAGTTCGCGAAACTCTCTAATCTATGTCCCAAATGAGTTCCAGTACAAATAGTTCCGTTCACATTTTTACGCCCTACAGATTACCTAAATTCTCACAGATGTACTCATCCTTCACTGTTTCCTTCAAATCACTCAGTTCCTGTCACTCCACATAACCCAACTGAACCCCTACAGGCCACCTCACCCCACACAAATTTCTTCCAAGTCACTCGTTCCTATCACCCCACACAGGTTTCTTCTAGCCACTTAACTCCTTTCACACCACACAGTTTTCTTTAAGCCACTCAATTAATCTCACACCACACAAACCCCCTCACCCCACACCCCCACACATTTTTTTCAACCCACTCAGTTCCTCTCACCCGACACAGGCCCCTTCACCCCACACATATTTCTTCAACCCACACAGTTCCTCTCACCCCACAAAGGCCTCCTCACTACACACAGTTTTCTTCAACTAATTCATTTCCTCGCACCCCTCACAGGAGCCCTCACCCCACAGTTTTTTTTTCTTCTCAAACACACATTTCTGGTCGTCTGAGTCTCTTCGTTTGCTGTACATACAAAGCACCCTCACAGCCTGTGGGTAAATATAATAGATATTATTATTTAAGGTCCCGTTAGGCCCTGTACCTCTGTGACTGATATTTAGTCATATCAAACAGAAGCGCAAAGTTGCCCGGCGAGAGCTGGGTTAATTTAGATTAGTTCCCGGTTGGTCAGTAGGAGTCGCTCGATGGTGATTATTATTTTTTTTAAGAGGGGGGGGGGTGATTGGAGGGATGGGAGTATATGGTTTATCATGTGGTGGTAGGATGGTGAGTGCCCTCTGCATCATAGTTAAAGTGCAGGAGGATGTGAGGCTGACATGCATATTCTGATATATATATGCTGATTCTGATATATGCATATTATTCATACATGATGTGTTCTATGTATGTCACACTCACGTTGTTACTATTATTCGTGTTACCTATTTTGTTGTATTTTATATATACAATGTATCGGAGGGATGATAGTGCATGTAGTGGAAGCTGCTGTTTGGTTATTTTCCGCTGCGCATAATTATTAGTTTTTTGTTTTATCAAGTGTACAAATTATGTATACATTGCCGACACATACATATAATTTGTTTATAAAATTCATGATGTTTCTTTATATTGTAACTGTCTCCTGACACTTCCAAGTCTTGTGATTGTAATGTGTATCTAGTCTAAGGCTGCGTACACACCAAACGAGTCTGAGTCGAGTCGAGTCAAGTCGAGTCACATAGATTCTTGACTTTATGGGATTCGCCAGTCAAGGGAACATAATTTTCTAAGTAATTTTGCAGGAACCATTCACACCAGGGGAGTCGAGTCGAGTCGAGTCATGCCGAGTCGCGTCGAGTCGAGTCACGAATGTGGCCAGACCCATTTTTTGTCGTCAGTCATCGCGAGTCCACTGTGCAGCATGCAGTTTGAGGATTTGATAAATCTTGTTCGGGAGCGCTCTGCTCTATGTTCTTTCTTCAACTCCAATGAGACGTCTGTAGTTAGTGTCCATTTTCTTGATAGACATTCCTGTTATATCAACCAGCTTCTTGAAGTTTTCTGTTGTCATTCTGAAGAAACTGTAGAATTTGTCTGGATTATTTAGGAGATCAGGAAACAGATGACTAAAAGCACCAAACTCGGGTCTCTCGGTGTTGAGTTCCTGCACCCAGACTCTGCTCCTCTTTCTTCTTCGCCGCCGAATCCACAACAAAGCATGTAGGACAGCGAGAGAATGTGTGTCCATACTCCCTAGCATCTGACAGGTTACTGATAAATGTGACTCTTCTTGACTCTTTCAGTGTGAATGGAAATGAGTCAATCTGACTCGAATCAAATGACTCTGACGAATCGACTCGACTAGACTCGTTTGGTGTGAATGCAGCCTAAGGTGGTCCGGGGGCACGCCTTTAATATTTGAATGCATCAATCTAGTGCACTTTAAAAGGAAAAGAGACTATATATATAAAAAAAAAAAAAAAATGTTGGCTGCTTAGGCGCCCCTTGGTGGCTTCGGGGGCCCTATGCAACCGTGTAGTTCGCATATAGTAAGAAACGGCCCTGCCCTCCCTTCACAATCCATACGCAATCACATGTATAGCAGGTCGAGATGCCTACCTAACATCACCGTGTTCATGGCAAATTCAGGTCTGGTAATGCAATATGGAGACCTTGACTTTATCATAGGGGAGGAAGGAGACGGGAGAATGTTAAGTCCCGACCTTCACTACATCTTGCACCCAGGAGGCACTCGAGGAAGCTTCTTTGTATTGATGGGAACATGAAAACAGCCTCGCGATGGTCACGGTCACCCGGTGGATAATCGCCTCACATCGCCACGCTCCGGTGAAACTTGAGGCGTCACGATCAGGTTATGCATTTGTGTCTATTCATTCATGGTGATTGTATGCATTCACTAGATCTTCATTTGACAGAGCTAGGTAAGTATTAACTATATATTAAAGAACATTTACAAGGTACATAATTCTAGAATTCCTACTATTAACGTTGTTATTATGTATATACTTTTTTTACGTTGGAGCCTATAGCGCCTGCAGGCCATTATTATTTTGTATTCAAAGGCTATTATTTTTTTTTTATGGCGATGACGTTAAAGAAATATGTACGGTGGTATAAGGGAGTAGTAGTATACAATATAATGTACTGTACACCACATGTACTAGGAAAAAAGTGCTAGGCAAAATAAGCATTAGTAATACATAACATCAGGATGAGCAAAACAATACCTTAGAACTATCATGAGTGAGTAGTTAAGATTTACAAAGCTACCCAATAAAAGTCACGGAGTGTGTAATATAGTTAGGCGTTACGATGATAGAGGGCGTGAGAGTAGCTTTATAAAGGAGCCAACGCGTATTTTATCAAGTTTCATTACTCTTCCAATTATTTTTTTCATATGCATCGGAGTACACTTTATTGATGTGGTTTCGGGTATCATGCGGCACTATTAGTTAAGCGCGTCCATCTGCCTTGTGTGTGGGGTACAGAATTACGTATGAGTCTCTAATTGCACAAAAGCAGACTGACAGTACAATATTTGGGGATAAGATGTGGTTTCTCGTCAATAACATGTTTGATGAACTGTAACAACATGAATATTCACGTTGGATATCAAAGAAAACGCTTGTTACCAGGTACCGTACATATTTTACAGAGGCCTTGCGTCATCTCCCCCCTCCCTTCCATCCTATCTCCTCCCTGCTTGCCTCCCTCCCTGCTTGCCTCTTCCCTGTCTCTTCTCAGCTCCCCCCTGCGACTCCTCCCCTCTCCCCTCCCTGCCTGCCCCCCCCTGCCTCACACACTGCCGCTCCGCCATAAGTACACGTTTGACTCAGTGATTTTTCACTGCCGTAATCTTGCATCATCCGAGACCCCGTTGCGCTGTGGATAAACACCTTTGCCCCATCACTTCTCCAGGCCCCAGGGAAGGTATGGAAGGTGAGGAAGAAGGGATAGGTAGGGAGATAACATAGGGAGAAGGATAGATAAGAGGGTGGGCTTAGTTAGTGATAGATGTGTATGGGAGTGAGGAATATAAGTTCCGCTGCACCACTGGACCTCTCCTTACAGTATGTAGCGCTGTTTGTGTGCTCTTTACACATTGTTTATTTCTTGATTTATAAATGCACATACTTGCTGTAGTAATCTGCTGCCAGACAGTAGCCTTTTGCAGTGATAACATACAGGGTGATTTAGTGCACAATTGTGACTATCTACTATGTATACGTATATCAGTGTCAGTATCAGTGTGGCCGCCCGTCATGCAGTGCCGCACCATAAGTACTATCGGTAAGGATGTCGTCGCCGTTATAGTTAGGCGGATATGTGAAATAATTGTTCAAATTGGGTTAAAAGCATGACATTTGGCAGAATGTTAGACTAGACCCGTATGAAGATTTTCAGATATGGGACCATCAAGAACTCTACCCAAGAAGCGAATGGCAGCCATTTTCCAAAATGGCTGCCAGTAAAACATATATATGATTTAAATCACGGGAATTTATTGAGCATAACATGTTTAAAGTTGATACAATGCCTTAAGATATATAAAATAATCATTATGAAAGCAAGTTATGTACTAACAGAGTTGTTCACGGCAATGTGTCATTGTTAAAAAAAAATCCCCCCCCCCCAAAAAAAAATACTGTTGCTTCAGAAGTGCATTCAGCACAATCAAGTGTCACTGGTTAGGTTTCGCAGTCACCCCCACATTGATAGAGAGCTGTACACCTGAAGGCTGCCTTGTTACACTTGCAGCGACCTCTGCAGCCTTTTTTGCACCAACAGCATAGCAGCTCTCGAGAGGAAACGCTGGCCTCAGGAAGGGTAGTCCACAGTGGTTTCCATTCTGGTGGATCTGTCCAACCCCAGTCTCCTGGAGATGGAAGGGCAGGAGTGGCATTAAAGGCTTGCCCCCATATGTGGCTACTTGATATACTGCCCTCTTAGCATGCTGCACTAGTGCAGCTTTTGTTGGTGGTAGAGATTCCATTGTGCCCCGCCTAGCGAATAGATGCTGACGCACTTCATCAATATTGTCCATGTCACTGGTCCGGTCATACAATAACACTGTGAAGCGCTCCAACATGGCCATAGCTTCATCATCTATCTCTCCAAGAGCATCGCCCAGGATACGAAACGTGGCTGTTACATCATCAAATGCATTCCAGGTCTGCCATGCCAGCTTCTTCCCTCTTGTAGCAAAGGATGAAACGGTATCGCATCCCGTGTAAGCGTAGAACATAGGCAGAGCTAAGGCTCTTTCAGGACCAATAGAAGCTGTTATTTCGTGGGCAGGTATGTATTTGAAGTACTGACCAGTCCCAAAAGCAACCCACAGGTGCTCCAAGTGTAGCCTGGGTATCGCAGCGACTGACAGGACCACCACATCTGTATCAACTGTTCGTAGGACAATCTTCTGGCAGCCATTTCTGACAGCATCGGCAGTGTGCAGCAGCATTCGTGTGTCGGCTTCTTCATGAGTACATGGGCTCAGGGCTGCAGTGATGGTGTCATCTGGTGGGTTGCAAAGAACATTGTCACCTAGGGTCGTAACACGCTGCTTTCCATCTGGTAGGTTCTGCATTCTCATTGTGTGTCTAGCCAGAAATGTAAACAGTTCCTGCTTGTTTGCATCAAGTCTGAGAAACTGCTGCCAGTTGCCAGGTAAGTTATTCCTCCCATCAACCTTGCGTCTGATCCCCTTTCCACGGCGTTTTTTGGTTTCAGACTTAAGGCTGTTCTCAAGGTACTGGTCCCACACTATATCCACCCTGTCTGCTCGCTCCAGCTTCTTTTCAATGTATGGCAAGAAAATTTTTGCTGCATAGTCATCGAATGTTTCACAAGCAACTGGCTTCAGCATATTGACAAGCACAGCACCATCGAGGATGATCACGTCAGAATCTGATGCATCAGTGCGACACTAAACACTGCTAGTGAGGCAGTTTACAAGATCTGACTTCTTACCCTGACGTAACTTGCCATCCTGGGACAGTGAAGGTGGGCAACTCTGGTTCTCATGTCTGAAAAATTCATCAAGATCACCATTTCGTGACTGACAGGCAATATACAATCGGGAGAAGAGTGAGCAGTCACTCTTAAGGGACTGTAACTTGGACTTTGACTTGTCTCTTGCTGGAAATTGTCCGAACAGCTGGAGTTTCTTTTTTTTGATCGAGTGACCAAGAGTCTTGCTACCGTTCAACATGCGCTCCTCAACAAAGGCCTGATACTGCTGTACTCCAAGTTCTTCAGCCCGACGAACAGACTTGGCAGCTTCTTCATCCATGATGTCACGGGTGTCAAGCCGCGTCAAATCCTGGCTCTCCTCGATGAATGGATTCCCCATGTCAATGATGACCTCAACGAGGGAAGACATGAATAACGTTACAAAATAAAGAAGTGTATTCCCCAATGCATCAAGTAGCGTGAGTATATATGAACCGCGCAGAAATGTTTATTTCCGCATGAAATGGGTAACTGAAAGATTTTTTATTTAACAATGACACATTGCCGTGAACAACTCTGTTAGTACATAACTTGCTTTCATAATTATTATTTTATACATCTTAAGGCATTGTATCAACTTTAAACATGTTATGCTCAATATATTCCCGTGATTTAAATCATATATATGTTTTACTGGCAGCCATTTTGGAAAATGGCTGCCATTCGCTTCTTGGGTAGAGTTCTTGATGGCCCCATATCTGACAATCTTCATACGGGTCTAGTCTAACATTCTGCCAAATGTCATGCTTTTAACCCAATTTGAACAATTTCGTTATAAATTATTGCACATATCCGCCTAACTATTATAGGATATTTCCGTGCGAGTTTGATGAATTTATCCTCAAGGTTATGGCGTTTGCGACCAAATGCAGAAAAATTAACAAAACGCTGAAGATCAAAGACTCGGGGGAGGGCGGCAAGCGAGTGAGGCACAACAAAGAGAAGTGTGATGAGAGTGTAGCACAGCGTGGAGGGAATGTTACATAGCAAGGGAGTACAGTATACAGCGTGGAAGGGAGTGCGGGACAGCCTGCAAGGGAATTTGGCACAACGTGGAAGGGAGTGTGGCACAATGTGGAAGGGAGTGTGGCACAATGTGGAAGGGAGTGTGGCACAACGTGGAAGGGAGTGTGGCACAACGTGGAAGGGAGTGTGGCACAACGTGGAAGGGAGTGTGGCACAATGTGGAAGGGAGTGTGGCACAACGTGGAAGAGAGTGTGGCACAATGTGGAAGGGAGTGTGGCACAATGTGGAAGGAAGTGTGGCACAATGTGGAAGGGAGTGCGGCACAACGTGGAAGGGAGTGTGGCACAATGTGGAAGGGAGTGTGGCACAATGTGGAAGGGAGTGTGGCACAATGTGGAAGGGAGTGTGGCACAACGTGGAAGAGAGTGTGGCACAACGTGCAAGGGAATTTGGCACAATGTGGAAAGGAGTGTGGCACAAACGTGGAAGAGAGTGTGGCACAACGTGGGAAAGGGAGTGTGGCACAACGTGGAAGGGAGTGTGGCACAATGTGGAAGGGAGTGTGGCACAATGTGGAAGGGAGTGTGGCACAATGTGGAAGGGAGTGTGGCACAATGTGGAAGGGAGTGTGGCACAATGTGGAAGGGAGTGTGGCACAACGTGGAAGGGAGTGTGGCACAATGTGGAAGGGAGTGTGGCACAATGTGGAAGGGAGTGTGGCACAACGTGGAAGGGAGTGTGGCACAATGTGGAAGGGAGTGTGGCACAATGTGGAAGGGAGTGTGGCACAACGTGGAAGGGAGTGTGGCACAACGTGGAAGGGAGTGTGGCACAACGTGGAAGGGAGTGTGGCACAATGTGGAAGGGAGTGTGGCACAATGTGGAAGGAGTGTGGCACAATGTGGAAGGGAGTGTGGCACAACGTGGAAGGGAGTGTGGCACAACGTGGAAGGGAGTGTGGCACAATGTGGAAGGGAGTGTGGCACAACGTGGAAGGGAGTGTGGCACAATGTGGAAGGGAGTGTGGCACAATGTGGAAGGGAGTGTGGCACAATGTGGAAGGGAGTGTGGCACAACGTGGAAGGGAGTGTGGCACAATGTGGAAGGGAGTGTGGCACAATGTGGAAGGGAGTGTGGCACAATGTGGAAGGGAGTGTGGCACAACGTGGAAGGGAGTGTGGCACAATGTGGAAGGGAGTGTGGCACAATGTGGAAGGGAGTGTGGCACAATGTGGAAGGGAGTGTGGCACAATGTGGAAGGGAGTGTGGCACAATGTGGAAGGGAGTGTGGCACAACGTGGAAGGGAGTGTGGCACAATGTGGAAGGGAGTGTGGCACAATGTGGAAGGGAGTGTGGCACAACGTGGAAGGGAGTGTGGCACAACGTGGAAGGGAGTGTGGCACAACGTGGAAGGGAGTGTGGCACAACGTGGAAGGGAGTGTGGCACAACGTGGAAGAGAGTGTGGCACAATGTGGAAGGGAGTGTGGCACAACGTGGAAGGGAGTGTGCACAACGTGGAAGGGAGTGTGGCACAACGTGGAAGGGAGTGTGGCACAACGTGGAAGGGAGTGTGGCACAACGTGGAAGGAGTGTGGCACAGCGTGACAAGAAGTGTGGCATAGCGTGACAAGAAGTGTGGCACAGCGTGACAAGAAGTGTGGCATAGCGTGACAAGAAGTGTGGCATAGCGTGACAAGAAGTGTGGCATAGCGTGACAAGAAGTGTGTCACAGCGTGGAAGGAAGTGTGGCATAGCGTGACAAGAAGTGTGGCACAACGTGACAAGAAGTGTGGCACAACGTGACAAGAAGTGTGGCATAGCGTGACAAGAAGTGTGGCATAGCGTGAAAGGAAGTGTGATGTAGCATGGAAAGGAGGGTGGTACAGCGTGAAAGCGCGTGTGGTACAATGTTGAAAGGAATTCAGCAGTGAGGAAGGGATTGTGGCAAAGCGAGGACTCTGTTAAAATATAGATTACGTGTGGTACAGCAAGGAGGGAGCGTGGCACAGCGATCAGGGTGTGGATCATAGGTTGGCGGATAAATGTGCATTGTACAGGTTGAAGGAAGTATGGCAAAGACTCGTCCAATACATCAACTGTCACCAAAAAAGTGTTATAGTCTCATTTGTGTTTTAATTGAAAAGTTTACGTTTTTATTGCAATAATATTGTAATAAAAGTAACGTTTTATGGAGGGAACGGGTTTTGTGTATGTGTGTGTGTGTGCGTGTGTGTATGTGTTTTGTGTGTGAGAGTGTGTTAGTATGTTTGTATGCATATGTGTGTTGTGTTTGG
>JACEEZ010025946.1:985000-992500 GCA_016584305.1 Chionoecetes opilio | reverse complement strand
TACATACATACATACATACATACATACATACATACATACTAATACATACATACATACATACCATACTACATACATACATACATACATACATACATACATACATACATACATACATACATACATACATACATGTATATATATATATATATATATATATATATATATATATATATATATATATATATTTATATATTACTATCATAAATATATCAACACATCAAATATAAAATATTGTATCATTACCCATGAAGACACACACACACACACACACACACACACACACACACACACACACACACACACACACACACACACACACACACGCATACATACATACATACATACATACACACACGCGCGCGCACGTGAATTACGCTCTTTGCAAGCACGCCTGTAAGCACCTTCAAACACAGATGCAGCTGTATGTAAATCACAATATCCTTTGAAAAGAAAAATAGATAGAAAACATGAATCATAAAAAGAAACTTTACTGAATACTGAAAATATCAGGTGCCTTGTCTGATAGCCTGTTTCAACATAATGAACCCCTTTCCTCTCGTGTAGAAATTACATAAACTAATTCACTGGTTTTCCCTAATTGTGAGAAAACCTTTTTTTCCCGATCAATACATGTGAAAATATTGATTTCAACTTTTGACATACTGTCAAAAGTTGAAATGATTTACATGGCCAAAACTGCGTCCACACCGTAAGTGACGTCATTAGCCCGGTCCCGATGTAAATAAACCGACATGCACCACACTCGGTACAATGTCTGAGAAGAGTACTTCACTACAGGGATGCATTATGTTAAAATCATCTGTTATTATCATTATAGGTGTGACAGACCTTCTAAAGACGAAATATATGTTTGTGCTCTGGTTTTATTCATTTAGCAGAGACTAGTAGAAATCAACGGCAAACATTGTGACATGCAAGCACCTATATAACCTTGATAGTATGACATGAAGCAAATATATTCACTTATTATGTATAAATATCGTTAGGTCCTGACTCCAGGTGTATTTAACCATAATTGGGCAATACTACAAAGGAACAGATCGCAAGGACGAGACAAATATTTCAATATTTCATTTCAATCAATTTCACTTAGATAGGACCTTACAGTGGACAACTAGACCAGTGTGGAGTGTTAGTTGGTTTCCTCTTCCTTTGTCATTCAATAATGCTGGTGATGTTTGAACACCTTTCTAGTGCCAACCAGCCAGTGTTTCTACAGCCACTCAGAAGCCGAGAATCAGGTTTTACCAAACCTGCTTATTACTCCTGGAGCAAAGGGGTGTTTTCGTGTTTGAGAGGGCCCCGAGATCACTCACCTGATTTTGGTAGAGTGACCACCTGGGGCATAATATTAACGTGGGTAGCTCATCTGAAACCTGGCAATTATATCATAATCACAGATTTGTCAAAATTGTGCTTTCCGGAAATGACCCTCCGAATGATGGGTGAGCCTCCTTTTGATCGCCATAGCACCTAAACAAATTCACTTACGGAAATGAATTACAACTCAAAAGAAAGTTTATCTTATCCGCTACAAGATTTATCTAAAGTGAAGTTGATTACACAATGAAAGTTTTCAGTAGGATCGTAAATACAAAGTTATATCAAATTTTTTGAAAAAATCTAGGGTTGTAATACACACAAAATAAAATAAAATATTTGGAGTGACAAATCTCATATCTTTTTAGTTTTTACTAGTTTAGTACAGCATTAGATAAGTTTTTTAAACTACCAAACAGAATAATGTAGGTCCATGTGAACATTTAGGTCAAATTAAAAGAAATAAAAATTTACTAAAACCTGAGTAAATACCACTACACTTTCTCTCAAGTTTAGGACATGAGAAGTACAAACAAAAAAGTCTCGCTTATCTTAGATTCCTTTTTGAAGGAAAAGTAGGTTTTTAAAAACAATAGTGATGCATAAGGATGGTCTTGGTGACCAAATTGGAAAAATGTTATGTCCACTCTCTTAAGTACATAAGGGAAATCAAACTCGATTCTACACTGAGAAACTGAATGAATGAATCTTACAATAGTTTGTTTATTTGTTTGTTTGTTCCTAGGAGTAAAAAGATGTAATATAAATTGGAAAATTGTTCCATTTTACGAAAATGATTAGTCCAATTTTCACGAGGCGTGTGGGCTGGGGTCACTTAGGCTATAATCATTCAGCACCTATCCTTTATCTAACTAGCTGGATTATTACATCCTTTGTCAGAAGCTTGACAGCTGCAGTACTGACAACAAATTAGCTCATATTGTCTACAAACACATCGCTTAGTGGCACAGGACGTGCATTTACATGGCATTGGGAAGTCATCTGGCAGTAAGACCTGACATCGTTCCGGCTCAAGGATGCCACCAGCCGCGCTGTAGCCAAAATTCTTTGGATCAAGGTACACTTTCTCCAGACAGTGTAGTTGCATGTACGTCCTGTAAAATGCCTTGAGAATATGCCCCTTGATAGAACGACGGCTGGGGGGTAGGTCAAGGGTAGTCTTTTTGCTGTGTTGGAAGAGGTGATATCTTAGCTCATCCATTGTTTTGCATTGTGTTCCAGACTTGTACACATTAACTAGAAACCCTTCTATCAATGGAAAGTCAATCTCATTTTGGGGCTTTCCGAAGTTTTGGAGGAAGTGACACGGATTGGTTTTTAGTCCAGCTGCTTTTGTGCCGAATTTGCTTGTTGAATCACAACCTGTGAGATGATGCAGTGCTACAGGTACTTTGCAAGTATCCGTGCCTAACCTCTCAGCCAAGATATAAAATAACAAACTTTGTTAAACTCTTTAAACATACAAAAGTGTAGATTTAACCAAACCGACAAAACTCAAAGAGAAAAGGCTTGTAGTACAGTACTACCACCACCATCACCAACACCCGCGTATACTACAGCGCCCCTCCCCCCCTTACCACTGCCCCGCCAAGGTTATTTTTCCGGCGTGGCTCCTTTGTCAAGCTATTAAGAGGGGATCAGAAGGCATGAATAATTCGCTGTGGGATGAAAAATGAGGTTTGCGGAGCCTCTAACTTAGATCCCGCTCAGCCTTGCTCCCTTGATGAATGGAGGGTGTGAGGTAGAGAAAGAAGGAGGGAAGAAAGAACGCAACGCGAAGAAAAGAGTAAGAAGAATAAGAAAACAGAAATAACAAAAGGAAGTCTTTCCCAGATATTAGAAACAGGTAGAGGAGAGAGAAACATGTAAACAAGAGTTTATCATGATATTTAGAAGAAAAATATTAGAAAAGCTACCTCGATTCTCCAAATTATAAAGAAATTGGCAAAGGCAAACAAGATGCGGAAGAGGTCATCAAGGCAGGTAGTTACATGTACGGTAGGGTAGGTAAGAAAGCTGAGGGACATACTAATGGGAAAGCGAATACAATAATAAGGAGATGAGAGTCGCAGGATTACATTTTATCGACGAAAGAGAAGAACCAATAGAATAAGGGAAGAGAAAACAACATAAATATAGAAGATACAAGGAAGAAGGGTGCAGTGGAAAACAGTTAAGGTGGGGAAGAAGGAAGATACAGTAATATGAATAAAGACGAAGGAGGATAAACACGTTCTGAGAAAGGAAGAGACTCGGAAGACATAAGTGGAGAAGAATTAAAACAGTAAAGGATGAGATGAAGGGTCCGGAGACGGTGGTTAGTAAAGATCAAGGGAAGAGAAAGAGAAGTAGGATAAGGAGGAGGAAGAAGAAGAGAAGAGGTATGAATAAAGCAAACAAGGTAAGAGTGAAAGTGACGTGGTAGGAGGCAGCTGGAAAGGAGGTTTGGAGGAGAAGACTAACGATGAGAAAGAGGCAAGAAGATGGAATGGAAACATAAAAGGTGCGATTGCCAGACAAATTATTACGTGCAGACAGGAATTTACACCCTTCATTAAGGAGAAACTCTTTATCCGTGACTGAAATATATTTTAACTGAGCACACAAGATACATCTAATACATTAAATAAAACCAACTGGTATCATGGGAAAGCCTGGAACAAGTAATGCAAAATGTTTATACTTTGACAGAAAATGGACGACTACATAGTTCAGTATTTTCTTTTTCTTCTCTTATATCAGTGAAGAGAATAAAATAGTTGCACTGGTGGTGTCGGTTAAGTCCTGCATCATAAATAAGGAAACACAAAAGTTGGGTGAGTTTAGTGAAGTTGCAGCGGAGGCGGCAGGATACATCCGTCAGTTCACTTGAATAATATCCTTGACAATGGCAATAAAAGCTTGTCACTGATGCAACACTGTGTCACTGATGAAAAGATTGCAGAGAAAAACAGGAGCATTTGAGTGAGTGAGTGTGTGAATGATAAAGCGAATGTCCTTTGGCGCCATTACGTTGAGTTGGTGGTGGTCGTTCGTAAGCCCGCACTTTAAAATCGTAACTTTACACAGGGATGAGGGAAATACCATGGAGTCAGCATATGAAGGAGTACTGTCAAGTTCTGCTAATGGCAAGAATTGACACCTAATAAATGGTTTTCTTGACGAGTTAGGCGATAAGAAGCAACCGATTAAGAGAAAAAAAACCCACTGGTATAATCTGCGTTAAAGAGTTAGACGACAAGAAACAACCAATGACATAAACAAATATATTCTCCAACTGGTAAGTAGTATTTAACGACATGGCGATAAGGAACGACCAATTGAGTTAAGAAAGGTAATGGTAAATTGTTAAATAAGGCAAAGTTGGTATAACAGGCAAGAGGATGAAAGTTTGTGTCTTGTAGGTAGTGGGACAAATTAAGTCTTTGAGGCCTTAAAGGTAAAGAAGTCTGCAAGTTTACATTTAGAAAGAAGATCAGCAGTAAAGTTTGCTTTCACCGACCTCGTTAAGAGACTCGGATTCCCTTTGAGTAGGACGTGATCTGCAGTATATTTGGGACTCAGCATATCGGTAAAAGCTCATCAAATACCATTGTGGGATGATATCAATATTTGCCCACAAGGGAGCCAGGCGCGTCCACTGAGTTCAGCCAGACGCCCTTAACTTTTATCATAAGACTTGTTCTGCGTCATATTTTGCAAACAGAAATATTGTATTATCATGATAGTGCACTGCTTTTCCCTAATATATGAAGTTACTGATAGATACACACACGCACACACGCACACGCACACACGCAAAACACCACACCCACCACCACACACAATAACACACACACACAACACACACACACACACACACACACACACACACACACACACACACACACACCACACACACACATATATACACACACACACACACACACACACACACACACACACACACACACACACACACACACACACACACACACACACACACACACACACACACACACACACACACACACACACACACACACACACACACACACAATAGTAGCCTTTAGAAGAATACCTAATTTTCGGTGATTGGTGACAGCTTTCACAAGTTACATAGGTTTGTGCTGGTGAATGCGGTAACAGGTCAGAAATAGCTGTGTAAAAACAAAATAAAACAAGAAGCAAGCGGAAGGGGAAGGGCTGGTGGTGCTCCTACCTGAAGGCACGTTGCAATTTTCTTTTTCTTTTTGTACACATACTTTTGTAATTTTCCATTGCTGCTTTTCACTGTGGTAGGTGTGTTTTTGTATCCACGTGAAGATTGCATTTGAAAAGGAATATTGTGTGTGTGTGTGCATATTTTTTCCTTGACTTCTCTTCTCGCATGAGGTTGGATGTTATCGTTTGTTTTGACGTTTGGCTCTCGGTAATTCATAAGGATCGTTCGATTAACGAAAGGATTAACGTGAACTGGACGTTCGAGCTTGAATATAATGGTGCGTGATATTTCAACTAAGTCGAGCAAATAGGAGATAGCCTTTGTCTTCCATCTCTCTCTCTCTCTCTCTCTCTCTCTCTCTCTCTCTCTCTCTCTCTCTCTCTCTCTCTCTCTCTCTCTCTCTCTCTCTCTCTCTCTCTCTCTCTCTCTCTCTCTCTCTCTCTCTCCTTCTCTCTCTCTTTCTCTGTATCTCCCTAGGTAACATATGTTATCTACCGCTTTTAAATTGATTTAGAAGTATTAATTATTTACAATACCGAGAAAAAAAAAAGTCACGTATAAACGGGATCCTGCAATTGCCTTGTTGGGACTGCACAGTTTGCCGCCGCTGTGCCTAGCTACGCCGGAGTGAACGAGCGTTCCCTCCGGTGGCCTAAACAACGGAGAACGGAGAAACGGCACCAGAGCTTCGTTTTTATAGGTGGGAGTATTGGACGGTGCATGTGGTACCGCGGCATGGCCCCCGGTAAAGCCGCTGAGAGAGAGAGAGAGAGAGAGAGAGAGAGAGAGAGAGAGAGAGAGAGAGAGAGAGAGAGAGAGAGAGAGAGAGAGAGAGAGAGAGAAGAGAGAGAGAGAGAGAAGAAAGAGTGGGGTGTTGAGGAGACAGTACGGACTAGAGATGGAAGAAGTAATTGGTTGGAAGTCCGCAGTTTCCTTTGAGGTGAGCCGAGTTTCTGTTATTTGAGTATGAGTTTTAAGAGGTGATTGAATTGAAACCCATCGTAGAGTGTTAAGCACACGGGCAGTAGCAATAGGTGAGAATAAGTGAGAACC
Source organism: Chionoecetes opilio (assembly GCA_016584305.1). Classification (NCBI taxonomy): domain Eukaryota; kingdom Metazoa; phylum Arthropoda; class Malacostraca; order Decapoda; family Majidae; genus Chionoecetes; species Chionoecetes opilio. Next base: position 985,881 of record JACEEZ010025946.1, on the reverse strand, counting down.
GAGACGTAAGAAAGAATGTAATGGAAAGTCCGAATTAGAGAAAACGTATACCCTGGTGTACGATGATAGTGAGAGTGCAAAGAGTAAGGTGAGGAGAATAAATAATTATGTGTGTGTGTGTGTGTGTGTGCTATGGCAACAGCTACTCCGGAACTCTAAATGACAATATTTAATTTTCTGTTTGCACAGTTCCCCATTTTCCTTTGAGCTTTGCCTCGATTTCTGTTATATTTGTAGTATATCTTTTTAAACCGGTGTTGAATTAAACCCCATTTCGTTAGCAGTGTCTATACACACGGTGCTTCCAATTTTTTTTTCAGGTGAACCATAAGTGAAATCCCTCCCCGTAATGAATATTATGTACATGGAAAAGTCCTCGTAATTAATAGAAAAACGTATTACCCTCTCCCTTGGTGTACATATATGTTTGTGGAGCCTGCACATACATCTTTCCATACGGCCCTGGAGGTTCACTTGAAGGCTGTGATGGTTGGCCCTCGCCCATGGTGGCGCAGGCAAGATTTTTATAATGACGCCTGTGATTAAAGGCTCATGCCGCCCCCCTGTGTCCACCGATGCACTCGCAATCGAAGGTAGAGTTGATGGTGGTTCATGGAAGGTATGTGGGTGTTCTTAGGCCACTTGAAGGTGCAGGAAAATTTAAGTGGATTTTGGTTCTCATCAAAGATCGAACTCGGGTTACCGAGAACACCACTCGTAGCCGCTAACCAGTCTGCTACCGCCTCCCCAATTACTACTACTACTTTTACTACTATTACTAGTATTGCTACTGCTACTACTACAACTACTACTCCACAGAAGCTCCTGATTTTTATTTTGCAAATTATCATGTGTGTGGTGTATTAATAGTGGTGATGTAG
>JACEEZ010025946.1:972500-977500 GCA_016584305.1 Chionoecetes opilio | reverse complement strand
CGATAGTGTTTACCAAGACATACATGGCCGGTCCGGTTTGGGTACCAACATGAAATGCAGAGGAAAGCTTATTGCCGGGAGGCATATTCCCCAACTCTATATGAGTATGTGGTTTCCAAGTGAAGACGCTTGGCTGTATCTCCGAAACTAACCATAGGATTTTGTCGAAAATACCCTCATTGTGATTCCCACACAAAGTTATCTAAAATGCTCCAGGACATCTAACCTACCCAAACCGTAACCTATCGTAACCTAACCTTACGTGTTCAAGAGTAAACGCGACATACTGTTCCAGGAAATGGAAATATGCTGCCGGAAGAGGGTTAGTGTACCATCATTCAATATATTCCTGTCTTGATTGAATTGATTTTAGTATTAATATTGCTTTCCTTCTCGGATGTCGAACTTTTGAGCGAGGGCAATAGCAGGGCCGCCTCGCCATCCCTCAGTTATGCTGCTTCATTACGGTGTGGATGTTGTATTTTTAGTGGAAGTGATGGTTGTTTTAAAGTAATGAAGCGATATTTATATCGAAGGAAAATCTGGTCGCCTTGGTCCCTTCCATTAATATTTTTCTCCTTCATCAGACGACCAGCCGTCGCCGCCATGCTCGTAATGAGGCTGTTGCTGACTTCAGGAAAAGGCGGGCGTGGGAACTATTACTTCGGGGCACTATTTCACGTCATGACGCTATCGATTATTCCATGTGGTCGCTTAAGATTGGTAAACGGATCAGACGGGCTTGATCTACCTGACAGAGGGTCCAGGTCTGCCTAACGGGGAAGTGAGGTGACATGAATGACGGAATGAGTGGACAGTAAGATCCTCCACGGGAAGAAGGCTGGTGGCCTTTCTAACGAGAGGGGGTGATCTTTTTGATGTGACCTGACTGATGGGACAGATAGAAGAGGATGACCCGCTTTACCTCAGGGAGAGTAATAACCATGGAGCTATTATGGGTGGAGAGACACTCATCCCCGCGATTTAAAACCAGAGAAACGTCACAGCGCCCATATTAGTGATGAACGAACAATACCTCTCTCACAGGGTGGGGGGGGACAAAACCACCACTCTATTAATTCAGAGGGTGGTTGGTGGATAATTTCCACAACGTTTATGAGCTTCTCTCTCTCTCTCTCTCTCTCTCTCTCTCTCTCTCTCTCTCTCTCTCTCTCTCTCTCTCTCTCTCTCTCTCTCTCTCTCTCTCTCTCTCTCTTCTCTCTCTCTCTCTCTCTCTCTCTCTCTCTCTCTCTCTCTCTGATCAATATTTAGAATATCTAAAAGTCAGTTTAAGAACATAATTAAAGCAGAATCGTGTGTGTTGGGGGGTGTTATTATTTTTGGCAAAGGCACGCACGTACATAAGAACATAAGAAAATAAGGAAGCTACAAGAGGCCACGAGGGCTACACATGGTAGTTCCTGTTCCGTACGCACGCACGCATACGCACACACACACACACACACACACACACACACACACACACACACACACACACACACACACACACACACACACACACACACACACACACACACACACACTCCGTACTTTGTACTCCGTAGTGTAGCGGTTAGCACGCTCGGCTCACAACCGAGAAGTCCCGGGTTCGATCCCCGGGCGGAGCGAAGACAGACGGGCAGTCTTCTTAAAACCCGAACCCCTGTCCACCCAGCAGTGAATGGGTACCGGGTGGTAGCCGGGGGTTTGTGACCTGCCTGCCGGGGTTGTGGCCAACACAAAGCACTATGGATGAATGATACATTTTTTTTTATATGGAGACGGGACCATACGAGTGTATCTCAGGCCCTGTAAAATACAACTAGATGAATACAAGATGAATACACACACACACACCTTCTTCGTCACACATCTTCGTCACTTGCATCATCCTTTTCATTAAGGTCACTTATCGCTCCAAGTATCCATTAGAGGTCCTGACACAGCTACATCAAAGCTAGCACTTCACCCGCTGCAATGAGCTACACACACACCTTCGTAACTTAAGGCTTAAAAGCATAATCGTACAAACCTATTACTCGGCCATTACAGACGCCAGGAACTACGGCTTGTAGTAGTTACAAGTAAGTTACTTACTTGTAGTTACAAGTAAGGACGATACAAGCCGTAGTTCCTGGCGTCTGTAATGGCCGAGTAATAGGTTTGTACGATTATGCTTTTAAGCCTTAAGTTACGAAGGTGTGTGTGTAGCTCATTGCAGCGGGTGAAGTGCTAGCTTTGATGTAGCTGTGTCAGGACCTCTAATGGATACTTGGAGCGATAAGTGACCTTAATGAAAAGGATGATGCAAGTGACGAAGATGTGTGACAAAGAAGGTGTGTGTGTGTGTATTCATCTTGTATTCATCTAGTTGTATTTTACAGGGCCTGAGATACACTCGTATGGTCCAGTCTCCATATAAAAAAAAAATGTATCATTCATCCATAGTGCTTTGTGTTGGCCACAACCCCGGCAGGCAGGTCACAAACCCCCGGCTACCACCCGGTACCCATTCACTGCTGGGTGGACAGGGGTTCGGGTTTTAAGAAGACTGCCCGTCTGTCTTCGCTCCGCCCGGGGATCTAACCCGGGACTTCTCGGTTGTGAGCCGAGCGTGCTAACCGCTACACTACGGAGTACAAAGTACGGAGTGAGTGTGTGTGTGTGTGTGTGTGTGTGTGTGTGTGTGTGTGTGTGTGTGCGTGCGTACGGAACAGGAACTACCATGTGTAGCCCTCGCGGCCTCTTGTAGCTTCCTTATTTTCTTATGTTCTTATGTAGGTGCGTGCCTTTGCCAAAAATAATAACACCCCCCAACACACACGATTCTGCTTTAATTATGTTCTTAAATTTACTTTTAGATATTCTAAATATTGATCAGAGAGAGAGAGAGAGAGAGAGAGAGAGAGAGAGAGAGAGAGAGAGAGAGGAGCTCATAAACGTTGTGGAAATTATCCACCAACCACCCTCTGAATTAATAGAGTGGTGGTTTTGTCCCCCCCCACCCTGTGAGAGAGGTATTGTTCGTTCATCATACGGGGAGCGTAGAAATGTATATATATAATCATAATGGTAATGGGTATTAATTAAGGTCATTTAAGTAAATTATAAGGATTGGGATATGATAAATGAACATTCCCAGTAGAATTAACCATTATCATTTTGATTTAAAACGATTGGCTATTAGTCGTCGTCATAATATGTGTGCCTATTAGATGTGGCCACGTGGCTTGGTTTGTGGTGGCCCATCCACCGCCCACCGAGAGTGTCAGTACACTTCCAGCCCCTTCCGAGTTAAAATCTCTTACAAAATATATACGTGCATTTGTATATATAAGTTCACTCCAGACCCCGCGGGAATAAGATCTCTTCCTTATCTCCTCTGATTATATCGAGAGGTTGTATATAAACTTTTGTAGACATAGCGTTAAACAATAGGACGTGTTACATTCAACAGAGTGATTATAACCGCCGCGTCAAGTTATGGGTTTGATAAACCCGCCCTGACGCCACCACGAAATATACCGCGCCGCCCTTCACCTCCGAACCTGATCACGGCCAGCCCACTTCGAATAACAAGACAGACATTGCAGTATTGATAAGCCTTCAACCCAATTCAACCCTCCTATCCCCCGATAAGTATCTTAGCTAGTACTGGCTGGAGTATTTTGTCAGGATGAGATAGACATGGGTTTTTGAAGGTAATAACTCTTAATTAAATAAATATTTGTGACATAAAATTTCCACAAACGTCATAATGAAACAAAATGGTAACTGAGTATTGTAATTGAATACTTAATCAGAACGGTGACTTCCTCATTAAGCTAGGTAATACCTTTGTTGGAAAGCAGATCATGCTGTGCTATAAGACCTTTGAGGGTGCAGAAGTGATAAGACCCATTGGAAACGTTACAGATTAAATGAAAATGTGTTTCTTTTCTTACAACATTCTTAGATAAGAAAAAGAGGAGAGGCGTTGGTTAAGAAGGAGAGCAACAGAATGATGGGAACGGACATATAGGTGAGCCATTTACCTGTGTGACTATCTAGGATTCTAGGTAAAGGTAAAAATAGCAAGGAGAGGCACCTTACCATGTGTGTTTGTGGGAGGGGGGGGTTGTGCGTGTGTGTGGGGGGGAGAGTTGTGCGCGCACGTGTGTGTGTGTGTGTTAGGGAGTGATAAATACAAGGGTTAGGAGCAATAAATCGTTCCTCGGATTCTCTGAGGAATAACTTGTGAGTAAACTGTCGAAACTTACGGCGTCGTTTGTCGTTAAAGGCTCACATGCATATGTGTGTTTGTTTGGTTGTTTGCGTGTGTGTATATGTGTGTGTGTGTGTGTGTATGTGTGTATGTGTATGTGTGTATGTGTATGTGTGTGTGTGTGTGTGTGTGTGTGTGTGTGTGTGCGTGTGTGTGTGTGTGTGTGTGTGTGTGTGTGATAAGAATGATGGACACACACACAATCACATACCTACTCCATCATATATACATCCATCTCATCACATACAATAAACAATGTACTCCGTAGTGTAGTGGTTAGCACGCTCGGTTCACAACCGAAAAGTCCCGGGTTCGACCCCCGGGCGGAGGGGAAAAATATGGGCTGTCTCCTTAAAACCCCAGCACCTGTCTACCCAGCAGTGAATGGGTAACGAGTGTTAGCCGAGGGTTGTGTTCTGCCTCCCGGGGTGGTGGCCTGGCACCTGCCGCGGTTGGGAGGTAAAAGGGTGCAAACCCATGATCCCCAAACCCGGCTTCGGCCAACATCCACTAAGGAATGAACAAAAGTGATAATGAGATGGGGCCATACGAGTGTAGCTCAGGTCCTGTAAAAATACAGCTAGGTGAATACAACTAGGTGAATACATGTATTAGGTATTCCGTAAAGTAGTAGTTAGCACGCGCAGCTCCCAATCGAAAAATCCAGGGTTTGATCCCCGGGCGGAGCGGAAAACGATGGTCTCTTTAAAACCCGAGCCCCTGTCCACCTAGCAGT
>JACEEZ010025946.1:950000-965000 GCA_016584305.1 Chionoecetes opilio | reverse complement strand
GTATGCTGGAAATTCTCCTTTAGCCATAAGAGGAAGAAGAAGAGTGCTTGTTTTCGTTTATCAACTCGTAGTATGAATGCTGTTGCTCTAAAAATGGCGATTCTGGTTTGTTGAGGTTATGAAGGCCAAAAAGACCGCCCACAAGAAGAAGATGAACCTGGGAGGTAAGAGGTTCTCTCTCTCTCTCTCTCTCTCTCTTCCTGTCTCTTCCTCTATTCCCCCTCTCTCTCTTTATCTCTGTCCTTTCTTCTTCTGTTTCTGTCTGTCCTCGTTTTCTGTCTTTTTCCTTCTCTTTATCTATCTGTCTGTGTCTCTCTTTTTGTCTGTCTCTCTCTCTCTAACTTTCACTGTCTCTCTCCTCTATCTCTTTTCTGTCTCTCTCTCTCTATCTATTTTTCTGTCCCGTATCTCTCTATCTCTTTAACTCTCTCTTTGTCTCTCTTTTTCTCCTCTCTCTCTCTCTCTCTTCTCTCTTTTCCCCTCCTCTCTCTCTCTCTCTCTCTCTATATATATATATATATATATATATTATATATATATATTATATATATATATATATTTAGGGGAAATATTACACATTTTGCAATTCTTTTTTTTATTAAATCAATGTTACAGGTACAGAATAACATTAGAGGCACAGAGACACACAGACAGACAGGCAGATAGACAGACACACATAAACACAGACAGACAGACAGACACACACACATAAACCAACAGAAACAGACAGAAAAACAAAAAACAGACGACAACAAAACACACATAAACCCCAGACAGACAGACAGGACACACACCCCACATAAACACAGACAGACACACACATAAACACAGACAGCAGACACACACACACATAAACACAGACAGACAGACAGACACACACACATAAACACAGACAGACACACATAAACACAGACAGACAGACACACACACATAAACACAGACAGACAGACAGACACACACCCTAAACACAGACAGACAGACAGACAGACACACACACACATAAACACAGACAGACAGACACACACATAAACACAGACAGACAGACACACACACACATAAACACAGACAGACAGACACAGACCACACACATAAACACAGACACACACATAAACACAGACAGACAGACACACACACATAAACACAGACAGACAGACACACATAAACACGGACAGACAGACAAAGAAACAGAACACAGACGACAGACAAAAACACAAACAGACAGACAGACACATACACATAAACACAAACAGACAGACAGACAGACAGAAACAACTTGTGCTCAGTTGACACACACACACACAAAAAAAAATAATAATAGTGACAAGTCTTTAAATAATATAAACTTAATATAGTTCCTATAAATCACATATATAATTTTTTTTAAGCAACTCAGTTTATAGTGGGAAAAGAGAAGAGAGAAGAGAGAGAAGAAGAGAGAAGAGAGAGAGAGAGAGAGAGAGGAGAGAGAGAAGAGAGAGAGAGAGACGAGAGAGGAGAGAGAGAGAGAGAGAGAGAGAGAGAGAGACAGACAGACAGACAGACAGACAGACAGACAGACAGACAGGACAGACAGACAACAGACAGACAGACAGACAGACAGACAGACAGAACCCAAAGACAGGCGAAAAGACAGACAGACACAAAGACAGACAGACAGACAGGACAGACAGACAGATAGATAGATAGATAGATAGATAGATAGATATAGATAGATAGATAGATAGACAGACAGACAGACAGACAGACAGACAGACAGACAGACAGACACAGACAGACAGACAGACAGATATAGATAGATAGATAGATAGAGAGGTGTGTATGTATGTATGTATGTATTTAAAAATCATCACTTGCTGAATGTGGAGAACTAGAAAGACTGAATAATAATGAAACAGAAATAGTAATAATATGAACAGTGTAATGTAGTAGTGGTGGAATAGATGTGTGGAGGAGAGGTGGGGAGATGTGTGGAGAGATGTGTGGAGAACAGAGGAGATGTGGAGGAGAACAGAGATGTGGAGGAGAACAGAGATGTGGAGGAGAACAGAGGAGATGTGGAGGAGAACAGATATGTGGAGGAGATGTGGAGGAGAACAGAGGAAATGTAGAGGAGAGCAGAGGAGATGTGGAGAGAATATCTGGAGCTATTTAAAGAATGAACAAGAGACGTGAGAACAGAGAGGGGGAGACAGGGAGGATGAGAGAGAGAGATTTGGGAAAAGAAAATGATGGAAGACAGAGGAGAATGAGAGAGACAGAGAGAATGAGGAAAAAGTCTTGGATGAGACAGAGAGACAGTCAGAGGAGAGAGGAGAATAAGACAGAGTGAGAGAATGAGAGACAGGGAGTGACAGGAGAGAGAGAGAGACAGTCAGAGAGGAAGAGGACAGCAGAAGAGGATATGACAGATGGAATGTACAATGTGGGAAAAAATGATACCTCTGTCAGATGTTGGATAAATCGTACAGATGTGAGATAAATGAACAGATGTTGGAATAAGTTACAGATGTTGGATAAAGTACAGATGTTGGATAATGTACAGATGTTGGATAAATGTACAGATATTGGATAATGTACAGATGTTGGAAAATGTACAGATGTTGGATAAATGTACAGATGTTGGATAATGTACAGATGTTGGATATACATGTAGCAGATGTGGATAAATGTACAGATGTTGGATAAATGTACAGATGTTGGTAATGTACAGATGTTGGATAAATTGTAAGAAAGTTGGATAAATGTACAGATGTTGGATAAATGTACAGATGTTGGATAAAATGTACAGATGTTTAAGCGAGTAAATGTACAGATGTTGGATAAATGTAAAAGATGTTGGATAAATAAAATATAAAAAAACTTTATTTCGGTTAAAAAACAACGTAACGTAGGAGGGACAGCCATGGCAAGGGAGGGGAAAAACTGCCGTAGGGGACGTGATTGCCGTACTCTTCCAGTCCAAACAGTCGCTGATTTATGTGCTTTGAGATTTACAGTTAATACAGTCGCCGATCTTAAGAGGTTCCCAGTCAAAACAATCACCAGTTAGAAGTTAATACGGTCGCTGTATTCCTATTTTTTCTCCTTTTCAGACTATTTTTGGGTCGGTTTGTGAGGTTTCCAGTCCAAAAGGTCGCCAATTGCCTTTTTTTTTTTTTCGACCTTTCCGACCTCTTTTCATTTTTCGACCCTTTTCCGAACTGTTTTGTTTGACCTTTTTCTAAACCCAAATTTCTTTTTTCCGCTAGTGTCGGTGATGTTTTGAGGTTCTCAAAAGTCGCATGTTTCAGCCAAAGGTCGCTGTTGTCTACTGCGGTGCGCCTCGCCGTCAATGTGCTGTATCTCGCTTCATAGTGTCCCTGCGCTCTCCGCAACAACCTTACTCTACAGGAGAAGAGAGAAAGAGAGAGAGATGAATAGTACATACAGACAGACAGACAACACTATATTACAATAACATTTACATTATAACAATTAATAATTATCCTCCACAGGGGGGGGGGGATGAGAGAGAGAGTACGAGAGAGAGAAGAGAGGAGACGATGTAGCAGAGAGGTCGAGAGAAACTGTAGAGAGAGACGGAGTGAGCGAGAGGAGATTTAATTTAATTTATTGCATACATTATTAGCCAACAGTTAATACGTGTAATAAAACATAAAACATAATTATATAAATGGTGAGGCTGATTTAGTAACTCTCTAAAAGGCTCCTATATATACACTTGAGGATATATAATTAAATAAATACACAGAGAGAGAGAGAGAGAGAGAGAGAGGAGAGAGAGAGGAGAGAGAGAGAGAGAGAGAGAGAGAGAGAAGAGAGAGAGAGAGAGAGAGAGAGAGAGAGAGAAAAGAGAGAGAGAGAGAGAGAGAGAAATGACCAGAGAGAAGAGAGAGGAGTGTACAAATGCGACAGAGAGACAGACAGAGAGATAAGAGACGACAGAGTGAGGACACATACAATAGACAGACAGAAATAGACAGACATACAGAAGAGAGAGATAGACAGACAGACAGAGACAGAGACATATAAACGGATATAATTAAATAATATAAACAACTTTAATTACTAAACTACCTTCATTCGGTTTCTATCTTTGTCTCTGTACCTTCATCTTAACCACACACACACAGTGACACACACACACACACACCCACGCACCCACACCCACGCACACACACACACACCACACACACACACCTACCTACACCCACCCAACCACCACCCCATCCCCACCCACACCCACCCACACCCACACCCCACCACCACCCACCCACCCACCACAACCACACCCCACAACCACACACACCACACACCCACACCCCCACCCACACACACCCCCCCACACACAAACCCCCCCACACACCCCCCACACCCACCCCACCACACACAACACCCCACACCCACCCAACCACACCCACACACCACACCACCACACACACACACACACCCACACACACACACCACCACACACACACACCCACACAAACCCTTTGATCCCACTCACCGAAAAGTACAGAAATAAAAATATATCCCTTTTTTTCCCACTTTTCTCTCCACTTTTCCCCTCCCTTTCTCACCCCCTATATCTATGCACCCCCTCCACTATCTCTGCACCCCTTCCACATACCTCCTCCACCCCCCACACACCCTTCCATCACCCCAACAACCCCCCAACCCACTATTTCAACCTCTTTCTCATCCCTGTCCTAGCATCGTCTCTGTCTCAATAAAGCAAAGATCAACCCAAAATCTTTCTCTCTCTTTTTTTCTCTCTCTATCTCTGTCACACACACACACATACACACACACACACACACACACACACACACACACACACACACACACACACACACACACACACAGTAGTGTAAGGGTTAGCACGCTCGGCTCACAACCGAGAAGTCCCGGGTTCGATCCCCAGGCGGAGCGAAGACAAACGGGCGGTCTTCTTAAAACCCAAGCCCCTGTCCACCCAGCAGTGAATGGGTACCGGGTGTTAGCCGGGGTTTGTGACCCCCCTCCCGGGGTGGTGGCTTCCCCCAACACTAAGCACTAAGCAGGAATGATAAAAAATGTTGAAATGGAGACGGGGCCACACGAGCGTCGCTCTGGCCCTGTAAGATACAACTAGATGAATACAACTAGATGAATACAACTAGATGAATACACACACCTGTCCTCGCATCGCCTCAGCAGTTGGTGTTTACCGCAGCAGTGTGGCTTGCAAGACCTCTAGCTCAGCAGCCTGCAGGAAATCTGAAGTCAGCGCCTGCACTAAGGTCGCCTGGTCCAACTCCAACAACACGCCACTCTGGGCAACCTGTAGGAAGGTCAACAGGGGTCAGGAGAGGTCAGGAGAAGAGTGGTTTGGGGTGCAAATGGGTGTTTTGTATTTTTTTTTTTTTTGGTGTGTGTGTGTGTGTGTGTGTGTGTGTGTGTGTGTGTGTGTGTGTGTGTGTGTGTGTGTGTGTGTGTGTGTGTGTGTGTGTGTGGTGTGTGTGTGTGTGTGTGTGTGTGTGTGTGTGTGTGTGTGTGTGTGTGTGTGTGTGTGTGTGTGTGTGTGTGTGTGTGTGTGTGTGTGTGTGTGTGTGTGTGTGTGTGTGTGTGTGTGTGTGTGTGTGTGTGTGTGTGTGTGTGTGTGTGTGTGTGTGTGTGTGTGTGTGTGTGTGTGTGTGTAAGGTTGTTAGTCCATGAGCCAGGCCATCAACGGGTATCATCTGGGTGGACAAATTCTTGTTGCTATTTTCTTTTTCCTATGTATGTGATTTTTATTTGGTGATAACCTTTGCAGAGGAGTTAGCTTAAGTATCGTCCAGACACATTTTGTTTTGGCTAATTATGTTGATTTTCAAACACCTAATCTACAAAATAATTGATTTCGGCCTTATTTCCGTAAATACGACTTTTTGTAAAGCGCGCGAAAAATATCTTCCTCCACAGGACTACGATGTTATTGATGGGTCAGAAGAGTGACGCCCGCAGAGGCTCCAATGTAAATCTGTCTGACACTGTCGGCAAATGTTATGATGAGCGATTGTATTGGTGTCGACGGTGATTTGGTCGCTGTGACAGATCTAGAGTACGATGCTCAATCTGGAGACCGAAATTAAATGACGCTGCTCGCGTAAATATTATGGAAACGAACATCAATTGTGCATGGGTACGCTTAAAGTGTGTGCGCTACGGAATGTGTGGAGTGCTTTGGGGGTTGGTGTCGCGCGACAAAATATCTTCCCACAGATTATACATCATCGAAATTTTCAGTCGGCAACGATGTGCATAACTTCTCTGGAAAGCACAGCTGTCTGCTGCCACCATAAAGGATGCAGCATGTGGCATATCCCCCAAAAAAAAAATCATCAGAAAACCACACAAGAATACTATCCAAAAATCTTACCAAAACGTTACTATATTTATCTCTTGAGTTTACATGCTCCTGATCAGCGCGGAGAGAGGCCGCCTACCTCTTGATGCGTCACCGAGCCGTGGCGCATCGTCTGCCTGTTGCCAGCAGCGTTTTCGAAGCTCGGGAAGTTTACAGATTTTGATTGCGGATTATTAATAAACGGCTGATTGGATGCAAAAAGTGACAACATATTGTTGATACACTCGATAATGGCTATACTCTAACTACATCAAATCAGGAATGATGAAATGGTCTGGACGATTACTTTAACCCGGGGACTGCGGGAGCAAAGATTATTTTAGCACCGCCAGTGCGGGAATGTGAGTGAAACAGTTACCAATACAGAATTGGATGGAAAATTACATCGTTAAGGTAGTAAAAATCCGCATACGGCAATATAAATATTTTGAGCCCAAACGTACAAACGTATGGGGCTGTGGCGTGGTTGTGGTCGGGAGTTGAAATATCTGGCGGGAAGGGCAGCAAACCGCTGGCGAGAGCCTACTGAGGTGGGGTCAAGGGTGTCACTTTTTGGAATTTTTTCCAAGATTTTGAGGGGATTATTCAAATATTTCTGCAGTGGTTTATCTCAAGGTAAGCATAGGTACCGTTGTACTGTACCTTGAGATAAACTACTGGAGAAATACTTGAATAATCCCTCCAAAAGTCTCAAGATAGACAAAAAATATCCCAACGCCAGGACCTACATCCCAAGATCTTGGGAAAAAACCCAAGGAGTGGTATCCCAGCGTAGAGCGTAGTTAGGCAGATGGTGGATCTTTATGTTCAGAGAACCTAAGGGTTAAATTCCTTGCCGTCTCGCCGATGTATCTAGCGTTACAGCTAGAACATTTGAATTCATAAATTATATTAGAGATAAGAGCTTTAGGTATAGGGTCTTTATATTTGAAATGTGTTCTTAAGGTAAATGGATTAGTAAAAATAAATTCAAATTTTGAGTTAGGAAGGTGTAACTTAAGTAAATCATTGAGTTTTTTACGAATGATATAACTGAGAAGGCCATAAAATGGAAGTTTAACATAATGTGTGTCTAATGTAGGTTCGGGTTGGTTCGACTTGGGGTTGAACTTTTCATTTAGGAATTTAGAGATAGTTGTTTCAATCAATTTGAGGGGTTGTTGTTGTTGAGAGTTGAATCAATTTCAAATTGATTGAAACAACTATCTCTAAATTCCTAAATGAAAAGTTCAACCCCAAGTCGAACCAACCCGAACCTACATTAGACACACATTATATTAAACTTCCATTTTATGGCCATCTCAGCTATATCATTCGTAAAAAACTCAATGATTTACTTAAGTTACACCTTCCTAACACAAAATTAAAATTTAGTTTTTACTAATCCATTTACCTTAAGAACACATTTCAAATATAAAGACCCTATACCTAAAGCTCTTATCTCTAATATAATTTACGAATTCATATGTTCTAGCTGTAACGCTAGATACATCGGCGAGACGGCAAGGAATTTAACCCTTAGGTTCTCTGAACATAAAGGTGCCTCTGCACGTACTGGTCGACCCATCTCTTCACCTTCGCAATCTGCAATCCGCTCACACTCACATGATCTAGATCACCCTTTTCTTATGAATGACTTTAGTATCCTATCAAAGGCAAACTTCTCTCAATCAATCATTGGGGGCATACGCCGGGGGGCGCGTCGCCTCACCCACCCTACGACGCCACTCCCGAGGGTCACCACGCGCGAGTTCCCTCCCATGCAGGCTCCTTTCCCATACCAAGCAGCTCTCGACAAGAAACATCAACTTGCCCCAGCCACGAGCCTTGTGGGCGCCCCCTTGGCCTCCTCCACGCCGGATTGTCTCTTACAGATACAACCCGATGGGAAGGATCGGTTTCAGGGTAGCGTGCCACAAGCCCATATAGCCGAAGTTGGCGCTGACGGACTATGCAGGTAATAGGCCTCGATTCAGTCTCACGGTGCAATCGCTGATTTGACACGTAATCATCCCAGCGATACCCCATGATTCTGCGAAGACACTTATTACCAAAGGCATTGATTCGTCTCTTCAAGTCACTATTTAGTGTCCATGTCTCACAACCATAGAGTAAGACAGGGATCACAAGCGATTTGAAGATCCGGATCTTTGTCCTCCTGCACAGGTTCCGACAACGCCAAATACTCGTGCTGAGCGAGTCCATAACACCGTGGGCTATGCCAATCCGCCGTAAGACTTCTTGACGTGACCCGCCGTCATTATGGACTGCGCTACCAAGGTATGTAAAACTTTCCAAGATCTCAATGTCCTCGCCACACGCATGAAACAGACTGTACTGCTTCATCTAGTAAGTCTCCAAACACCTGGACCTTGGTCTTGAGCCAGGAGACTCTAAGTCCAAAGGCTTTGCCTCCTCGTGCAGCGCCTCGAGAGCCATCACCAGGACCTCCAGCGACTCAGCAAAGATTACTGCATCATCGGCAAAAACAAGATCAGTGATCTTGGTGTTGCCAACGGATGCTCCACAATCACTTTGATCTACAACCTTGTCCAATACCCAGTCCATACAAGCGTTGAAAAGTGATGGGGCAAGGACGCTTCCTTGCCTCACTCCTGTATTCACAGGAAAGAAGCCGGATACACCTGCCCCACACTTCACAGCACTCTCAGTCCAAGAATACAGACCAATTATCAAACCAATAGTCCTTGCAGGAATCCCTCAAAGTCGCAGAAGATCCCAGAGTGACTCACGATGCACTGAGTCAAACGCCTTCTTGAGATCAACATAGGCTGCAAGCATCCCCTGTCGAAACTCACGTCGGCGTTCCACCAGGACACGAAGCGCTAGGACCACAAACTTCTCTAGTGACACTAAATTATTAGAATCCATACACATCAAGCACTTGTCCCCTGATCTTAATAACCAAGTCACTTCATACCAATTACATATACTCAAATGATTATCACACAGTTTCGATTGTCCGGCTCTCGTTTCGATTGCCACATACGAGCCGAAATGCTACCTGTAGACTATTGTTCATTCAGTCCTCTGCCAACCTAGACAACATACACACCAAGTTTGCTAAATTTTAATTTTAAAATTGGTGTTTTTTTAAAAAATTTTTTAGATAATATAGTTATTTTAATTTTTAAAAAAAATCTTTTGAGATGGTTCTTTTGGTTTGCAGCATAAGAATAATTTTTTAACTAAATGTCAACATCTATCGACGTAAGCCCTAAATAAATTAAATATATTTTTTATATATAAGTTTAATTATAAATAAATATAAGAATATACGAGTGTCTTTTATGAAATGTAAATATATCGATTAAGAATAACTAAATACTATATATAATATATATATATATATATATATATATAGGTATAGGCTGAGGAGTGGTATATATATAATATATATATATATATATATATATATATATATATATATATATATACATATATATATATATATATAATATATATATATATATATATATATATATAATATATGCATATACCACTCCTCACACAACCAACATAACAAATAAACACACATACACACTGGTGGAAAAAAAATCCTTCTGACGTTCAGCCGGACATGAGTGAGTCCAAAGCCTGCTCAAGTCCCTAAGGTTTCTTAGCTGACAACGAAGCCGTTACTGTCCCCCTTAATCAAGGGGATGGGGTGAGTGTGGTGTGTGAGGTCCCAACTTTACTTAAATAGATCGGGCTCCATGAGCTACAAGCTCCTTCAGTTAGGAGTAACAGAGTAACATCTGAAGATCGCGTGTCTATCGTGTTATCAGACCCCGAGGTGAATTATTGAGAGAGAGAGAGAGAGAGAGAGAGAGAGAGAGAGAGAGAGAGAGAGAGAGAGAGAGAGAGAGAGAGAGAGAGAGAGAGAGAGAGAGAGAGAGAGAGAGGAGAGGAGAGAGAGGAGAGAGAGAGAGAGAGAGAGAGAGAGAGCGGGGAAGAGAGAAGAGGATGAAGACGAGAGAGAGAGAGAGGGGGAGGAGAGAGGAGGAGAGAGAGAATGTGTTTAAACCCTGTGATCAAGCATCTATATACTCTTTCGATGGAATGGAGGGTCATTAGACGGTAAAGAAGGAGGGTCATGGGCTTTTTTTGACCCAAGCGTATCAAAGACCCCGTTTCATGCCGCCAAGTCGGATGGTATGTACAATCGCATTCAAAAGTCCAATAACCCATCGCAGTAGCCTTCGCTTCCTCGAATAACCATCCCAAACCCACCATCCTCTCCATTGGACAGGGTGTAGATAGCACACAAAGGAGATGGAAAAAAAGAAGAGAGAGATAGAGAGAGAGAGAGAGAGAGAGAGAGGAGAGAGAGGAGAGAGAGAGAAGAGAGGAGAGGGGAGAGAGAGAGAGAGAGATGAGAGAGGATGAGAGAGAGAGAGAGAGGGGGAGAGAGAGAGGAGAGAGAGAGAGGGAGAGAAAAGATGGGGGGGGGAGAGGAGAAGAGGGGGAGAGAGAGGAGAGAGAGAGAGGAGAGGAGAGGAAGAGAGAGAGGGGAGAGAGAGAGAGAGAGAGAGATGAGAGAAGGGGGAGGGGAGAGAGAGAAGAGAGAGGAGAGAGAGACGAAGAAAGGAGAGCGGAGAGAGGAGGAAGAGGAGGAGGAGAGAGATGGAGAGGGAGAGGGAAGAGAGGGAAAGGGGAGGAGAGAGAGAGAGGGGGAGAGAGAGAGAGAGAGAGAGAAAAAAAAATTGAAACATTTGAAACATTATTCATAGCTCACAGTGTTTACGTAAGAAAAGTTTTTACAAAATATGTTGTACAGCATGCAGCTTGCCTATATGAAGCTCAAACTTTTCAGGCCAAAGTTAAATTATTTGTTAATAATAATAATATTAAATATAGTAATAATAATAAAATTTTAATAATAATAATATTAATGAAAATTAGAATGATAATGATAGTAATAATAACTAGGAAATAGACGACCACACTAAAGATGTGGAGCGTGTCCTAGCTCGCACAGGTTCAAGTCAACTTTTTAAATACCCTTACCTAAAAAAATACTCTATACAAAACCTGACCTTAACCCAACACAACTTCACCATCCCCTTCTTTGATTTTTTTTATTTTTACAAAGCAAAAGAAAAGTGTGCTAATTGTTCATGAAAAAAGTTCTAAAAAAAGTTCTAAAAAAATTTGGTGTGGTGATGGCGGTATGATGGTGATGGTGGTGGTGGTGGTGGTGGTGGTGGTGATGATGGTGGTGGTGGTGGTGGTGGTGGTGGTGGTGTAGGTGGTGGTGATGTGGTGGTGGTAGTGGTGATGTGGTGGTGGTAGTGTGGTAGTGGTGGTGATGGTGGTGTGGGAGGTGGTGTATGGTGGTGTGGGGGTGGTGATGTGTGTTGATGGTGAGTGGTTGTGGTGGTGGTGGGGGGGTGGTTTAGTGGTGGTGATGGTGGTGTAGTGGGTAGTGATGGTGGTGGTGTGTGGTGGTGGTGGTGATGATGGTGGTGGTGGTTGTTAGGTTGTGTCCGGTGGTGGTGGATGGTGGTGGTGGTGATGGTGGTGGTGGTGGTGTGGGATGGTTGGTCATGGGGGTGGTGGTGGTGGTGGTGATTGGTGATGGTGATGGTGATGGTGGTGGTGGTGGTGATGGTGGTGGTGATGGTGATGGTGGAGGTGGTGGTGATGGGATGGTGTTGGTGGTGGTGGTGATGGTGGTGGTGGTGGTGGTGGTGTGTGGTGGTGATGGTGATGGTGATGGTGTGGTGGTGGTGTAGGTGGTGGTGGTGGTGGTGGTGGTGGGGGGGGGTGGTGGTGGTATGTGGTGCGTGGTGGTGTGGTTGTGTGGTGGTATGGGTGGTGGTGGTGGTTGGTGGTATGGTGGTGGTGGTGGTGTGGTGATAATGGTGGTGGTGGTGGTTGGTGGTATGGTGGGGTGGTGGTCGGTGGTTGATGATGGTGGTGATGGGTGGTGGTGGTATTTCATAATTGCTGCTATGCGAGATCAAGCTCCAAGCTCCCTTGCTCGCTTGGACAACTCCTCTCTGTACCCACGGCTGAAATGGCATATTTAACACCTCACACACCACCCTACCCGTATATAACCTCCTCCCGGTAACCCTAAATAAACCTATAACGGCATTAGAAACACGAGTTATAGGGGTATATATGAGGCCTCAAACAAAGCAGCCTGTCTCCTCGGCTCAGACACTTTATTGTGAGGCCTACGAGTTCCCAAAACATTTTAGTTCCACTACACTAATGCAATACTTTTCGCACTGCAAATGTCGCCAGGAAAAATATATTACGGAATTTACCATAAATGCTACAAAAACTCGCTTCGCGGCTTCGGACCATGCGTTAAGAGACGAAATATAACCGTTTGTGCCAAATTTCTTCCTTTACGCCTGTATACCCGTTGCCTACAAAAAGTAGTTACAAGTAAGAAGCAGAAGAAGAATTCCGTGGAAACATTTTACAAGCCTATTAGACACTGATTTCGGCTGAAATAGGTGTCCAAGGGCTCGCTTCGCTCGCTTGGACAAATAAGGCCTAA
The DNA here is from genome assembly GCA_016584305.1 of Chionoecetes opilio. Lineage (NCBI taxonomy): Eukaryota > Metazoa > Arthropoda > Malacostraca > Decapoda > Majidae > Chionoecetes > Chionoecetes opilio. Next base: position 952,074 of record JACEEZ010025946.1, on the reverse strand, counting down.
GCTGAGAATGTTCCCTTAGAGGAAACTCTAACACGTAGAGAAAATTAAAGTAGCTCACTTCCATGTAATTTTTAGATTAGTGCTTTAAAACGTATAGAAATTAGAGTTAGCTCACTTCCATATAGACTATTTACATGGGAAATAAGGCGAGATTTACCTTAAATACCTTATTTATGTCGGCCAATTATTAGTGACAATAGGCAGTAGTGCTATGTAAAATAGGGTGGGACGATAATACATTGCCGCCATATAGCCTTCAGCGTAATACGTCTCCTGAAAAATATATGACATCATAGTTTAAATGACGGTAAATGGAATATTTTGACGTGTTTCGCAATGTCTCCCCGCTGAATACTACAGAGACGTAACGAGGGTATACCTTGATGCACTGACCTAGTTCGAGTCCGCTTCCCAGAGATTAGCTTCTAGGGGACCACTGTGGCCCGCGCCGTTACCCGCGGCGCGGCGGTACGGCGTGCTGACGCCGTTATAGTGGACGAGAAACTGCGCGTTCGCTCTTTAGGTCATACACACACACTGGGGGGCTAACACTTCACTCTTTAACCTCCTCGCTTTACCACATATCACCCACACCTGTCACTAACACCTGTACGGCCTCGCAACACACTGTCGGCTGTGCTATCACCGTAAATAAATGACTTGGGAAGTTTCGACGGTGTAGTCGAAAACGTATTCCGTCGGAACCGTCCTGTTCCCCATCCTAACACCCACCCACAAACCAAAACACAACTATCACAACCATACACACATCCTGACACATAACACACACCCTTAAAATACAGCCCCACACACCCTATATTCCTAACACACGGATACAGTTGATCGGGCCGCCGTAATCAGGCGCCTATATTAAATGCATACCAAAGCATGCCATTTATGCATAACCTTATAGGTTTAATGAAACCTAACCTCAACCTTAACCACAACGTTATACCTAAGCTAAACTACTTAACCACAAAGTATACCTAACATAACCTAACCTAACCTAAAACCTTAACCACAAGTCTACCTTACCTACCAACCTTAACCAACAAAGTATACCTAACCTAAACTAACCTTAACCACAAAGTATACCTAACCAACTAACCTAACACAAAGTACCTAACAACCTAACCGTAACCACAAAAAGTATTACTGTCTGCTGGGTATGCATGCTATCTATAGGCGGCCAGAATCAACGGATACCCTAACACACCCCTACACAACCACACATCCTAAAACAACAACACACACACACACAAACCTTACAAACAATACAACCCACCCACAAACCCCACACACATCCTGACACATACACACACCCTAACATATCCACAAACCCTGACACCCCTGATTCAACCCTTACATACCCCCACACCCTTACCAGACACCTCACACACCCTAGAACACCTTACAAACCCTAAAAACCCCCCCACACACCCTAAAACACTAAAGTCCCCCACAACAGTTCAAAACAAAACGTCCAAAAACATCCTACACAGAATCCTACGGGGTATTCTAATATCCTTCCCACTGTTTATCCTGGCACTGTAGGGACTCTGGGGACGCCGGGAGGATTGTTGGAGGACAGTAGACAAACCACTAAACACTAATATACTAACAATATTGAGCCTCTGAGAAGCCAAGGCAAGGCTAAATAACACCCAACCACAAAACCCACACTCAAACTCACACAGTGCCAGATCACCCTGATAAAAATAGCCTTATTGGAAATTAAAACTCCCTTTGACTCATATTCCCGTCACAACACGCACCCGCACTTTTAAAAAGTTTAACATGAACCAAGGTTTCTTTTTTCCCCATTTATGTCTTTTTTTTCCCTTTCCGAAGCCATCAATATTCGCAAACTGTAATTACTTGGGATTTGGGGCAAAATTTTATGGCTGCACAGGCACAGCATCTAAATAAGCAGGTTTACGCGTTAATGTAAATAAAAACATTAGACACATAACCCATTGCTCAAAAATTGATGCCGCAACCTGAGTTAAGAGACGAAATATACCTTTTGGTGCCAAATTTCTTCCTTTTACCTGTTACCGTGCCCACAAAAGTA